>OW386285.2:125738996-126338996 GCA_936432065.2 Rutpela maculata
AGCTTGTCAAAGATCCTCCACCTTATTACAAATATAATCCTGAACCAGTGCTAGAATCTACAAGCCACGTACTCTATTGGGATAGGCCAATGATAACGGATCGCACCATCGACTATAACAGACCAGATATAGTAATGATAGATAAAGGAAATAAAAAGGCTGTTATAGTAGATATAGGATGCCCACTAACACACAATATAGCAAAAACAGAAATAGAAAAAGTAAGCAAATATGAGAACTTGGCCATTGAACTTAAGCACGTGTGGGGTGTAAATGAAGTCCAAATTACACCCATAGTAATTTCTGCCACCGGAATTATGTCCACCAACCTGAAGACGAATTTGAAAAAATTAGAGATTCCTGAAATGATGATACATACCATACAAAAGGCCGCAGTACTACAAACGTGCCACATTGTCAGGAAGTTTCTAGGTTCTCTGAGATGAGATGAATTTCTCCTTCAGAGGTACCATTAAAACCAGTTAGTCAAAGACACAACATCCGTCCGAGCCTCATCCTAAGCGACACGCAGGATCGCGGGATAGGTGAAATTTCTCAGCTACTAACTGAGGAGTGTGCTAAGTCGAAAATAATAATAATAAGCCGGGCTGAAGTCTGAGACCGAGGGATTCATAATGGCTTGCCAGGATGGTGTATTTAACACCCTCGTCTATCGTAGTCGTGTCATGGGTATAGAGGTTCCTGATGTCAGCTGCAGGGCCTGCCGCAGGGCGCCAGAGACTCTTATGCACTTGCTGTCGGCTTGCCCGACATATGCAGTCTCGGCCTATATCCAAAGGCACGACGGAGCATTACGAGTGCTTTATTACCATTTAAGGCACTCGTATGGGATAGACGAAACACCAGTCCTGCCTTACGCTCCGGGGGATATTGAGTCCGTTGTGGGAAATGAGAAGTGTCTAATTTATTGGAACTACTCTTTTCCCACCGTCAGGCAAATACAAGCCAACAAGCCTGACGTAGTACTCCTCGACCATCAACTCAAGACAATGTTTGTCGTGGAGTTCTCGGCTCCCGCGCAGAACAACATTGTCTTGAAGGAGGAGGAAAAACGGACAAAATATCGAGATCTGCTCTTCGAACTCCGCAGACTGTATCCAGACCATACTGTTAAGATAGTGGTACTGATTATAGGAGCCCTCGGTGGAACGAGACACACACTGCTTTCGGAACTTAAGATCATACCGGCATGCCGAAATTCGGCAGAGATCTTAGCCGGCAGAATGCAGAAGGCCGTCATCCTCGGTTCATTACGTCTGCTCAAGGCACACGATTCCCGGACCCAGTAGTCACTTACCCCACGGGTGTGGGGAGTGGCTGCCGGTACTACCAGCTCCCCTCTGTGAGGGTCGGAACCACAGAGAAGGGTGACTGGTTTTTAACAAAAAAAAAAAAAGATAATAATAATAATAATAATAATAATAATAATAATAATAATAATAATAATAATAATAATAATAATAATAATAATAATGGAGACATTTTTACAGAGACCGAGGGCTTCATGATAGCTATACAGGACCAGGTCATTGCCACTAAAAACTACCTGAAGTATATTGTCAAGGCGGATATGGATAACGATAAATGCAGAAGATGTCAGCAAGCCTCTGAAACTATCCAACACATAACCGGGGCTTGTCAGGTATTGGCCGCTTCCGACTACCTTAAGCGCCATAACCAGGTGGCACAGATTCTACATCAATCGTTGGCAAAAAAATACGGATTAGTACAGAATACAGTGCCCTACTACCAATACACGCCGAATCCAGTTGAGGAGAGTGAGTCTTATAAACTGTACTGGGACCGGTCAGTTATTACGGATAGGCCTATCCCCAATAATAGACCAGACCTTATCATTGTTGATAAAGTGAACCGGACGACCCTTCTACTGGACATAGGTATCCCCAACACTCACAACCTCGACCAGTACCACAACGAAAAGATCAGCAAATACCTCCCATTGGCTGCTGAAATTAAGGACTTATGGCGACAAGAAAAAGTAGTAATCTTACCAATCATAATCTCTACTACAGGAGTCGTAACAAAAACGCTGACAAAGAACCTCCAAGAACTAGGAATCTCAGCTGGTATAAGAAGCCAAATGCAGAAAGCAGTAATTCTTGGCACTACATCTATAGTTAGATCCTTCCTTAGTATTCCCGTTTGAATGTATCATCTTGCTATAAAAGCCGATGATATATTTTTTTTTTAAACCCACTGAAAGTGGTGAAAAGAATGATAATAATAATAATAATAATAATAATAATAATAATAATAATAATAATAATAATGGGCTTGTTAGGCTAACCACCTGACAGGCCGAAATCTTCTGGTTCCAGGCAACAGAAGACGGGGCTCCCACAATCGACCCCATTCGGATGGGGGTCACAGGCAAGGTGGTGGGGCCCAACCGGACGGATTGCCTGGCAATGACGACCGCGAGCTACATGGACGCTTCGAGTGGACCGATGAGCTGAGGAATAATCTTCTGCTATGCTACGAAAGCAGTGAGCCCGCGCGAAGGGGATACATGGCGCGAATGCACGCTCTGTGGTGTGCAAGACACCCAGAGCACAGCGCCTTCACGCCACAAAATCTGCGTGACTATCTATCCCACCTTCGCAGCAGGGGCTACGTGAGAGCTGTTCCTCAGCCGGTAAATGAGGCGGTCGAAGAGCCGCTGAATGAACCGGTTGTGGAGGCAGTTCTAGACGTTCCACCAAGACCAGAGGGCCTCAACACCAGAAGGGGGTTGCACTACATCAAACCTCCCAGATCAGAAGACCTAGCCAGAGTGGATGCTGAACTTCGTGAACCGATACCAGAAGGGGCTGACATCTGGAACATAAATTGTGCCGTATACGCTGCTGCCCAGCGCTTAACTCCGGGTGAGAGGCGGAATACTGCCTCCCCACAGGAGAGAGCGGAGTGGCGTATACAAAAGATGGAAGCCAAGATCCGGTCGGCGAGGCAACACGCATCCCGTACCCAATGTGTGATGGACTATATGGCGACCAATAGGACATTCACGCCTAAAGTTAGGCGCATAGCCGCCAATTTAAGACGCGTCCATCACACACTGAATGGGGCAGTGCTGCGAACCACCAAACAGCACTGCCTTGATCGGATACGGATGCTAGTGACTTGTAAAAAGTCACTAGTGAGGCGGGCGAGGGGGCTGGCGGAAAACAATCTATTCCGCAAAAAGCCCTCGCGCCTTTTCGAACCGCCTCAGCGTGTTGTAGAGAATCCGCCGACTGTAGATCAGGTGGAAAACTTCTGGAAAACGCTCAACAGAGACACTCCAGCCCTGGCACACTTTGAAGCCTTTTGCCAAAGGTTTCAACAACCAAACGAGGTGTGCCAACCGATAACCCCAGAAGAGGTTCGAAGAGCTCTTGAGGGCTCTAAGAACTTTACTGCTCCAGGTCCCGATGGGATAAATAACTTTTGGTGGAAAAAGTTTTCCAGTACCCACCACCATTTGGCCAGAATTTTTAATTCATGGCTAAATGGGGAGCAGCAAATTCCTTCTTGGGTTGTCGAGGGGCGGACAGTGCTGATCCCGAAGAACGGAGATTTGTCTAACCCAAAAAATTACCGGCCGATAACTTGTTTAAACGTATGCTACAAGTTGTTTACACGCATCTTGTACATGCGGGTGCTCCAAGCAGTTGAACGGGTTTACGAACGGGTATATGAGCAACGAGGGTCAAAGGGAGGTGTCGCTGGCTGCAAGGAGAACCTGCTGATCGACAGATGTATCACGCAGGACTCCGTGCAGTATAAGCGTAACCTCTCTATGGCCTGGATCGACTACCGCAAGGCATTTGATATGACATCCCATGAGCTCATTGTCCACTTGCTCAGATGTCTTGCGGTGCCCGGTCCCGTAGTGAGATGTATCGAAGAACTCATGCCGCTCTAGAGGACTCGCTTTACCATAACATCGGGTAATAGCAGAGTCCAGACAGAGCCGGTATTGTTCAGATGGGGAGTATTTCAGGGAGATTCCCTAAGCCCCCTTCTGTTTTGCATCTCGCTACTGCCATTATCCGTTTCGCTGCGAAATACCCGTGGCTACAACTGCGGTACCCCCGGCGATAGGAGGCATAAGGTCACCCATCTGTTTTACATGGATGACCTTAAACTTTATGCCTCCGGAGAGAGGGATTTACGCCAGTCCCTCAGGGTGGTACAGGAGTACACGCAGGCTGTCGGCATGGAATTTGGGTTGGACAAGTGTGCACTAGTCCACCTCAAGAGAGGACGATGCGGTGACTACGGAGAGGATGCGCAGCTTGTGGACGGAAGCATCTTACATCACCTAGATGCCGGAGAGTCGTACACTTACTTGGGTGTCGAGCAACGCTCCACCCAAGAAGTGAGTGTAGTAAAAAACGCTCTCCGCGGCAAGTATCAGCACCGACTCCGACAGATCTGGTCTTCAGAACTGTCGGGGAAGAATAAGGTGTCTGCTACCAATATGCTTGCCGTTCCGATCCTCCTCTACTCCTTTGGAGTAATTAAATGGAATCAAGAGGAGCTGCGACAACTCGATGTAGGAACCCGAAAAAAGATGCATCTCTATAGGAGTTTGCACCCTAAATCGTCCGTTCCACGGTTATATCTCCCACGACATCGGGGAGGCCGTGGACTCTTGAGTTTGGAGAGTCTCCATAACAGGATGGTTCTGGATGGAGCCTGTAAGGTCATAAGGAGTTCGGATCCCCTCCTCTGCATGGTCCGAGACCATGAAAGTGCAGGAGTAGGAGCCTTTTTGTTTAAGGCAGCGCGCAGAGCCGCCGATGAACTCGGTTTGGTCTTCGACGCTGAGCGGGTTAATCACGACTCTGTCACCGAGTTGGAACCTGCTCGGCAAAAAGCCCAAGTCAAAGCTGCTGAAATTGATTTATTTCTGCAGCTACACTCGGATAAGCCATTGCACGGAGTCTTCTATAAAAATATAGAAGACCGCGGCTTATCCGAAAGGCTGACCTTTGCTTTCTTAAGGTCAGCCGGGCTAAAGTCTGAGACCGAGGGATTCATAATGGCGTGCCAGGATGGTGTATTCAACACACTCGTCTATCGAAGTCGTGTCATGGGTATAGAGGTCCCTGATGTCAGCTGCAGGACCTGCCACAGGGCGCCGGAGACATTAATGCATTTGCTGTCGGCTTGTCCAGTATATGCAGTCTCGGCCTATATCCAGAGGCACGACGCAGCATTACGAGTGCTTTATTATCACTTAAGGCACTCGTATGGGATAGACGAGACACCAGTGCTGCCTTACGCTCCGGGGGATATTGAGTCCGTTGTGGGGAATGAGAAGTGTCTAATTTATTGGAACTACTCGTTTCCCACCGTCAGGCAAATACAAGCTAATAAGCCTGTCCTCCTCGACCACCAACTCAAGACAATGTTTGTCGTGGAGTTATCGGCTCCCGCGGAGAATAACATTGTCTTGAAGGAGGAGGAAAAACGGACGAAATATCGAGATTTGCTCTTCGAGCTCCGCAGGCTTTACCCTGGCCATACTGTTAAGCTAGTGGTCCTGATCATAGGAGCCCTCGGTGGAACGAGACACACGCTGCTTTCAGAACTAAAGATCATACCGGCATGCCGAAATTCGGCAGAGATCTTAGCCGGCAGGATGCAGAAGGCCATTATCCTCGGCTCATTACGTCTACTCAGGGCACACGATTCTCGGACCCAGTAGTCACTCACCCCACGGACGTGGGGAGTGGCTGCCGGTACTACCAGCTCCCCTCTGTGAGTGTCGGAGCCACAGAGTATAAAGGGTGACTGGCTTTTAGGGAAAAAAAATAATAATAATAATAATAATAATAGTTTTCCAGTACCCACCACCATTTGGCCAGAATTTTTAATTCATAGCTAAATGGGGAGCAGCAAACTCCTTCTTGGGTTGTCGAGTGGCGGACAGTGCTGATCCCGAAGAACGGAGATTTGTCTAACCCAAAAAATTACCGGCCGATAACTTGCTTAAACGCATGCTACAAGTTGTTTACACGCATCTTGTACATGCGGGTGCTCCAAGCAGTTGAACGGGTTTACGAACGGATATATGAGCAAAGAGGGTCAAAGAGAGGTGTCGCTGGCTGCAAGGAGAACCTGCTGATCGACAGATGTATCACGCAGGACTCCGTGCAGTATAAGCGTAACATCTCTATGGCCTGGATCGACTACCGCAAGGCATTTGATATGACATCCCATGAGCTTATTGTCCACTTGCTCAGATGTCTTGCGGTGCCAGGTCCCGTAGTGAGATGTATCGAAGAACTCATGCCGCTCTGGAGGACTCGCTTTACCATAACATCAGGTAACAGCAAAGTCCAGACAGAGCCGGTATTGTTCAGAAGGGGAGTATTTCAGGGAGATTCCCTAAGCTCCCTTCTGTTTTGCATCTCACTACTACCATTATCCGTTTCGCTTCGAAATACCCGTGGATACAACTGCGGTACCCCCGGCGACAGGAGGCATAAGGTCACCCATCTGTTTTACATGGATGACCTTAAACTTTATGCCTCCGGAGAGAGGGATTTACGCCAGTCCCTCAGGGTGGTGCAGGAGTACACGCAGGCTGTCGGCATGGAATTTGGGTTGGACAAGTGTGCACTAGTCCACCTCAAGAGAGGACGATGTGGTGACTACGGAGAGGATGCGCAGCTTGTGGACGGACGCATCTTACATCATTTAGATGCCGGAGAGTCGTACACTTACTTGGGTGTCGAGCAACGCTCCACCCAAGAAGTGAGTGTAGTAAAAAACGCTCTCCGCGGCAAGTATCAGCACCGACTCCGACAGATCTGGTCTTCAGAACTGTCGGGAAGAACAAGGTGTCTGCTACCAATATGCTTGCCGTTCCGATCCTCCTCTACTCCTCCGGAGTTATTAAATGGAATCAAGAGGAGCTGCGTCAACTCGATGTAGGAACCCGAAAAAAGATGCATCTCTATAGGAGTTTGCACCCTAAATCGTCCGTTCCACGGTTATATCTCCCACGACATCGGGGAGGCCGTGGACTCTTGAGTTTGGAGAGTCCACGGAGAGAATGGTTCTGGATGGAGCCTGTAAGGTCATAAGGAGTTCGGATCCCCTCCTCTGCATGGTCCGAGACCATGAAAGTGCAGGAGCAGGAGCCTTTTTGTTTAAGGCAGCACGCAGAGCCGCCGATGAACTCTGTCTGGTCTTCGACGCTGAGCGGGTTAACCAAGACTCTGTCACCGAGTTGGAACCTGCTCGGCAAAAAGCCCAAGTCAAAGCTGCTGAAATTGATCTATTTCTGCAGCGACACTCGGATAAGCCATTGCACGGCGTCTTCTATAAAAATATAGAAGACCGCGGCTTATCCGAAAGTTAGTAGATATGCTTCTAGAGGGCAGAATATTTACTAGTGAAATATTTTGTCGAACTCCTCTATATGTTTCCTTACATATATAAGGAATAACTGTGCCCATGTCAGGGCTACTGCTGTTTCGATTGTAATGGATATCAGCCGCTAGATGGAGCCTGTCATTTTTGTTGCATGTCGTGGTTTTATAAATCTCGTCATGTACCAAGAGTGAACAAATGCCTCGTTACAGCCGTCTCAGACCTACCTTGCACTGACGAGAGCCAATAGCTCGAAACTGCAGTCTGCAAGTGGTATGGGGTGGCTGGCACGAGAGCTCCTTTGAATGGGAAAAGTCTTTCGGCTGGTGTCTATTACAATCGAAACTTAGCGTTTTGTGGCAATACATAGTTATTGTACTTAACGCGGCCAGGCTTGTAACTCGTAATTCAGCGCTCGGCGCGGCATTAGTCCGGAGAATAGCTGTTGGTTGCAGTCTGGTTTCTTATTCCTTATATATGTAAGGAAACATATAGAGGAGTTCGACAAAATATTTCACTAGTAAATTATCCGAAAGGCTGACCTTTGCTTTCTTAAGGTCAGGCGGGCTGAAGTCTGAGACCGAGGGATTCATAATGGCGTGCCAGGATGGTGTATTCAACACACTCGTCTATCGAAGTCGTGTCATGGGTATAAAGGTCCGTGATGTCAGCTGCAGGACCTGCCACAGGGCGCCGGAGACATTAATGCATTTGCTGTCGGCTTGTCCAGTATATGCAGTCTCGGCCTATATCCAGAGGCACGACGCAGCATTACGAGTGCTTTATTATCACTTAAGGCACTCGTATGGAATAGACGAGACACCAGTGCTGCCTTATGCTCCGGGGGATATTGAGTCCGTTGTGGGAAATGAGAAGTGTCTAATGTATTGGAACTACTCGTTTCCCACCGTCAGGCAAATACAAGCTAATAAGCCTGACATGGTACTCCTCGACCACCAACTCAAGACAATGTTTGTCGTGGAGTTCTCGGCTCCCGCGGAGAATAACATTGTCTTGAAGGAGGAGGAAAAACGGACGAAATATCGAGATTTGCTCTTCGAGCTCCGCAGGATTTACCCTGGCCATACTGTTAAACTAGTGGTCCTGATCATAGGAGCCCTCGGTGGAACGAGACACACACTGCTTTCAGAACTAAAGATCATACCGGCATGCCGCAATTCGGCAGAGATCTTAGCCGGCAGGATGCAGAAGGCCATTATCCTCGGCTCATTACGTCTACTCAGGGCACACGATTCTCGGACCCAGTAGTCACTCATTCCACGGACGTGGGGAGTGGCTGCCGGTACTACCAGCTCCCCTCTGTGAGTGTCGGAGCCACAGAGTATAAAGGCTTTTATAAACTAAAAAAAATAATAATAATAATATAATAATAATAATAATAGTTTATTGGTGCTAGTATACAATAAGTATTTACACAAGTCAAGGCACAGTTTGAGAACAAATTAAAAGAAGTAATATCAAAAAATATTACATAAGATGTTATAAGTAAAAATCATAATATTATTATAACACAGATAAAAAACAAACGAAATACATAACAGCGTACATAAGTGAGAACTAACACACGTCAAAGTGACTAAAATCTGCACACAGAAATTCCTCAAATGAATAGAACGCTTGCCCGAGCAAAAAACGTTTCACCGTTTCTTTAAATTTCTTATAGTTTGACTGTTTGATGTGGGTGGGTAATGCATTAAAAAACTTTATACCGTAATAATTGATGCTGTTCCTAGATTTAGTTAACCTCAGATAGTCTGGCAAAATTGAATTACACCTTCTTGTGGGGTAGCTGTGTAATTGGCTATGGGTTGCATATTTGCTTTCATTTTCTTTTATGTGCATTAGACAATGAAGAATGTACGTACAAGGCAATGTAAGAATTTTAAGTTTAATAAATGCGTTTTTGCAATCATCTCTATAATTCAGACCAGCGATCACTCTAACTGATTTTCTTTGTAATGAGAAAACGGAACTGGCAGATGGCCAGGTCAGAATTGCGTAAGAAAAAGTGGTATATATTAATCCATGGTAAGCAGTTATGAGAGTTTTTTGTGAGACTTTGTAAGACAGACTCCGTAATAGATATACACTTTTCGATACTTTTTTACATACATGCGTTGTTTGAGGTTCCCACGATAATTTTGTGTCAAGGAAGACTCCTAAAAATTTAATTGTATTACTAAAAGTAGAGTTGTCTATGTCATTTACATTTTTTAGGCTAAATATTACTTTCTCAGTTTTATTCTGATTTAAACACAACTGATTGGCTAGGAACCATTTCTCAACTTTTGACTGTGATATATTTACATTATCTATTAATTCATTAAGATTGGAAGAAGGATTTGAAATAGTGGTGTCGTCGGCAAATAGAGTAAAGTGGCTGTCAGCTAGTGAACTCGGCAAATCATTTATATATATGAGGAATAATATGGGGCCAATTATAGACCCTTGAGGCACACCATATTTTATAGGTAATAAGGCCGAGCTTTTACAATTGTTGGTAACAAATTGATGACGGTTGCTGAGGTAGGAGGCGATTAGGTTTTCACTGTTTTTGTCAAAACCGTAGAACTTTAGCTTATCTAGTAAAATATCGTGGGATACACAGTCAAACGCTTTGGTAAGATCCAAGAATTGCGAATAAATGTATAAACCTTTTTCAAAACCATTGTTTATGAAATCAATTAAGGACAGGATAGCTAATGTAGTGGATTTATTTTTCCTAAAACCGAACTGACGTTGACTGAAAAGATTATTTTGCTCAAAATAGTCCGTTAATTGTTTTTTTAGAACCATCTCAAAGATTTTAGCTAGAAAAGGAATTATTGAAATCGGACGATAATTCGAGGGCTCATCCTTGGAGTCCTTTTTATGTATGAGTACTACCTTAGAGATTTTAAGTTAATCAGGGAAGATATTATTACGTATACATGGATTAATCAAGTCAGTTAGTGGGATTAGTATTATATATTTTATTGTTGTTAAGATTTTCATGTTAATATTATAGGCATCTTTGCTGTTTGTTTTTTTTAAATTTGACATTATATCAGAAACTTCGTTGTAGCTTACTTCCCTAAATTGAAATTTAGTGTTAATAGGAATTTGAAATTTTGTTTTATCTAAAAAGCTATCATAATTTAATTCACTTTGTGGTAGATTTTCTATTATCTCGTTTGCAATGTTCACAAAATATTCATTGAACTTATCGGGATGAATACAAGGATCAGAGTCACAATTGGTTTTTTTATTATTTATCAAATTCCACATAGCCTTTTGCGGGTTGTTTGAGCTTTTAATAAAATTATCGTGCGCAAATCTTTTAGCTTTTTCCAAATTATTTCTATAAGTATACTTACAGTTCTTAACAAACTCTCTCAACTGCTCAGATGGACTAACTTTATAAATATCTTGTAGTAAGTGGAGGTTTTCCCTTTCCTGCCTGAGGTCATCATTAAACCAGTTTAATTTATGAGAAGATGTTTTATTCAATAGTTTTGATTTTGTGGGGAAACTACTTTCCACGGCCTGCAATATGCACTGAAAGAAATATTGAAGTTTGTTTGTCAAAGAGATATTTGTGTCTCTAATAATCATCCAGTTTACAGTAGACAAAGATTCATGTAGATTAAACAAACCTTTATCTGTTATTGGTCTGTAAATTATACTTTCAGATTTGTTATTTAATTTATTTGTGTTAAAATTCAACACTAAACCTAAATGGTCCGATAGGCCAGTGTTAACTGTTTTTATTCTAAACATATTAGTATCTGTGTTAACAAAAATGTTATCAAGGCAGTTTCTATTTCTAGTCTCTTCAAAATTTAAAAAATGTAGGTTATATGAATTGAGTGTATTAGTGACTTTGGAGACATCATTATTATTAGTTTGAAAATGCACATTGAAATCGCCTGTTATGATAATCTCTTTATTTTTCTCTATCAGTATGTCTAACGCTGATGAAATTGTTTTCACCGTTTGGTGATCGGTAAACAGTCATAATTATAGTATTGGAAAGTACTACGTGAATGCCCAGACTTGATGGCTGGAGGGCTTTCATACTTTGGGGGACCATTTGTGACCCTGGAAGAGATAGCCAGAGCTCCCATCAACCGTACACTCGCCTTTTGGGGAGGAAAGGGACTTACGTGATAGGATACAATAAACTTAAGCTTCAGTACTCACACCGCACCCCGTAAGGAGAAAAAAATATAATCATTTTGCTTTTCTTAAAATATTTCTGATAGTGGGGGCTCTCTCAATAGGAAGCCAATTAGCCATATCGATTTTATGAATCGTTATCATTCATAAAGTGTTAAAAATAATTAATAGAGAATAAAGTGATGGCGTGCCGAAAAAGTCAACTAGCTCCTGAACTAATGCGTCGTTGAATGCATTTACAAAGACTGTAATCCTGCAAAACAGGTGCGAATAACGGACAAAAATGCTCTGCTTGCGAGTTCTTTACTAGAGAATGAGTGGGGTTATTCTTTTGTTTAACTGATGGCAAATTGAGTGTACTTTAATTCAACTCTGAAACACTGTTACATATGATTATCAGAAACAGCTGTGTCAATAGATGTGAAAAGTACGGATTTTGGTCTGAAAATTGCAACAATATCGATTTTTTGGAAGGACATATTCTGGACATTTTAGGACTCAATCTTTGTTTGTATTTTACGCAAGATTTTATCAGCTTTATTTCCTTTTAGAACTACTTTTAATGTATTACGCCATGAAATCGAATAATCTGCTATTTTGTAATTTTTTGCAACCTTTTAAAAAAATTCTATCTTTCCGATTAAGGAATCACAAACTCAAAAACACCAATTAGTCGGAGAGCAGCCAATTTGTAGGAAGCATTTTAAAAGTAGTCTATACAACTCACGAACACCCACCTAAAAACAGATGATATTATGTAAAATAACCTTCTAGATTTGATTTTTGAGTTCGCCCATTAATTTGAGATTGCCAAATCGGTCAATTCGCAAATTTTTTGAAAAATTTTAAAATTATGTGTTAATTTTTGTTTTGCACATAACACATCATATCTTTTTTATTTTAATTCCAATTTAGACCAATATTTTACACATTATCTCTCCAATATTCTTGGACAGGCTGACGGCAAAGAATATAGTGTAACTAATAATATAGTGTCTAAAAAATATATAATTACCCTCTATTGTCGCGGTTTTTTAAAATTTGCATTGAAAAATACCCGATCGAGGTAACTTTTTTATTTTTAAAGAGAGAGTTATAGTATAAACGAGAAAAATGTTCCATATACTTTAAACAAACTTTTTTATAAAGAGATTTTTTTAAAATTCGGCTCATGTAACGAGATGACGCTGTTGAATGCGGCCGCGCAACTCGTCCGCATTAATTTAAAGCATAACTTCTGTTAACGTCGCCCATCTGTGGTGTCGTTTAAGCGATCAAGTGAGTCTACGGATTATTTAGTTTCTATTGCATAAAATTATGTAGATAATCTCGAAACATACACATTACAAAATATGTTTTCATTAATTATAACAGCAAGTGGGTACTAAAGATTACATTTTCCTTCGCATAAACAACTTATGTTACATTGCACGTTTGCTTTGCTACACTTGCAGCTTGTAGTACAGTTATATAATTTACATTTACAAAATGGAGTTAACTCAATAAAATTGGGTTTTGGGCTTTTTGAAATCATCTTTGGAAATAAGATTTCCTCTTTTAGGTACTATCCAAAATCTAAAACATTTGGAATTCTGGGCTTAATTTGGTAGGCTGTCTTGCAAATAGCACATTGCAGAAATGCCTTTTTTACTTGTATTCTCTGTACTAGGATTTACAATTTCTGATTTTCTTTTATAAGCAGTTCGGGTATACGATCTTCTACATTGTGCATGGTAAACTGGATTTAGTGATAAAAATACATTTTTCTGTTCTAAATATTGTTTTAGAGCCACATAAATGTCATCGGATAATGCATTTGATCGGTACATTTCTAAAACCGTAAATATCGCTCGCAGACAAAAAAATTTCATACCATTGTGTTAGTGAACGAATTCTGAACAACTTTCAAAATGTCCGTCTGTCCGTCTGTCTGTCCTTCCGTCACGTTTCTTGTAAGCACGATAACTCAAGAAAGAAAATTCCGATTGTACTGAAATTTGGACAGTAAATTAGTGTTAGCTAGAGGAAGAACTCTATTTGAACAAAATCGATCGGTAAATAAAAATGTTATTACTTAATGATTTAAATCTGAAAAAAATTATTTTTAATTTTTATGTTTTTGTAATTGAATAGAAATCTGGTGAAATGATATTTCATTTTAATATCTAAATATTTATATATTTTACAAATATACATTTCATAATGTAATGTACAACCGTGAAAATATGATTTTAGCTCGTGTCTCATAATGTAAAAATTTACATTCTTTTACGTGTAAGGTGGTGGTGTAGTTCTTCTGACTCGGAATCCAAGGGTCCCGGGTTTGAAACCCAAATGGGGTTTGGTATAGTTTTTTTACTAAGATAAAATTAAAAATGTCTAAACTTACAAAAAACTGCGAAAAGTATCCTATTGAATGTATAACAATTATATAAAAATCCAGTGAACAGGCGAAGAGTACGTTTTTAGCTTGTTTCCTTTGATTTCCTATCTGAGTAATTATAATTTATTATGCGAAACTATGTGTTTATAACGCACTAAATATAAGGACTGAGACAAAAAGCACTGTCAACTTAACATAAATGGACACTGGAAAATAATAATCACCCGGCACGTGCTTGCGTTTAGCTCTAGATGCGATTGCGGCCGATGCATAGTAGCGCGCATTCGTTCGAACGCTGAAACAATCAATGAATATTTCGATAAGGGAGCAAAATTTCAAAAAAAACTTCTTATAAAAGATTTTATTTAGTTAATTCGGAACATTTTCTTCGGTTATAGTAGGCACCTAACTTTAAAAATAAAAAAGATACCTCGATCGGACATTTTACTCTGCAAATTTTAAAGATTTGGCGTCAAAGAAAAGTTGTTATTTTTTTTTGCCAACTAATTATTTTTTAGGTAAAGTTTTTTACTTTCAACATATCAAAGAATAGTTAGAGAACATTATGTAAAAAAATTAAAAAATTCTGAAGTAAAATAAAAAATATATGATGTGTTATATGAAAAACAAAAAATAACACATAATTTAAATTTTTTTTAGAAAATTGCCAATTTGGTCATTTTGACAATCTCAAATCAATGGGCGAATTCAAAAATCAAGCTTAGCAGGTTATTTTACATCAGATTACCTATTTTTTAGGTGGGTGTTGGCGAGTTGTATAGAGGGTGTCGAATTCAGAGGGTCTGGTCTTCCACTAAATAAAGAGTTTAAGAAAAAGAAATCCAGTTCCAGTTGCCTACAAAAATACCTGACCCTGGAGTATAGTAGCTTCGGTCTATTTATTTATTAACGTATTAATATATTCTAAATTCAACTTAACTATGCACCCCTAAAGTAAATTCATCTTTAAATTGTATTTAATATTAACATTAATTGCAAGCGTTATTAACATATGAAACGACTTTACACAAGGTGAAATATCAACAAGCTTGAACGTACACATTTGAAGAGACTTCTTCAAGTTGTGAACACAGAACGCAGTTTATATGATAGGAGATATTTCAAGGCAGGTAACACTAAGACTGGTTCACTAACACCCACGCAAAATTGGTCACTTGGTCTCTTGGTTACTGTATCACATACCAAGACAACACTAATTGTTTTATTTGCACCTTATTTACTTTCAATTTATTTTGAAGTGGATATAATATAAGATGTAAATCTTTATTAAAATGGTATAGGAACAGCAAATTGAGAAATCTCTCCACATACATGTTAATTGAAGTGTTTTTTAAAAAGCGTTTTAAAAACTGATTGCTTGTCACTGCGAATTAACAGAATAAATCTTCTTGACCTTAACCTTTTAAGAGACCTTGTTTATTCCAATAGGCAACGAGTTTTTGGTTCAGATTTATGTAAACTTATTACTGGAAATGATTATAATTATTATTTTTATTTCAGTAGAAATTTCTTTTTTATCAGACATTTTAATATTTATGAAAATTACTGCATATATTACATGCATTCGCATTTTTATGGTATAAAGCCAGCCACGATTCATTAGCATTGATCTGATAAATATTCATAATTATAGAAATATTTACATTAAATATTTTTGCAAGAACAGTTTTATATTAACTCATTGAACTATACTACATAAGAGAAGTCTCACTGGATACATCTACCAGTCGACGAAAAGAGGGAAACAATAAGACCCGTATTGGAATATAATGTGAATGACAATGCGAGTTGTGGGCAGCGTTGCCAACCCTACTGATTTTTCTATATCTCTACCGAATTGTATTAAGATCTACTGATCTGCTGAATAATTTTGATTTTTACCGAAATTTAAGAAATGTAGCTGAAATCCTGAGTTTTAACAAAGATGTGGAAATATTTTGGGATAAAGTAAAAAAAAAATAAAAGATGGAGAAGGATCGTTTTGGTTTCCATGATTAGGAAAATTATGATTTCATCTCTTATCGTATTGTTCGGCAAATGATGAAAAAGTGTTTTTATCTAACCCCGTTATGAAAAGTCAAATTTTAAATACATTTTTGACGTTACGAAACGTCACATTTTTCATAACTGTCATTTTCATTACATAACTAGTTATGTAAAGAAAATGTTACGTAACTGATTATTTAACCTATTTGTTGACACTAATTTTCTAATTTCTTATATACTTCTTCATACCTGCTTTTTGATTGACCAGGTGTTATTGAATTTACTGCTAAAGCCGATTGTTTTAAGTATATCAGATGGAATATCCATATCTGAATCAATAAATTTCAACTTAATTTGAAGCGATAAACACAGAATTTATTTGTACGGCTGCAAGCGGTAGCTATGATGGGAACCGCAAACTAGTATTCAAAATAAATTGTCATTTCTTTTCTAATTTAGAGCGGGATTAGATAAAATTTTGTACTTAACATGTTATGAAAACAGTAATTTTACTTGACTCATGTAATTTGCAAAACTCACTCGCTTCGCTCGCTCGTTTTGGCAAATATTACATTCGTCATGTAAAATTACTCTTTTCATAACTGGTTACGTAAATAACTATAACCAAATCTTGGCTTATTACATAGAAATGGATAGTGAACCATTAATAATAATATAATAAATAGCCTTTATTTGTGGCGGAGTTCAGCAGAGCTGCTTACAGCCAATTTCAAAATCGTTGGTTAACTATAATTGTTAGGATTTGACCAATAGTTTATTATAAAGATCTGAAACATTAACAGCCAGTTTTAGATTAGATTAGATTTCAAAAAGGAGTTGGCTGATTGACCTTGGCCACCTGTGGATCTATTGTGGCACTCCTTGTCTAATTTTACTTAGAGCTCCTTATCCAACTTTGCCTTTTGTATCAGACTCCATAGCCTTGATAAGGGCTCCTTGGTATAGCTATCTGCCCTTGGTTTCTCTTCGCCAAGTAGTTGGAACCTCAGTCTGGCTAGGCCTTCGCAATGGCACAGCACATGTACAGAGGTTTCCACTTCCTCTTGACAGAATCTGCATGTTGCATCATCTGCCAGGCCCATGAAACTCATATGTCTATTAAGCCTACGATGTCCAGTTAGAAGACCTACCATTATCCTAATGGCCTTTCTATTTTGGTGTAGTAGGTCTTCCGTGAATTTGGCCGATCGTTCTTTAATGAACTTATTGGTCTGTTCTGTTGTGGGAAATTCTTCCACCGCCCTAGATATTTATTTTCTACTCATTCATTAACGGATGTTCGTATGCGTGGCTTAGCTACACCGCAAAAGGGTTCGGGTCCTACTAGGGCCTTAGATGTACCTTCCCGGGCCAGTTCATCAGCCCTCTCATTTCCCTTGTGTCCCTCGTGTCCTGGTACCCATGCCACGGTCACTTTGTGTTGACTTCCTAGGTTTGTAAGGGCATTTATACAATCTTATACTAGTCTTGAATCGACCTGCATGGAAGTGAGTGCCTTTAGCGCTGCTTGGGTATCGGAAAAAATGTCAATTAACTGGTTTATAGTTCCTAATTATTTCCTTTGCATACCACTGTATAGCGGCCACTTCAGCCTGAAATATTGTGGCGTGTATTCCTAGACTTATCGGGATTTTCGTTTTCGACCTTATCCCGTAAATTCCAGCTCCGACTCCCTGTTCTGTTTTGGAGCCGTCCGTATACCAGATCGTTTGTGCTGATATTGGAGGACCGTTTTTCCAGCCCTCTTTCTGGTTTCTTGATTTTTGTAGAAGTTATACTTTGATACCATAGTGTCTTTGGGCATTCCCAAAATGGGATCTGCCTTCAGCTCTGAGTATAACTTTTGGTGTTCTGTTCCGTGTTGTTGCCTTATGGGCGTTGTACCTTGCATTGGCCTGTGTACCACTGAACGAGCTTCCCCTTGGATAAATATGTGTAGTGGTGTCAGGTCTTAAAGGACTTCCAATGCATGGGAGCAGTTTTTATTTGCCCAGTGGCGCACAGGCAAGCAAGCCTTTGTACGCCACTTAATAGCCTTAATTATCCAAGCTGCAGTGTCTTGGTCCATCACACCACCGATCCATAGGTTATCAGTATATAACCATGGGGTTATCTTAGGGTTTAACTCCCAGTTTCTTCCACACATTTGCCAGCACCTTCCCAGGGCAATGGTTGGTCTCTGTGTCTCCTCTATTTAATAAAGCATTCGTTAAAGATTGCGTTGCCGCATTATTGAACGCTCCTTCTATATCTATAAATGTTGCCAATGCCATTTCTTTGTCTTCTAATGACTTTGTCAGTAGCCTATTTAAACCATCCAGCGCAAGGTCTGTTGACTTTCCCGGCTGGTATGCATATTGACGCTCACTAAGGGGGTTATCCCTTAATATTTCGTCTCTAATGTATCTGTCTAGTAGTCTTTCCAACGTTTTAAGTAGGAAAGAGGACAGGCTTATGGGTCTATATGACTTGGGCGTTTGGTCTGATATCCTACCTATCTTTGGTAGGTAAGTGACCTTCATCTTCCGCCATATATGTAGTATGTACTTCCAGGCCAGACAGGCTCTGAATATTTTACACGAGTGTGGTATTAGTATGTTCTGCCTTTTTGGAGCGGAATTGGGTAAATTCCATCCATCCCAGGAGACTACTTGCCCATCTGATTTTGTCGGGTTTTACTACCTCATTGGCCAGCCTCCAATCCGCAGGTCTGGGCCGCTCCGGCCTTTGATCTGGGAATTGCATGGCCTCCGAACCCTGCAATATCAGTGAGCCCGGAAAATGTGCCTTCATGAGCCCTTTGATGATTTCCGTTAATGTTTCTGTGTAGGTTTCATCCTCTTTCTTGAGTACAGCCGCCCTTGACTTTGAACCTATGGATTCTGGAGGCTGCAGGGCTATCATTGACTTCTTCGCAAAACCTCTTCCATGAGTCTCTTTTGGCCTTGCGGATTTCGTTGTTGTATTGCGTGAGTTTTATCTTGGTTGGATTTGGCCTTATTGTTGGTTAATTAATAGTTAGGATTTGACCAATGATTTTTTACTAAGGTAAGAAAGTCTGGTAAAGTTGTGTTTACTAATAATTATAACTTTCAGGTGTTTATTCAACCAAAAAGGTAACCAACGATTGCGAAACTGACTGTTAGTCTTTCAATTTTGAAATTAATAAATTATTATTAAAACATATGTCCAAAGGAATCTGCATTTAGGAGGCGATAACTCTAATGAGAAGGAATAAAAAATATTATATTTAGTATAGTTACATCATTTTCTTAAGATTTTTATTTGTGTTTTACTTATTATTATTATATAATATAACTTATGCACGTGATTTACTACAATAAATTTATATTTAAAAATAAACCTACCGATATTTCCAGAATATACCGATTTTTCGTTGTAATTCTACCGAATTCTATAATAGACGTGCTGGCAACACTGGCAGCGTTTTTTTTTACCTATTTTGATGCTTAATTTTACTCCACTATAAGTGTATCGAAGTGAAAGGTGGATGTATTGAACATTTACTATGAGATAATATTTCTCTTTTTTTGAACTTCCTTACACATTCTGTTCTCTACTTTTTGAACCTTTGTTTAAACCACAATTTAGTGCAATTAAAATTTCTCTTCATTTGTTTCACAAATAAAAAACCGCTGGCCAAGGAATCACTACTTCCACATCCAAATTTTTTATCCAAGTCACTCACAACGAAAAAAATTTGTATGTGGAAATAATTGTTTATGGAACTTTAATAATATAATATCTGAAATCCTCTACCCCAAAAACCCATAAAACGATACCCCGGTAGCGGGGTGGGGGTGGTGATGGGGGGTGGTAGTGGGCGTGGATGAAGTAAAAAAATATTTTGAGGTTTCTGGTTCTTGTACATACACTAAATCACATTTTTTTTTTCATCCCCTTTAATAATGGGGTGGGGGTGATAATGGGGGTGGCTAATGCCAAAACTTTTTTTGGGACCTTAGCTTCTCTTGTATATACTAAATATCAATTTTATGGACTCCTACCTGCTTGATTTACCTATTTTCCCCAAATTTACCCCAATTTACCCCCCAACCCTTCGACGGAACAAGATGAAAATATAATCTAGTTCTAGATCTCGTTAAAGTACATATGTGTACCAAATTTCACGTCAATATCTCAAACGGTTCCAGAGTAAACGTGCGCACAAAAAAAAGTTACAGACAGACAGACCGACAGACAGACAGACCGACAGACAGACCGACAGACAGACCGACAGACAGACCGACAGACAGACCGACAGACAGACCGACAGACAGACCGACAGACAGACCGACAGACAGACCGACAGACAGACCGACAGACAGACCGACAGACAGACCGACAGACAGACCGACAGACAGACCGACAGACAGACCGACAGACAGACCGACAGACAGACCGACAGACAGACCGACAGACAGACCGACAGACAGACCGACAGACAGACCGACAGACAGAAATTTTATTTTCGTTCAAACTTAAAATCTCGACGTTTCGTGACATTCTAAGCCTATTTGAACAATAAAAATTAAAAAAAAATTTTTTGTCGTTACTATACTTCCACTGGATGTGGAAGTAAAAATTTACTTACTTGATAATTACTTCCACATCCAGTGGAAGTAGTGTAACGACGAAAAATTTTTGAAAATTTCTATTGTTCAAATAGGCTTAGAATAGAATGTCGTGAAACGTCGATGAAGTTTGAGCGAAAAAAAATGTCTGTCTGTCTGCCTGTCTGTAACTATTTTTGTGCACACGATCACTCTGGAAACGTTTAAGATATTGATTTTAAATTTGGTACACGTATGTATTTTAACGTGATCTGGAACCAGATTATATTTTCATCTCATTCCGTTGAAGAATTGTATATTGTGGGGTAAATGGTGGTAAATAGACAAATCAAGCAGGTAAGAGTCCACAAAATTGGTATTTAGTATATACAAGAGAAGCTACAAGGTCTCCAAGAATTGTTTGGCATTAGCCACCTCCAATACTACCCCCACCGCATTATTAAAGGGGATGAAAAAAAAAAAAGTGGTTTAGTCTGTGTGCAAGAGCCAAAAACCTCAAAATATTTTTTACTTCATCCTACCCCACTACCAATGTGGGTTATCGTTTTATTTGTTTATTACATTATTAAAGTTCCATAAACAATGATTTCCACATATAAATTTTTTTCGTTGTGAGAGACTTGAATGGAAAATCTTGATGTGATCTTGATTCCTGGTTTTTTTTTTTTGTTTAATTTGAGTGGCAAACCGCGAAGAAAATCTCAAGAAGTTCGAGGAAATTTTTGGAAATCTCTAGGAAATCTCAGGAAATCTTTTTTTTCGGATTTCTTCCCCTCGCTCATCAAAAAATTCTTTTTTATCAAAGAGGAAATCTCAGGGAAATCCTAGGAAATCTGTGTAATCTTCGTCAAAGAGAAAATCTGGTGTACAAAATTTTGGGTGCGGTTGACCTTCGGTTTAATTCCATGTTAGAGTGCCAAAATTAGAATATTTATTTATCAAAGTTATTGTTGGCTTTGGAGCCTACTACATTAATATTTCTTATAATAAATTATGCGACCGATTGTTAAATTGAAATTATCACAAGAATGGTCAATTTCTAAGGCTAATGACAAGTATACTTTTTTCCGTCAACACTCCGTCATACGGGTAAAAAAATTAAACGCACATTTACATCATGAACATATCTTATGTAGCGTCCTCTAGGATCTACACCAAAAACAGAAGCAATTTAAATTTCTCATCTTAAAGAACCCGTATTCACCAATTCTCATACCCATATTTGAAATACGTCAAAAGTTATGTGAGAAAATTAAAAATATAATGTAGACTTTAACACCGTGTATCTCTGTTAATAACAAATTTTTGAACTAAGGTTAAGTTTAGCTAAATACCAATATTACTTAAAGTAAATGCATTATAGTAACGTCACAAAATCTATAGCTTATGTATTTATTTAAACCTGCTCTTTTTCTAATCGTGTATTGCCCTATGAATCTTAATTAATTCATGGAGTACATCACAGGTTATTCATATAACAATCATTGATCAACAAGAATATCCGCAGAACTATTTACAATGTATGTACTATCATTAATCCCAATAGACAAAAAAATCTGCGTGTCAATATTGTCTTTACCATAACTTGAAACATATCCGTCTATTTCATTTCAAATATTTGTTTAAAAATTACATTTGAACGTCCGGCGTTTTATACGTTTCCGGTTTTTGATAAATTTCAACGACTGCTTTGAAACACTTTTATAATCGTGTAGTGTATTGTATTGACTTTGATTCATTGTCTGTCATTTGTTAATCAAACAACACAAATTCAGTTAATTTGTTTTCCAGAGAAATGAATTCGAGAACTTTATTGGAACAGCAATAAAGTACGAGTATGAACATATATTGTACATATATGATCTTTGAATTGCGACTGACTAAGACATAAAGAACTAGACGTAAATGTAATCAACAACAAAGTCTCAGAAAAATTAATAAATTACAATATTTTGGTTCTAAATGATTACAGGATTAGCTTTTTATGAACTTTGAGATATTTTTATGGTTTAATGGATAATGACGATTCATAAAATCGACTTCTGGTGGGGCACCTCCTGTCAGGTGCGTCACGAAGACTGTCTAAAAATCAGTGAAATTATGTCATCGTTACAAGGCTCATTTTTTTCATGTGTACACATTTTATGTTTAAAATGAATAAAATAAGGTCGCCAGAAAGTATGAGCCGTCAGGAGGCGCAGCCAGAAAGGGAATAATGATACAATACATCTGAACCACAGTAGGAAGTCAAGTTAGCCGAAAGTGTTAAATTCCTGTATATTTAAGAGCCTATGGTACTTTTGTTGACACTAAGAACTTTCTAGGGAGGTTATTCTATTGTTGAAGGAGCTTATACTTACGTTTTAAAAAGGAGCCAGAACTTATAACGATGAATTTAGAGTTCTGAAATATGCGAAAAAAATCCAATTTTCTTCAAAAATCATAAACATTTTCCTTCTGGCTAACCTTGAAGCTTGAAACGATCATGTTATATAACTGCGTTTTTTTACATCTTTGACCTTTCTGGCTGCATCCCTGACGGCCTACACTTTTTGGCGATCTTACTTTATTCATTCTGAATATGAAATGTGTACACACAAGAAAATTAGCCTTGTAACGATGATACTATTTCACTGATTTTTATATCTTGAACCATGGTTAACTCGACGAGCTGACATATGCCGGAAGTCTATTTTGTCGTTATTTACGTTCGATAGAATTAATCAACGCATAAAAAATGCTTGTAATGATGAGTTTCCAAAAAATCTACTCCCGCACCATAATATGATGATATTAAGATTATTATTGTTTTCTAGGAAGAAGTGAATATATTCCAGAGTTTGTCTAAAACAGCTCAAGGCTATTCACGAAAATGCCCATGGAGCAATTGGCTGGAACCAAATAGCGAATACAGACTCTTGCCACAGAAGACCTCTGTGATCTTGCCTCATAAGTCCTCTAAAAGGTAATCTCTAAACGATGGAAAAATATAGCATGTGATATATTATTCCTTACTGCAATGGATATTAGGCGTTAGAAAATTATATTAGTTGGCGCAGGAACTCTGCTACAGGATTCAACAAATAGTGAACTAATCTACAGCTCCAATAATCCAAATGGACACTTAATAGCGACTTGTGTAACCATAATTGAACGTTTTTGGAATCTAATAAATATAGTTTATATAACATAATAGTTTGGCGATCATCTTGTATGGTGAACATGGCCCAATATCAATATAAATTTTTCTATGTTCCAAATTTAAAAAGAAAATTAAGTCCAACAGAAGTAGAAAAACAAAAATAATTGTCATATATGCGTTTGAAATTAAAGTTCCAAGTTATTTTCCTATAAAAATAGCTTATAATATTGGAGTAATTTGTTGATATTCATATTAATTTTGAGGTGGTATCGTTATGCATTAAAATAATTTAAAGATTACTATACCTTAGCTGGGAAAGAAGGACAGTAATAAACACGCGGACGGGTTGGAAAATGGCCAGGGATTGGTTCAGAGTGATTGCTTTTTGTGAGATATACTAGTCATCTGTGCAGTTTCATATTTTTTTTGGAACAAAGATACCGCTGTGCAATCGTGAAAGCGATTTTCAGTTCCCGGAAGGGAGAGGTGTCTAAATGTAAGTCAATAGTATATTGTGTATCTAGGTGTGAAAGCGATACATTCCCGGACGACGATGCAATTGTTGGCCGAGGCGTTAGCCGAGGCCAACAAGCATCGAAGTCTGGGAATGTGCTTTCACACCGAAGTACACATACTATTTTTTCTGAAATCACAATAAATACTATTTTAAACGTATAAAAATCAAAAATATAAACATTTTAAAAAAAAATTTCTGAAATCACAATCAATACTACTTTAAACGTATAAAAATCAAAAATATTAACATATTAAAATATATATAAAAAACCTTACGGGAATGTTACTTCCCGGCCTAGGCCGGGAAGTAACATTCCCGTACGGCTTTGTTGATCATTGCTTGGCAACGGATCTTTTCCGGTCTGTTTTCTGATAGTTTCCTAGCAACGGACTAAAATACTGGAATTGTGCATTTTTCGCTCTAAAATCGCGCCGAAAATGTAGACATTCCCGATCGATTTCAGAAAAAGGTTTTTTACTGTGCTGAAAGATACTATTTTTTAATAGAAATTTCAGCCTCCTTTCTTCGTCGTAGTAGTTCTACAAAGCATTCCTTAATATCTTGTAAGTGGTCTTCTATCAAGTATGTGTCTTCAATACTTTTTCTGAAATTGATCGGCAATGTCTGCATTTTCGGCGTGATTTCAGATCGAAAAATGCACAATTCCAGTATTTTAGTCCGTTGCTAAGAAACTATCACAAAACAGACCGGAAAAGATCCGTTGCCAAGCAACGATCAACAAAACTGTACGGGAATGTTACTTTCCCGGCCTAGGCCGGGAAAGTAACAATCCCGTACGTTTTTTTATGTATATTTTAGACAGTAAATTAATGCATGCAGACAAACCAACTCACATTAAAATTGCATTTATTAGTAAGCAGTTAGATTGTAATGAAGAAATGTTATGCATTAATACAAATTCCTTAATTTATAATAATATTGATTGTGATTTCAGAAAAAATAGTATGTGTACTTCGGTGTGAAAGCACATTCCCGGACTTCGATGCTTGTTGGCCTCGGCTAGCGCCTCGGCCAACAATTTTCATCGTCGTCCGGGAATGTATTGCTTTCACACCTAAATACACAATATACTATTTCGGATCGGAATCGAGCCACTCATAACTGTCATTGAAGTCAATGACGAAGTAAGGTTTCTTCGGGATAATTGTAAGGTTTCTAATTGGAACGGGGATTATCTCAAAAAGCAGGGAAGGGAAGTTTTTTGCACTAAGATTGGTACATAAGGATAAGGTATGAATAAGGTTGATCAAACCTCAATAGATCTGATGCAGGGTAGAGCAGTCTTAAACTTATTAAAATGGTTTGCGCATAAGAATGCATCAACGGAAATGGATAAATAGTATTTAGTCTTAAAAATGTAATTGTTTGTTCAATCTGTTGGAAGTAGTAAAGGAGCAACTGAAATTGGTTGATAACGATTTGTCATTGCATATTTGTGTTTAACTTTCTTTGGCTGGGCAAATTTTGTCCATTAGATCATTAGTTTTATTTTCAAAAGTAGAAAAGAGAGAAGCACGCAAATTAATTTCGATAGCCAAGTTTGTTCATTTGAAAGTAATGCATTAATTTCTTCTTCAAAATCTGAGATATCTTCTTGAGTTGCAGCTTCGAAGAATGCTTATCGATTTTGCCAATGAAGTTGAAGACTTCTTTTAACTCTATGCAGTTTTCTTGGAATTAATTTCCCATATTCGTTTAGAATAATGTTTTCTAATGTTTCAGCTTGGTTAATTAGTGCTACATCTATTGTAAAGTGAGTCAATTAATGGATTTAGATCAAGTTTATGTATGAGAGTGTGATAGTGACTTATTAATTGTACGTCAGTTCCCAGACTTTATAAGACTGTAGGATGAATGACGAGGTCGAAGGTTATATCTGTTTTTGTCAATGATAGGAGGTGCAGGTTAAATGTATACGAGCGCTTTTCACCCACATAGAGGGTAAAAAGTATTGAAGGGTGCGTTTTTGGGACTCGTGCCCATTGAGACTTTTGATCTACAGGATTAGTAGAACAACATGTCAAAAATTGGAGAAATTACAAGGATACCAGATTTTTATTTGTTGCGTGTGGGGGTCCTTTAATTCAAATGATATTTGACATTTCTAAATTAAAGCTTCTAGCTACTGTACTAGATATAGAAGGTGAATTTGATAACACCTCATAATATGAGTCCATACAAAGAGCCGCAGAGAAAATGAGCATACAATCCCCAACTATCAAAGGAATACAATCCATGTTAAGAAGTCGAATAATTACCACGGATATGGGGGGGGGGGAGTCCGCCACTGTGATTGCGGCCAAGGGTTGTCCACAAGGTGGAGTTCTATCTCCCCTGCTGTGATCAATGGTGGTGGATGACCTCCTCCATAAGCTGAGTAATTCTGGCTTCAACGCTCAAGGCTATGCCGAAGAGCTTGTTATTACTATAAGAGGCAGACATGAGGTTATGATTTCAAATCTCATACAAATTGCATTAAACATCATATCCAAATTGTGCTCTTTAAAGGGCCTCAGCGTCAATTCGAGCAAAACAGTTATTGTTCCGTTTACCAAAAGGAGAAAACTAAGTTTAAGAGCTCCTATGGTAAATGGAACAGTGCCGAATTTTTTCAGTGAAGTTAAATATCTAGGAATAATCCTGGATCAAAGACTTACCTGGACCTAGAAAGGACACTTACCAAAGCCACTGGGGTTATGGAGACCCATGGTCACATATACATCATGTGTGTGATAGCCAAAAACTGGAAAAAAAAAATGAACACAAGGAAAGTTGCAGAAGTTACAACGCCTTACCTGCTTAGGGATTACAGGAGCAATGCGCTCCTCTACCACAGCAGCTATGGAGGGAATGCTAGACCTGCTTCCTCTACATCTGCATGTAAGGAAGATGGCTGCAGCACGTACTCTCTTTCAAACCAGGAGACCTGGTTGGTCACCTAAGGATTCTAGCAACAATTGAACTAGAATCCATGACTAAACCCACTGACTCTATGCTTATTAAGCGGAACTTTGACTGCCCGTTTGATGTGCTAATCGAGAGTCACCAGACGAGCAAAGCCGAAGTTCTGCAGTTGGAGAAGGGTTCACTCATCTCGTATGCAGATGGATCGAAGATGGCTGAAGGAATTGGCGTGGGCGTAGCGGCGCCTAACTGCAGGCTTTCCAGAGCCCTAGGCAAGACCCCAACCATCTTCCAAGCACAGATCTACACTATAGACCTATGTGCCCAGGAATGCATAAATAAAGGCATTCGAAGGGCAAAGATCTGTATACTCTCAGACAGACAGGCAGCGTTAAAAGCTCTCAAGTCTAAAATTGCCTGGGAATGCAACTGGCAAAAAACAACACAAGGTTACCTTGATGTGGGTGCCAGGGCATAAGGAAATAGAATGAAACGAATTAGCTGACGCCCTTGCAAAGAAAGGTGCTGGGCCCGAACCATTTTGTGGCTTATCTAAGAGACACATAATGAAGGAGGTCCTAAAATGGGAAAAGGAACAGAAATAGTCCTACTGGAGGACTACTGCGGGCCAAAGACAAACGAAAAAGTTCATCACTTATTCGTCAAAGAATGCCATAAAGCTTCTCGAACTCGAAAAGTCCGATTAAGGATGATGATGATAGGCTTTTTAACAGGCCATTGCCCCTTAAAATACCATCTTAAGAACATGGGTAAGGCAGACAACGTTACGTACAGATACTGCGATACTGCAATAGACACTGCGGAACATATTCTTTGCGAATGCAAGATGCTAGTCCACGCTAGGCTAAAGTATTTAGAAAATGTGGAACTAACACCTGAAAACATAGGGAAACTAGCCCCCAGGAAAATCACAAGCTTTGTAAAAAGCTCTGGAGTCCTGGGCAACAACTAATTGTAGGTTAACACAAAAGATCTTTTCAGGTCAATGTGAAGTAGGGCTAGAAGGGCCGAGCGACCCCTTGAACAATCTACAATCTACTGTACTAGCGGTACAATAGTCACTATTGAAATTGGGCCATATTCGTCACACAGGATGATCGCCACAGGAGCGCATAAACTACCATTATTTATACGAACTATACTTTTTATATTTATAGATCAAAATATTACTAAGGTTTTTGAGTAAGTGCCCAAAAATTCTAAAATATACAATTTATTGAAACCACAAGATGTGTGTGTCTCAGGTTCAAGCGAACTTTAAGTAAATTAGGTGATATATCAACTTTACTTTTCCATTGTAAGATATTTTTAAACGACTGCTAGGAAACGAATTAAAATTGCAGTCGGGCGTTACCGACTGCGAATATCTGATTGAAGAATAAAAATAATGAGATAATAATAAGATAATGAGAGAGAAAATAAGATATTGGCTATGTACTTAATCTCAGTGGCAGCACGTAAAAGTGAATTATGCCGTATTCGAGCAAAATGTTAACAAAACAGGTTCGCGGTCGATAGGTGGTTTAATTTGCTATTTCAAATATGCAGCTTTAATAGTTATTCGTCCCTGCTAGTCAATAAATTTATTACATAAAGATATATGATTCATATACGCGTTGCTGAAGTTAATAAATATACAATTGTTGCCCCACACCAAAAAAAACAGCATTATTAATAATAATAGAGAATCACAGCGTGTTTGTTGACACTTCTACAATTCTGGCATTGGACCCCACTCATATAACTCATCATTAACTCATTTAAATATATGTTACGGTGGTATAATATCTTATGGACGCTGCTGACTCCCATTATGGGATTCAATATGGCACCGCCAATGGCGACAGTCAGTCTAAAGAGAGAAATTTATAATGCCTCATATATTAGAAAGTATAATTAACAGGAGGAATAACGATTAATTATACAAATAAGATTCTATATATTTATCATTAAAACTATTCGCAGCGTATTTGAAAAATAATTCAAATTTAATATTTAATACTAAATAGATATCAATTTCTAACATACAAATATATATTTTTATGTTAGAAATTGACATAACTATTAAAACATTCTCAATAATTTTAATGACTCAAATAAAGACAGAATACAGAATATTGTATTGAGTATTATTGTACTGTATTTTACACATTTTTGAATTTCAAGCAGATTTCCAGAAGTCATTTCTGAGCAAAATAATCGTACATGTATTTGTTGATGTTTCAAAACTTATTTCAATTTTGTATTTTTCCTAAAATCGCCTACCCCAAAAACCCATAAAACGATATCCCACATCGGTAGTGGAGTGGGAATGGTGATAGGGAGGTAGTAGTGGGGGTGGATGAAGTAAAAAAAATATTTCTATTTATTTGGTTCTTGTACTGTCGTGTGCAAAAAAATAGGACAACTATTTTTTTTAATGTAAATCTGTCTCTATTTGAATATGTAATGACAAATAACTGACAATGTCACAAAAATTAAAGTTAGATGTACACAACTAGATTTTAGCAAAAATACGTTATAAGAGTTGTCCCATTTTTTTGCGCACGACAGTACACACACTAAATCATATTTTTTTTCGCACCCTTTAATAATGGCGTGGGGGTGGCAACGGGGGTGGCTAATGCCAAAAGGTTTTTTGAGATCTTATAGCTTCTCTTGTATATACCATATACCAATTTTATGAACTCTTACCTGCTTGATTTATCTATTTACCATTTCCCCATTTTATCTCATTTTACCCACCAACCCTTCAAAGGAATAGATGAAAATATAATTTAGTTTCAGATCACGTTAAAATATATACGTGTTCCAAATTTCAAGTCAATCTTAAACGGTTCCAGAGTAATCGTGCGCACAAAAATGTTACTACCCTCACCCCATTATTAAAGGGGGTGAAAAAAATAAAATTGTAATTCAGCGTGTACAAGAACTTAAGGCCTCCAAAAATTGTTTTTACTTCATCCACCCCCACTACCACCCCTCTACCACCACTCCCACCACCACTACCGGCATATCGTTTTATAGGTTTTTGGGGTAGACGATTTCAAATATTATGTTATTAAAGTAATAATAATAATAATAATAATAATAAGAGTTGGTAACTTTTAGGAGAGGAGTTTTCCAGGGTGACTCCCTGAGTCCTCTCCTATTTTGCATCTCACTGCTGCCGTTATCTGTCAGGCTCCGCCAAACCCGCGGATACCAATGTGGTCCACCCAGCAATCGGAGGCATAAGGTCACCCATCTATTTTATATGGATGACCTAAAACTTTATGCCTCCGGAGAGTGCGAACTCCAAAACTCTCTAAGGGTGGTCCAAGAGTATACGCGGGCCATTGGCATGGAATTCGGGCTGGACAAGTGTGTAGTCGTCCACCTCAAGAGAGGACGAAGCGGGATATTCCTTGAAGATGCGCAGCTCGCAGACGGAAGCATCCTACGACATCTGGATGCCGGAGAGACCTACACGTACCTGGGTGTGGAACAACATCACATCCAGGACGTGAAACAAGTTAAGGATACTCTCCGCGGCAAGTACAGACACCGGCTCCGAAAGATTTGGTCCTCTGAACTTTCGGGGAAGAACAAGGTGTCTGCAACTAATATGCTTGCCGTTCCGATTCTGCTCTACTCCTTCGGAGTAGTTAAGTGGACGCTAGAAGAGTTGCGCCAATTGGATAGGGATACCCGCAAGATGATGCATGTTCACAGGAGCATCCATCCTAGGTCGTCCGTTCCTCGAGTGTACCTCCCACGCCAACGGGGGGGGCGAGGACTCTTGAGTCTCGAGTGTGCGCATGGCAGAGTAGCGCTGAGTGTGGCATGCAACGTCCTCAGGAGCTCGAACCCACTCCTGCGGTTTGTGAGAGATCATGAAACTGCAGGAGTTGGCGCATTTTTATTCAAGGCAGCACGTAAGGCCGCAGATGATCTCGGTCTCGTATTCGACTTCAGGCGAGGAGGCCGGCGAGGTGCTGAACTAGAATCAGTAACTGAGCTTGCGCCAAATCGTCTGATAGCCCAAATTAAAGCTGCCCAGCAGAGAAATCTGCTCAGGCAGCACGTCGATAAACCCATGCACGGCGTATTCTATAACAACATAGAGACGCTGGGTTTATCGACAAAGCTGACCTTCGCTTTCTTACGGTCAGCAGGGCTAAAGTCGGAGACCGAAGGATTCATTGTGGCCTGCCAAGATGGTGTTATTAACACCTTGGTCTACCGCAGTCGCGTTATGGGTGTGGAGGTCCCAGACATTAATTGTAGGACCTGCCGTCAGGCGCCGGAGTCGCTCATGCACTTATTATCTGCATGTACGGTATATGCGACTTCGGCCTACGTCCATAGACATAACGCGGCCCTACGAGTGCTGTACTACCACCTTCGGCACTCGTACGAAGTAGACCAAACACCAGTGCTGCCTTACGTCCCCGGAGAGATCGAGTCCGTTGTCGAGAACGAGAAGTGCCGAATATATTGGAACTACTCGTTTCCGACGGTCAGGCAAATTCAGGCAAACAAGCCTGACATAGTCCTCCTAGACCACCAAACCAAGATGATGTATGTCATCGAGTTCTCGGCACCTGCCGAGACAAACATCATCTTGAAGGAGGGCGAAAAACGGACTAAATACCGAGATCTCCGGTATGAGCTCCGAGTGCTATACCCAGACTACTCGGTCAAGATGGTCGTCCTGATAATCGGTGTACTTGGTGGAATGAGGCCTACGTTGCTCTCGGAATTAAAGGCCATACCATCCTGCCAAAAGTCAGCCGAGTGGTTGGCAGGCCAAATGCAGAAGGCAGTTATCCTGGGGTCCCTTCGTGTCTTCTTAGGGCACACGAATCTGGCATCTACAGTCACTAACCCTGCGGGACGCTGGGAGTGGCTGTGGATAATCCGCTGGCGCTTCTCCCGTGAGAATGTCGGAGACACGGGAGAACTGTCCAGCATCGCACACGCGGAAAAAAAAAAAAAATAATAATAATAATAATAATAATTTCCTCTCATTATAACAAGCAACGGACTAGTGGATAAGTATCTGCCTACCAATTTGAAAAAGATGGGGGTACTGGACTGGGAAAGGATAATCACTTTATCACAGAAATCTGTCATACTATCGACATGTCGCACAATTCGTCGTGTGTTAGCCACTGATGGAAACGCTGGCCTGTAAAGGCCCCGTCCCCGTCAGAAGTCACATCACCAACGAAAGTTGTGGAGGAAAAAAAAAAAAATAATAATAATAATAATAATAATAGGGGAAGAATAAGGTGTCTGCAACTAACATGCTTGCCGTTCCGATCCTTCTACACTCCTTTGGGGTAGTGAAATGGACACAAGGCGAGTTGCGCCAACTCGATGTAGGAACCCGAAAGATGATGCATCTCAACAGAAGTTTGCATCCAAAATCGTCCGTTCCGCGGTTATATCTCTCACGACAGCAGGGAGGCCGTGGACTCTTGAGTTTGGAGTATCTACATAGCAGGTCGGCTCTGGATGGAGCTTGCAAGATCATCAAGAGTTCGGATCCCCTTCTCTGCATGGTTCGCGACCATGAAAACGCAGGGACGGGAGCGTTCTTATTCAAGGCAGCACAACGAGCAGCCGATGAACTTGGTCTCGACTTCGACACTGGGCGGGTAAACCCGAGTTCTGTCACCGAGCTGGACCCCGCTCAGCTAAAAGCCCATACAAAAGCAGCAGAGCAATGTAAATTTCTGCAGCTGCATAAAGATAAGCCCTTGCATGGAGTCTTCTACAAGAACATCGAAGACAGGGGCTTATCTGAGAAGCTGACCTTTGCTTTCCTAAGGTCAGCTGGGCTGAAGTCTGAGACCGAAGGGTTCATTATGGCTTGCCAGGATGGTGTCTTTAACACACTCGTCTATCGAAGTCATGTCCTGGGTATAGAGGTCCTTGATGTAAACTGTAGGGCCTGCCGCAGGGCGCCGGAGACACTTATGCACCTATTGTCGGCTTGTCCGACATACGCTGTCTCGGCCTATATCCACAGACATGATGGAGCATTACGTGTGCTGTACTATCATCTGCGGCATACGTATGGGATAGACGAGACACCAGTGCTGCCTTACGCTCCGGGGGATATTGAGTCCGTAGTGGGGAATGAGCGGTGCCTAATTTATTGGAACTACTCGTTTCCCACCCTCAGGCAAATACAAGCCAATAAACCTGATTTAGTCCTCCTCGACCACCAACTTAGGACAATGTTTGTCATTGAATTCTCCGCCCCAGGGGAAACAAACATTGTTCTGAAAGAGGAGGAAAAACGGACTAAATATCGAGATCTTCTCTTCGAACTCCGTAGACTCTATCCGGACCACACTGTTAAACTAGTGGTTCTTATCATAGGATGCCTAGGTGGGGTGAGGCGCACACTGCTTTCGGAATTGAAGACGATACCGGCATGCCGAAACTCGGCAGAAATCTTAGCCGGAAGAATGCAGAAGGCCGTTATCCTTGGCTCGTTACGCCTGCTCAGAGCACACGATTCGCGGACCCAGTGACCACTGACCCTACGGCGTAGGGAGTGGTCTCTGGTATTACCAGCGTACCTTCTCTGGCATCGGAGACAGAGAGAAGGGCGACTGGCTTCACAAAAAAAAAAAATAATAATAATAATAATAATAATAATACTTTATTAACTATGTCGATACAATACAGTATATATGGCAAGTCAACAATACGAATAATTTGTATACAACGTTACTTATGGACAATCAGCAAACATAGTCACATCATAAAAAAATATAAAAACATAATACATGTACCACATACACATAATTAAAATAAGAAGTAGTTAAGTAAAGTAGAGTTCACCATTGTAAAAACTCTTTTACACTATAATACTCTCCTTTGATTAATATCTGTTTTATTGCCTTTTTGTACTTGTTAATTTTCAATATTTTTTATTTCCTCAGGTAAATTATTGTAAAAAGAAATACAGTTGTATTTTGGTGATCGCTTAAAACAAGTCGTTAAATGTCTTGGAATACTTAAAAAGTTGCCGGGTCTAATGTTATAATCATAATTAGTATTTAACGTCTCAAATAAGTTCATATTTTTCTTCACATACATTAAACATTTTAATATGTATATACAAGGTGCAGTTAATACTTTCTTTTCTCTGAAAGTATTTTTACAGCTTTCTCTATAACTCAGCTTAAAAATTAATCTAATAATTCTTTTCTGACATAGAAAAACTCTATCAAGTTGTGTAGAATTTCCCCAGCAAAGAATATTGTGCGCTATATGTGAATATGCAAGAGCATAATACATATTTAATAGGCATTCTTCATTCAATATATTTTTCATTTGCATAATAGCAAAATATGCTTTATTTAACTGTTTACAAACATGTTCTACATGGGTGTCAAATGTTAATTTAGAATCGATATACGTACCAAGAAGTTTGGTACACTGAGTTAATGTTATGTCACTACATTGTGTTGTATTGTCAGGTAATGGTTTTTGAATATAAAAATTTATGAAAACTGTCTTTGACTCATTTAAAATCAATTTATCTCTTTGAGACCAGATATTAACTTCTTCTAGGGTTTTTCTTACTTTTTCTTGGAGCTCTTCAAGTGTGTCAGAAGCTATGGTGACTGTAAAGTCATCTGCAGACATAGTAAGGTGACCATTCGTTATTTGTTCAGGTAAATTATTAATACATATCATGAACAATAAAGGTCCCAAGACAGATCCTTGAGGAACTCCAAGTACTAGTTCTTGTACTTCTGACAGATCCTCCCCTAGTTTTACCCTCAAAGTTCTGCCTTCCATGTAGGACATTATCACAATGCTGTAAAGTTTCTGCTTTAGCAGGTCTTTATTTATGGTATCAAAGGCTTTCGATAAATCAAATTGTAAAGAAACAAGATATCTACGTTTATCTAGATTTACATATACATAGTCTAGCAAATGACACGTTGCTATTTCCGTAGATCTATTTTCACAGAAACCATGTTGAGCTACAGTTAATATATTATTTTTCTCCGCAAACAAGTTTATTCTATTATATATAGTTCTTTCGAATATTTTTGCAATGGCGCTTAAAATAGAGATTTGTCTATAATTTTCAAGTTCATCAGTTGGACTCTTGTTACGGAGAGGTGTTATCAATGCCTGTTTGAGTATGTCCGGAAAGTATCCCTCATTTATTGACAGATTGAATAAAAAAGTAAGATGCTCAATAATGTTATCTTTAACCTGTTTCAGTAAGTTCGCAGTTAGGCCGTCAAAACCAACAGACTTTTTATTTTTTAAGTTCATAATTATTTTATTTATTTCATCTGCCGCAATTGGTGCAATATAAATTGATTGTTCATTTTGTGGTGATATTGTACAAGGGAGAGAAAGATTTGAGCCAAAATGTTGGTATAACATTTGGGATGCATTTGTTGAGAAAAAATCAGCAAACATATCAAGTACTTCTCTTATATCTGATACGGTTTTGTCTTGATATTTAAGACTGATGTCTTTATTTGTTTGGGGTTTCCGACCTAATTTAGAATTTACAATACTCCATGACGTTTTTGATTTATTGGTAGAGTTATTTATTTTTCTGGTATAATAATTTTGTTTAGCATTTCTTATATTTTCTTTGTATTTACTTTTTTCTTCAATATATATTTTTTTAGTTTCTACGGTAGGGTTCTGCGACCATAGCCAATACAGATTTTTTATGTGGTTACTTTGTTTTACTATGGCTTGAGTGAGCCATTCATTATTGTTTAATTTTTCATTAGTATAAACTGTTATTTTTTTAATGGGGCAACTGATATTATAGCACCATATCATAGTCTCCACAAAAAAACTGAAAGCCGCATTCGTGTCTAGTAAATACATGTTTTGCCAGTTTGTCCTACTCAATTCAAATTTAAAATGTGTTATATTATCTTCATTAATGATTCGTTTATTGAATATTACAGTTTAATTAGTGTTAAGTACTGGCTCATTGATATTTATGCTCAGCATATGTGCGAGATGATGAGCAATGTTTGAATTAAGTAATTCACATTTTAAATTATTCTTAGGAAGATTTGAAACCATGTAGTCAATAGCGCTAAAACTTGTATGTCCGTAAACATTAGTAAATATGCGAGTATAATCACTAGTAGTAATCTTCAATTCAAATGACTCAAAGACATCTAATAGTACATTCGTATCATGACATCTTTGTCAATATTAAAATCGTCACACAGTATTACATTATCTGTCAAATTGTAAGCAATGTTTAGAGCGTTTGTTAAGTTACTGAAAAATGTATATACATTTCAACTTGGTGGCCTATAAGCTGAAATAATAATGATCTTTTTTTTTGTCTATATGAACACAAACAGCACATATTTCAATATGACATTCAACGGATTGTTGTTTTATTAACGTGACTTCATTTACTTTTAATTTTTTTTCAACTATTATTAGAGAGCCACCATGAATATGATTTGTTCTCGAAAAATATGAACTTATTATATGATTTGAAAATTGTATGTTCGTTAAATTATCAGACATTACAAAGTGTTCAGATAAGCACATGACATTTATATTTAAATCTGCTAATAATGCATCGATTTCATCTAGTTTACTAACCAGTCCTTGTACATTAACATGAACTATTTTAAACGTAAAATCAACATTATCAATATTACTACAAGTTGCAATACTATTTTTTAAATTACTCTGAAATTTGTTCACGAAAAAATTAATATTTTTTTATAAGAGCATCCTTCGGCCAGTTATCAGTATTATATGCTTCATCCAATAAGTCATAGTCGAATCCTATTTTGAAGGCTTCTGTTTTACTGTTTTTCCATTTGGGAAGCATTTCGATTATAGAATTATTCTGGGGAAAAATTAAATCAATATGCTGCTTCATCCTTTGTAAGCCAGTACCAGGTGTTACGCGACCAACATATATCCACGTTTTTCTACATACTGCTGTAAGGTTAGATTCACTTTTATTTCCAGTCCCAAAAACTGCATTTTGTTTTTTTGGCGCATTAACTTGTTCATGATATGTTAAAGAGTTTTTATTTAATGTGCCCTTTTCATTTTCACTGTGATTGTCTTTTACTTTAGTCACTCTTTTTGTTAGATCCTTATCTTTAACTTTTTGGATATGTAGATTGCTTTGTTTTTGTCGAATCATAGTGCTCTTATCATTCTCAACTTTTTTGTTAGATGTGGTTTTATTAAATGGTTCATTGGAATTTACAGTAGCCCAGCTATTTACTGTTGCCTTGTCATTTGTTACATTTTTATTGAAACATTTTTGTTTATCAAAGGACTCTCCATTTGTTAACAAATTTATAAGTCCTATATTGGACTCACGCAAATTTGTTACTTCTTCTTGAAGCTTGGTTACTTTCTCGTCAAGTTCTGATATCGCTGATTTCACAATATCACTAAACACTGTTTTTATTATGTCATTACTTAGTAAGTCAGCAACGTCAATTTCACAACCATCACTGTCTCTTGCATCACTAGACTTATTTGATTGCAAAAAATACATTTTATTTTAAAAATTTACGTAAAATTGATATAAATAGATGTAAATATGAGAACGTGTTGCCTGCTTTCGAATCGGATAAGTTCCATAAACCATAATTTCCACATAGTGAAGTGCAATAATATCAAAATTTTTTTGTTATGAGAGGCTTGGATAGAAAATCTAGTTGTGCAGTTTTAAGATTTATAAACACCCTATAGGTTGCATTGTAATTCGAGTCTCATGAACAAACGAACATCAGCGTGCCTACCTTTCAAGATAATTTTAGCAGGTTTTAAAGATAGATGAGGAGATAGCATCAGAGACGCGTCATCGCTTGTGTACCTAGCTTTTACGATTTTAAATTCGAATACCATGCAACCTGTACGGTGTTGATAGATCTTCTATTATTTTCTTGATTCTATAATAAGTGAGTTACCTCGAGTAGTAAGTTTCCTCGAGTATTTTGGATGCGCAGTGGCTTTTCTCGAGTACTATAGATACACAGTAGGTTACCTAGTAGTATGGATGCGCAGTGGGTTTCCCCGAGTCAAATAGAGGCGCAGTAGATTATCTCGAGTTGTATGGCTGAGCAGTAGGTTTCTTCGAGTATTATGGATGCGCAGTAGGTTTTCTCGGGTAATTTGGATGTGCAGTGGCTTTTCTCGAATCATATAGATACGGAGCAGTATGGATGCATGTGCAGTGGGTTACTTCAAGTAGTATGAATGCGCAGTAGCTTTCCCCGAGTAAATTGGATGCACAGTGGGTTACCTCGAGTAGTATTGTTGCGTAGTAGGTTTCCGCGAAGAAAATGCTTGAAATAGAAGCCTTACTTCTATCGTGTAGTCCACGGCACACGATGATTTTTTATATCTTTGTCATGCCATTTTCTGCGTATTAGTTCCACATCCAGTGGAAATATACTAACGCAAAGAAAATAGAGACGAAATGTCAAGATTTTAAGTTGAAACAAAAAAAAATTCTATCTGTTGTGTAACTAGATTATATTTTGATCTTATTCCGTTGAAAAGTTGAGGAGTAAATAGATAAATCAAGCAAGTAAGTGTCCATGGATTCCAGTGGAATAGGTCGGAGTGATCGGTTGTGCGTTTGAAACTCTCCCACTTAAAAACGTTAAAAACTCGGTAAAACTGTGTTAAATTTGACAAAGCTTAGGTGAATTGTAGCTTAAGAAATCCGGATTAAATTGATGTGTTATAACAAAAGAACAAAGTTGAAATATAATTAATATTTTGAAATAACTAATACAGAGTTTAGTGGCAATTAGTGTGCATAAAGAAATGAGCTTACAGAAACAAATATATAAACACGACCCAAACGCAGGCGTATAAGAGATAAGTATATCTTAGTTTATTTGTGTCTTAATGACTACAAGTGTCTGCCCATAAAACCATTGAAATGTTCAGGTCCAGACCCTTGAAGAATCGACATCTGTTGAAAAATTTATGAGAGCAGTAAAAATATGGCCAAATAAATTGTTTTCAATCATTATAAAAATATTCAAATGATTTAATTCAAATTATATCCGAAATAATCAATAACGTATCGTAAAATATGGTCATATATTTCTTTCTCTCAAATAATTCTTTTTTCATAGTTATAAAAAATACTCAAACGAATTTAAAAGTAATGCATTTGATTATTGCGGGTTTAGTTTATATTAAAGTAGGGACAGAACAATTTCTTACGTAAATTTTCAAGTGAGGTTTTTATAATTATTAAAAGTACTCAAACGAATTTAATTTGGATTAAACCCGAAATAATCAATGAGACATTGTTGATATACGGCGTCAAAATTGAATTCTCAAATTCTCACAGCACTTCAACGGAGGTATGCGTGGTGCAGGCTTCTTTCAGAAAAATGGTATTTTCTAAGAAAACATACACATACGCCGATGATCTCCTACTCACCGCAGGACCAGGTGCGTAAGCAGGGGGGCAAGGGGGGCAACTACCCCCCAGGCCCGGCGTGGTTTAAGAAGTTTGGGATAGTGATAGTGATTATTTCATATCTGTTTTTGCATACCAAATATTAGTTTAACTTTGTTTTTAAACATATGCCAAAGAAAGTGAGGTTTTTAAGTTCCACTGTGCTATGTTATGTGTTTATTTGGTCCCCCTCAGAACACATTCCTGCTTACGCGCCTGCGCAGGACACATCTGGACTGAAAACAAACTTCAAGAAAAGCCTAATAATAGAGTGAGAGCCATCAAGAAAAGAGAGTTGGACCAGCGGAGTGGAACATAAAATACGGAATCAAAATTGAATTCTCAGATTCTCAAAGCACTTCAACGGAGGTATGCGTGGTGCGGCTTCTTTCAGAAAAATGGTATTTTCTAAGAAAACATACACATACGCCGATGATCTTCTAATTGCCGCAGGTGCGTACGCAGGAGGGCAAGAGGGCAACTACCCCCCAGGCGCGGCGCGTGGTTTAAGACGTTTGGGATAGTGATAATTATTTCATATCTGTTTTTGCATACCAAATTTTAGTTTAACTTAGCTTTTAAACATATGCCAAAAAAAGTGAGGTTTTAAGTTTCACTGTGCTGTGGTATGTGTTTATTTTTTTCACCTGGTTCCCCTCCTCCCAGGCGCGGCGCGGTTGAGAATTTTTGGGATAGTGGCAATTATTTCATATGTGTTTTTACATACCAAATATTAATTTAAATTCGTTTTTACGCATACGCCAAAAAGAAAAGTGAGGTTTTAAGTTCCACTGTGCTGTGTTATGTGTTTATTTGGTTCTCCCCGGTTGCCCCCCCCCCAGAATACATTCCTGCTTACGCGCCTGCGCAGGACACATCTGGACCGAAAACAAACTTCGCGAAAAGCCTAATAATGGAGTGAGAGCCGTCAACAAAAGAGAGTTGGACCAGCGGAGTGGAACACAAAATAGATGAATACTCCCTAAGAACAATGAACAAATTGAAGTACCAGAATCAGGAACGGAGGAATCAGAAGATTCAGAAGAAGAAGAAGATTTATAGAAGCAGAAAAACAAAAATAGGAGCGCAAACAGCAGCGACACAATTCGACAACATATATCACAAGAAGACCCAGAAGAGGCAGAAGTCCAGAACCAAAAATACAAAAAAAAGGGAGCTTAAACGCTCTCTCACGACACAATGCGGTAACGCATGTCACAAATACCCACCTCCCATCCCACATTCCTTTACCATGCGCCATATGGCACTCGCTGCTGGCAACAAGTATGACCTTAGTCCAACCCAGCGTGGACGTAGCAGGCCCAGCTGTATAATCCTTGGGAGAGGTAGAAATGCCTACCGCACGCTGGTAAATCAATCAATCAATCAACACAATCCGACAACACATTGGACTTGTCATTTTGCTGTCGAGGCCAGACCAGACCTGCTTTAAAATGCTCTGTCACCAATGGATACCCATAAAAGTTTATAAAAGTGAAATAGTGACAACGTGTAAAAAATATAGTTAAAAAAAGTTTAAGTGGATGTGTTTGTAAAATAATACATATATGGGAATATTTTCAGTTATTGATAAGAAATATTAGATAGTGTTTAATTAGGTAAGTATACAAACCAAAACTTTACACGGTGCTTCCCCTCTAACACAGTAAATAATGGTATCTACAGTGCAGTGAAATCGTGCCAGGCGGCAAAGAGGAGAAAGAAATCAGTAATAACCGAAGAGAGGACTGTCTTTATGAAGCACTAAGCCATCAATTAGAAAAAGAAAACCGGCACACACTAACGCTATGAAAAATCAAGAAAAATGTCCATTATACTATTAGGAGACTTCAATGCACATATACTCCACACATGGCCTAACGAAAATCGAAACGCGCTGAAAAACCTAGCACACATGTTTGAACTCAACAATAAGAAATACATGGAGCAAAAGTCAAACCTGCATTGACACCTGGAGTAATGGAAGCTCAATCACTCTGCTTACCATACCCTGGTAAGCAGAGAGATAAGGGCAAGGATCAAGAAGGTTAAAGCAAAAAGGACAGCAGAAGAAAGCGCTAACATTGAATAGCAGCAAACTAAAAATAGTTACACGTGGAAAATAACAATTGAGAGGATAAAAAAAAACTAGGAAAGAAAAGCGAGGAAAAACATGCGTCATGTGGCTCTCGCTGCTGACAACAAGTATGACCCAAATCCAACCCAGCATCGGAAACCGAGGAATCAGAAGACTCAGCAAAAGAAGATTTGAAGAAGCAGAAACACAAAAAGAGGAGCATAAACACTCCATATCAAGGCACAGCACATATTTCACACGAAGATTCAGAAGAGGCAGATGCCCAGAATCAAAAACGCAAAAAAGGGAGCTTAAACACTCCCTCACGACACAATGCGGTAACGCATCTCATAAATACCTACACCTCCCATCCCCAGTTCCTTTACCATGCGCCATGTGGCTCTCGCTGCTGGCAACAAGCATGACCTTAGTCCAACCCAGCGTGGACGTAGCAGGCCCAGCTGTATAACCCTGGGAGTGGCAGCAATGCCTACCGCACGCTGGTAAATCAATCAAAAATCAATTAAAACCAAGCAAGTAAGAGTCCATGAAATTGGTATTTAATAAATATAAGAGGAGCTAAGGCCTCAAAAAATAATTGACATTACCCACCCCTACTCTATAATCACCGCATTATTAAAGAGGTGAAAAAATATCGTGATTTAATGTGTGTACTGTCATACGCAAAAAAAATGGGACAAGTCTTATAACGTATTTTTGTTAAAATCAATCAAAATCTAGTTGTGTACAATTTTTGTGACATTGTCAGTTATTTGTCAAAATTCATTGCAAGTGGGCAAATAGAGACAAATTTACATTAGAAAAAAATTAGTTGTCCTATATTTTTTTGCTCACGACAATACAAGAACCAAAGTCATCAAGATTTTTTTTTCACTTCATTCATCCGCACCACCACCGATGTGGCATATCATTTTATGGATTTTTGGGGTGGTACACGATTTCAAATATTATATTATTAAAGTTCCATGAACAATTATTTCCACATAGTGGAATGCAAATTTAGTGTTTTCGTTGTATTCTATTTTCAGTTAATAATGCTTTTTTCTATATTATAATTATACATACAGTATTGGCCTATTCAAACGGTTTTATAATGTATAAGGCAAGAACAAAGCTATTTTACGAGCTATTTTACTTCCACATCGTGGAAGTATTATAACGGTAAAAAAGAAATTGATTTTTATTTTCTGTTCAAATAGGCTTAAAAAGTTATGAATCGTCGAGATCTGAAGTTTGAGAAAAATAAGTTTCTGTCTGTTTGTCTATATCTTTTTTGTGCCCACGATAACTTTGCAACAGTTTATGATATTACCTTGAAATTTAATACGAAATCTGAAACTAGATTATATTTTGATCTTATTCCGTTGAAGGGTTGGGAGGTGAATGGGGGGGGGGGTAAATAAGTAAAGCAAGCAAGGAAGAACCCACAAAATTGGGATTTAGTGTATGTACGAAAAACCAAGTCCTCAAAATTTTTTCGGCATTTTAAAGGGAATAAAAAATAAAATGTATTTTACAGTATGTACAATAACCAAAGGCCTTAATGTTACCACCTTGACATAAATGCAAATTCTAACTGTCTTTATTTATCGCTAGAAATTTGCATAAACCCATTTCTTTTTTCACGTTAACACCAACTTTGTAATAGTGACCCGACCAACACGGCATAAGGTACATATAAGGTAATTAAGTTGTTAAAACCTTTCAAGCTCAAAAGTGCCCAGAAGTCATATTTTGATATTAATTTAAAGGTTTTTATTATTATTTTGTAGAATATTGAAGGCAGAATACCATATTTATAAACATTAACAAAGTACTTTCTTACTGGTAGGAGTAGAAGTAGATTAAAAGAAAGACTTATCACTTATATGCTGTGGTCTCAAACCCTAAAAATTCAACCAATATATAAATTGACAGCAAAATTGTATTATGAATTATTTTTACGCCTCACTGAGAATGGTAACTGTTTTAGAAAATATCATCTACGTTAATTTGTGTATCAACCAAGATATCGTTGTCAGATTAATTGGACATATTTTTCTTTATTTGTTAAAAAAAAAATTGAAAAAATTCCGAGTAGTTTCTAGTATAAAAGCAGCATATTCTTCAAATTTCATGTTGATCTGGGATTGGTACAGTTCTGGGCGGATACAATAATTGCACGTCTAAAGTTAAATATATTTCGATAATTCTACCATTGAATTTACGTTAATTACTAAACTGTGCAAAATAGAATATTTACTTCTCTCTAAAGCATTATCTAATTTATATACTCATGTTATATTTATTACTGTATAATTAAAATTTTATGGGTACATAATATTTATAAAATCACCGTTAATGTCCTCGTAAACGATGTGTGGGATGGTTTAGTAAATGAAACCTTCAAGTGTGTAAGCATACATATATTATGTGTATTTAAATTCGCCGACAAAAAATTCAAAATAAGACATTTAATCTGATATCGAGTTATAATTTGCAGTAATAGTATATTATATTACTAGGAGTAGAACGCACTCTTTTTTTGCCGCAAACTGGGCGAAACACAAAAAAAGGCGTTCTACTCCGTGTAATATATACTATTTTTTCTTCAAGCGTATTAAAATGCAAAAATTCATTTATTTATCATAAATGTACAAATATTCAAACTACAGTCTTACATGTTGACACAATATGACAAGTGGCTAGTGGATAGCGCGCCACCGGTGGCTTTCGGTATTAACATTATGTTACTAGTAAAACAATACCCACTGCGGTGGCGCTTTCGGAACTAACATTATGTTACTAGTAAAACAATATCCACTACGGTGGCGTTCGGTACTAACATTTTGTTACTAGTAAAACAATGTCCTACTTCTACTTCTGTTTTTGGTGACATAATTTAAACATTTTAATACGCTTGAAGAAAAAATATTTTGTAAAGCCTATAGAAGGACAACTCTTGCCAAAAGAAATTACTCTCTCTCTCTCTCTCTCTCTCTCTCTCTCTCTCTCTCTCTCTCTCTCTCTATCTATCTATCTATCTCTATCTCTCTCTATCTCTCTCTCTCTCAAATAAAAAATATTTATGACCCATGGAAAGGATTTTCATTACGATGTGCCATGATAATTTCGAATAATCAAATATACTAATAACACAGGTCTGCAACAAAAAAACTGCATACGATTTTTATACTGTTTCTTATACATTTTTACCCACTAAAACCGGGAAAAATACTCGAAAAATTCCATCACGTCAGGTTTTCTTGCAAAACACGTGTTTGTAGTTTCATTTAGAGTGAAACGCCCATTTAACTCGAAATCTGGTATCCTATTCTTGGTTGCTATACACTGCCAAAAGATGGGGAATGTTTCAGATATCTGTGTTCCAAGTTCCCAAAACTGTCTGAAGCCAAGTTGAAAGAGGGAGTTTTTACTGACACACGACAACTGTTATCCGATCCTCTCTTTTCAGAAACAATGGGAGAAAAAGAAAAATAAGCGTGGGACCCTTTCAAAAAAGTAGTGCACAAGTTTTTAGGTAATACTAAAGACCATTCACTATAAAACCATTGTACAACGCATGTTGGCTGCGTATAAAGCTCAAGGATACAACATGAGTCTTAAAGTTCATTTCTTACACTCCCATGTCGACTATTTTTTCGAAAACTTGGGAGCTTTCAGTGAAGAGCAGGGTGAGAGATTTCACCAGGATGTCCGTGATATCGAGAAACGCTACCAAAGAAGATGGGACGTCAAAATGCTAGATGATTACTGTTGGATGCTCAAGCGGGAAACAGAAAATGGAGAGCGGATGCGTTTTAGGAGAAGTATCAAAGAGAAGAAGAAAAGGTTTCATAGGCAAAATGAACATGGAATGTTAAGTGCATTTCACGAAGAAATTGTTTGTTTAATTATTTGTTTTTGTATGCAAATTTCATGTTAAATATTAATAATTGATAATGTAGTTACTCCGTGGTAGGCCATAAGTATTTAAATATTTTAAATTTGTCTGCATTTGAAAGATTTGTTTTATATTTAAAATTTGACTTCATTTTTTTCCCGCTTTTAAAGTATTGTCTCATTCGCATTGAAATAAAAAGATGAAAATCATTAGAAATTAAAATACGTTTATTATTTACTTAACAGAGGGCATTCTTGGTGTAGGCTTCGTTTTAAACGGACGTATAACTGAGTGCGGTCAAATTAATATTAAATTGTAGAAAGGTATTTTAGGTATTTTATAAATTGAATACAATTTCAACATGAGTAAAGACAAACCTCCGGATCCGAGTAAAGAGGTAGACCCTGGACCAAAGAATGATTGGGAATAAAGGTGAAAAAGGTGGCACGCAAAAAAGTTTTATGAATACGGCTGAAGAAATGGTTATAGACGACGAGGACGTATGTGGTGAGTCCGTTCCTTTATATAAACAAATACAGTTGGGACAAAAGGATATTAAAATATTACAAGATGTAATTCTAAATAAACAAAAATCATCATATCGATAGTGATAGAAGGGAAAAAAATGAAGTTGATAAAAACGAGCAGTCACAAAAACATTTCGATTTAAATATTCGATATAGATCATGCGATAACGGCCCGTTTGTTGTCTATGTGGAATCCGAAAACAGAAATATTGGTAGACTTCATGCTATACTATTTGCACTCAATTAATAATATTAAAAATTCAATTATAAATATTAATGCAATAGGTATAAATAAAATTAAAATAACACTTACAGATTTTCGGTCTGCTAATGAGTTAATAAACCACAGAATACTTTTGAATAATGGTTTAATTGCTTATATACCAAGGTTTTTTGTTGAACGTAAGGAATTAATAAGATCGGTAGACACTATGTTTGATGAAAATTATTTAAAGTGTAAGATAGAGGAAAGTAGCAATCTTAAAGTAAGTCAAATTAAGCGACTCACTCGAAAAATTACAGAGAATGGCGTGACAAGAGAGGTACCAAGACAGTTGATTAGTATCTCATTTCTAGGTACTGTGCTCCCTAGGGAAGTAGTTATAAATAGTTGTATCTAATAGTTTATTCTGTAATTCAATGTTACAAATATTTACGATACGGTCATATGCAACAACAATGTCGAGGCACGGATAGGTGTAAGTACTGTGGTGAGGGACATGAAGGTGAATGCGATAGTCCGTCGAAGTGTATACATTGTGGCTCAGACAATCATTCGGCTGTATCCAGAGATTTTCCAGCATATAAAAAACAAAAACACATAAAAGAAATTATGGCATTTAATAATATTATCATTGAAAGAGGCGCAAACCGGACAATTTAATCCCAATTCATATGCTAATATTACAACTAATAACCGTTTTTCACTGCTTGCAAGTGGTGACAAGGAGTTCCCCTCTTTGCCTAGCACACATTCGAGTGCACCATTTATAACTAAACCGAGAATTCAAGCTAATTACCAACAAAAAAAGCCGCAACGGTAAAAATGACCCGGGAGTATCTAAGAAACGAAAAGTATCAGTCTTTACCAGTTTTTAAATCGCAGGCCGCCAGTTCGACTAGTTCAGTTCTTCCAAATCAATATAGAGATGAATTCATGATATATAGAGAAAAATTGGTGGATGGTGTTTCCAAGTTTATTGATAATTTGTTAACTAATGTTATGGGAGATAACCAACATATAAATAGTATGGTTGCGGATAATATTAAAAAATCTGTTTTCGATTTAATAAGTAGTTTAATAAGTAGTACATAATACAATGGCTAATATTTGTAGCAACATAAGTATCCTTCAATGGAACGTTCGCTCGGCAATCGCAAACAAGATATCATTACAAAATTTTCTAATTAATTACAATATTCATATTGCTATAATATCTGAAACGTTCTTTAAGCCACTCGAAATAGTAAAGTTTAATGGGTATAATGTGGTACGAAAGGACAGGGATAGTGGTAAAGGTGGGGTGGCTATACTAATAGCCCACAATATAAAATTTAATAAAATGGTGTTCAACGAAGACATATTTTTTAGTTCGTTGTAATGAAATGGTGATTTTCTTCATTAGTGTCAGGCTTTTTTATCAAATCACCTTGTATTTTGTAAAAAAACTGTACGTGATGGAGGGAAATGGAGATCATTCCTGGATTCAGCAGACTAGAAAACATAATATTTACCAAAAACATCCTATGCAGCTGAAAAAAAATTTTTTTTGCAGACCTGTGCAATCTGGATTAATAAAAGTAAAAGCCCTCACTCATTCGGGCATTTCCAGCAGATGCAAGAAGCTAAGGTTTGACAATTATAAACAGGGACAACTTAAGAATCTATGTTTTGCAACTGTCAACATCGACATCCGTACTTTTAATGTATCTAATCTTATTGTCTTGTTTTCTCATCCTTGCATTATCCACGTTTCCCCGATTCGAGGACAACATTATCTTATTCATCGTGATAATTCCTATATCCGTACTTGTCTCCACATCTGTAACAATATATTTTTAACGATTCTGAATGTTCCATAGTTAATCTTCGGCATCGGTTTGTGAAAAACAACTTTATTTTAAAAAACCGTCTATGGACGTAACTGACGCATGCTTAAAATACGTATGTATATTTTAGATATGCTGTTCAGTTCAGATAAGGAAAAGTAGTTTTCTTTTCATTTATAAGGTTAACAACAGAGCACATCGTACGAAACCTTGGATGTATGTTTAGTACAGCTTCAAATTTGGTTTTAGCCTATTCAGTTTATTCCTCTAGATAATTGGATCTAGAAAGTTGCTAGTGAAGGTCAACTATAACATTCTCTGCCTCAATTTTTTTTAAAGAGAGTAGCATACGTAAAAAATACGAACGCATATATGACAAATCATTTGTCACATCTACGTAGATATAGGCTTGTTTAACTTGTTTGACTGGTACTCATTCTCATCCAACTGCTCGATTACAGGTTTTAATACCATTAAAAAGACAATAGCAATAAGAAGCTGCCTCGAACCAAGTTTCCTCATTATCATAGGTTCTGTAGAGAAGCATTTTCATAATATTTATGCAATGTGGCACTTCCACAAAAACTTGCTAAAAATTGGGTTATTAAATTGATTCCATGCTATATTACAGAAACGACCATGACTTCTGACTTCTATTAGATCTCTATTGAAATGACTTTACGTTTGCAGTCTAAATTATCTTATATTTTTCTCTGACATCTCAGCTATCATATGCTCTATGAGCACATAAAAATGTTGCATCGCAAGCCCCTCACCATAAATGCTTCCCGATTTGGCCATAATATATTTGGAGTACATTCTTAATCCACCGCTGGAGAGTTACTACTGCAGGATAATTAACCCAATGCTTTTTCACCATTGCTTTTGCCTACTATAAACGGATATACCTATAATCTCATGGACTTATATATAGACTACGCGATGGTTAAGCCGACATATCAGCGACATATCAACGACATCGCGCTATCTGTTTCCAAATGAGCACCTACTTATAGCTTATCTCTCTGAGATATACATATGTGGAAGGAGAACCGTGTTCTGTTTGTATTAGCGACTTGTACAGCAATGCGAAGTTGAAATGAACTACAATTTTGATTTCTTTATGCAGAGGGTTCGATCATTAATAATGCTCAATTTTTTTTTTTTTTTTAGTAGTCCAATTTATTTCAGCGATAACTTATAATGCATAAATGAGATTATCACATGTTCTTGAATATTTCTTGATATAAATTCCAAATTCCATGGATATTGCTGATTTAAAGAAATTATTGCAGATATTAGATAAAGATTATAACTAAAAACATATTAAAATACTTTATACTGTTATATTTAACAGTTTTAAAATTATTGGAGAAAAATTATAATAATATGTTTTTTGCATCTTTTTCTTTTACATGTTTAAACAAACATTAATATTTGAAAAAATGACACGGGCTGGCCATTAATAAGCATTTTAGGATTTACACTTTTAGGTCCAATCTTAATATTTTTTAACAGGTTGTATAAATTATTAAAATTCTCGATTTTGGAGCACCCTCTACTATCAATTCTATTCAATTTATTTTCATCGACTCAATTAAAATATTAAAAAATATATACCACAAAACTTTACCTATGAAAGGAAATTTCAGGGAGCCCTGTAGACATAATTTCACAGACACAACATGTATATTGTATACACCATTGTTTCTTAATAAAAGTCCTATTAAAAAGAAACTAAAAATCACTTTTATGATATGAGAACAGCAAGCACTTACTAATTACATCAACTAAACTGACAGGTTGTCGGATTCTATACTGTGGTTCAAAAGAAGACGTACGCTATAGAAGCAAAACCCAAGATAGTGCTAGTAGTATATTTAAGACAGTGACCGTTGTTATCAAGAGATGCGGGTTGAAACCAAAAATAGCAAAGCTAAGGATGTTACAGAAGTTGGAAACCGAGAGGTCAATCGTACCCAAAATTTTGTACACCAGACTTCCTCTTTGACGAAGATTACACAGATTTCCTCGGATTTCTCTGAGATTTCCTCTTTGATAAAAAGAATTTGATGAGCGGGGGGGGGGGAGAAATCCGAAAAGAAAACTTTCCTCCAGATTTCCTTCGCGGTTTGCCCCTCGTTGGAAACTTACTTCTCGGCAAATTTTCATGGATCGCTCTGTCTATATATCTAAGACTATGATAATCTACAGACGCGTTAGGTGTAGAACGAATTGTTTGACCATAATCGGCATATAATTATTATCACAGAACTGATAACATTCTACATAAAATGCAGACGCATAAATGTAGACTTTCGCAACAAGCGACAGCGACAGGAGACCGATGCGACTCTGTTCGAAGTGTGCGACACTGGGTTGTGTGTCGCTGTTGTGGAAACCACAACCTGAAACAATGTTTTTTATAGTTTTTTTAGAAAACTATTTTCTGTTGACAAAATTAAAAATATTTTCCTAACCCCCTGATCACCTGCTAGTTCAGTGGATTATCATTTACTAGTGTAATCAATGTTTCGCAAGAAGCTGGAGGCTGTAAAGCTAATAAAATATTATTGAATTTAGCAGTCGCATGCTTCTCTATTCTGCTAGGTAGAGATCCCGACTCCCGTACGTTACACTATGCTCTAAGCATTTTTTAAGTAAATCCTATATGATCTACTTAGGTGTTTGTTTCTAGATGAAATTTCCTACAAATAAATTTCTACTCATTTTTGTTCTAGGATCAATACTTTACGAGATACAGAGGGTGGAAAATCGCAAATTTGATTGATTGATTGATTGATTTACCAGCGTGCGGTAGGCATTGCTGCCACTCCCAGGTATACAGCTGGGCCTGCTACGTCCACGCTGGGTTGGACTGAGGTCATGCTTGTTGCCAGCAGTGAGAGCCACATGGCGCATGTTAAAGGAATGTGGGATAGGAGGTGTAGGTATTTGTGAGATGCGTTACCGCATTGTGTCGTGAAGGAGCGTTTAAACTCCCTTTTTGTGTTTTTGGTTCTGGACTTCTGCCTCTTTTGAGCCTTCTTGTGAAATGTTGTCGCGTTGTGTCGTAGTATGGAGTGTTTATGCTCCTCTTTTTGTTTCTGCTTCTTCGAATTATCTGATTCCCCGGTTTCCGATTGTGGTAGGGTATATATCGGTATATATCGTTGCACTCTGTGGTGTTCATTTTTTGATTTTGATCCTATCCGTTGTTGTTCTCCGCTGTAGCATGGTCTCCCTGTCTTTACTTTGTTGAATGTTCGGTGCTAGCGCTTTCTTCAGTAGATTTCTATCCTTTTTTTTTAATTGTCTTCTCCTAATAGTGTTGATGTGTTCTGTCGCTGTTTTGCGAGGAGTTGGACGATGTCAATTTCTGCTCTTCTCAAAAAACTTCTTCTGTTGGCTTTTGTTGTTGCCGCGTCTTTTGACTCCATATGTTATAGTTGGCCGTTTGACTGCTATATACACATATTTGGTAAGGTCCCAAGATAGTTCATTTTTCTCAGTGAACGGTAGAATTGCCCTTGTGACTCTGTATGCCGTTTTGATTCTCTCCTTTATCGTTTCTCTCCGTTTCAGTTGGTTCGTCAGGTCTCTTCCTAGGTACTTCAGTTTGTTCGTTGTTCTGAGAGAGTATTATTCATCTATTTTGTGTTCTCCGCTGCTCCAACTCTCTTTTGTTGACGTGTCTCGCTCCATTATTAGACTTTTTTTGAGGTTTGTTTTCAGTCCCTTTTTGGCGTTTTTCTTGTTGCAATTTTTAGTTTTAATTACCCATTTTTATCCAGTCTAATTCTTCTCCTGTCAGTTGTTTTTGGGTTTCTTCGTGGTATTTCTTCGTGCTGTAGTAGAGAGCCTGTGGTGGCCCATATTTATTTTTTTATTAGCTATATCACTTAATTGTTATTATGTTAGTGTATAAAAAAGATATATAGCTTTGCGAGTCTATGCATGAATATCTCGGCCACACTTTAATAATTTACTGCCCACCACAAGTTCATGGTGACAGAGGTCGACACTTTCAAGGGCTTGGATGTATAAACATTTCTCAGACTATCCTCTAAGAAAGCTGTTTGAGTCAGACTTTCAACACTATATTATAACACCCACAACGCAAAAAACATGCAATATCACAAAATACACTCCTACTAAAACAAACACAAACAAAAAGTCAAAGATCAAAAACATTTATCTGCGATACTTCTCTTTCCTTCCATTTCATTCCCTTTTTAACTTATTCTCAATACATCAAAACTACTGTACCTAGCTATGGATTATGTATGAAACCAATCACTACTCACAAAATCGTCAATCGCATGTCCCGAGATATGTATTACCCTTCAAACACCCATCACTCACCTGACAACTCAAAATTATATCTTTAACACCCTGTATCCAGCCTAAGTGATGGCACATAAAAAGGCAGGTAAAAAAAGGAGTATGTTTTCTCTTTCTAACTGATGGCTTAGTGTTCCATATAGACAGTTCCCGTCACCGTCAATTTTTTGTACCAGTAGCTTATGTGTCTTTGTTTCTACGTTCTATAGTGAATACATTATTTTTGTGTTTTCTGGTGTTATTATTTCTTGCTTACTTTCTGCTTTTTGCTTGTTACTTTTACGGTCCTAAACTTTTTAATTCCTTCCTTAGCCTCACCAGAGCCGTGTACCAGAAATATAAACAGTCAATATGTTTTTATAGCATGCATGAGGTTTTTTCAAATTTTTTATTGCACTGAAACCAAGGTAATTTCTTTTTAGCTGTTCATACTTGTTATTTTTTCCTTTCTTGTCGGGCTCGTAGGTGACCTGTCCCCTTTTAACGTTTTTCTTGTGAAATTTTTATTTTTGCGCCGCTTGATGTCCAGTCTAATTCTTCTCCTGTCAGATTGGGAGGTATTGTTTCTTGGGATAATTATTATTATTGTATCGTGTGTAATTATATTGATTGACTGGAAAAAATTCGGTCTTGCCTATTGATTATTATTTGCACTATTGACCTAATAAAATGCCTTTGGTTATAATTTTAGTTTAGTTCGTATATTTTTGCTGAAAGAAAGTTTATTTATTACTATGTTTGTAGTTTATTAAGGACACTTTATTTATTAATATCCGCTAGAGTTTATTTGTCTAGGAACTATCGAGTGTTCAAAGTTTAGATAAGGTTTAGTTAAGTGGTAATGATATAATGTAGGCTGTTAACTTATCTCTTTTTAAATGCCTGATGCTTGTTTATGATTTGTTTCCTGGAAGGTCTGCTTGTCTCGGGAATTCCATTTTTACTTGTGCACTGATAGGTTTTAATCACACGTATTAATTAGATATTAGCTATATAACTTAACTGTTGTAGTGTTAATCCATTTCACTTTTCGCGCAATTCTTCACTTAACACATCAGCGTAATTTCGTTCTATTGTGTCGACTTTTGGTCGGGTTTTTTCTCGAATTTTATAGCAGCGACTTTAAAAGCGTCTGTTCTGTTTGAAAGGGCTAAGACTAATCAGAGGGTGGAAAATCGCAAATTTAAAAAAAAATCGAGTTTTAATGACAAATGAAATTTTAATATTGAATGAACATCATCATCGTCATCCACATTGTCGTCTAATGGTGCACCATTGGTACATGTACCATGGCAAGTGCCGCATACCATAGAGCATGGAATGCCGACTTCTCGGCAGCCACAGCGTCCCTCATACCGAGTAAAACATCAACAAAAGAATCGCTTCAGGAGCTACTAGGTCTTTGGTGGTAACCAGGGTTAGCGATCCATCTTCCCCTCGGTTCCATCCCCACTGGTTCGGGGGCAGGAGGTTGTTGACCCATTGCTGTATCTGTAACTGAGTAAGCGAGCTGCTGTAAGGAACAAGAAATATTTGTAAAAAAAATAGTTAATATACATGTAAATAAACTCTGAAAGAGTCTTGTAGCGCAGCTCTTTCGGTTGGTGGCTTGGTGGATGATTTTGGGAACGCAGCACGGTATTTATTTAAATCTCGCTCATCTGCAGTCGCTTGGTAGATGCCTAAACAACGACCTTGTATGACGACGTAGAGTGAAGATGTCGGACATTTTCTTTCATTTAATAATAATAATAATATAAAAATAAATTTGATTTTTAATCCAAATTTACAAATATATTTTTTAACATTTCAGATTTTAACGAAATAAATGCACCTGATTTCACAAGGAAATCGTTTTGTGCCTTATCATTTTACTAAAAAATCTTTATGTATGAGATTAATTATATATAATAATTAACGAATAACAAACTAACATTTTTTCTAACACTAATCTAAAGTTACCCTAAAATTATGAATTTAATTAAATGACACTAAAAACATGGAATTACTCTGAATTATGAATTTAATTAATTGAACTAAAAAAATAGGCTGGGAATATTGCTGATCAACTTAACCAATCCTCCTTTGCTTCTATTGTAAATAGTGGAGGTAATGTACATCCGCTAAATCCATGAAGAAAGAGAATAGTCTCAATAAAGGAAGTTGTTGGTGTTTACTTGTTGAAGACAATTTTGATTCCACCTTCCTCCTTCCAGGCTTCATGAAGTATACGTTACTATCTGGTGGTGCCAAAGCAACGAGTAGAACAATCAAGTCCACATCTTCCCCTATTATTGTGACAGTAGAATGTACAGCAGCTTTCTCTAGCCCACATCTTACAATAGTGCTATCAGCATCCCCTGTAGCAACTCTTGTTTCTACTCGTCATGGCATCTTTTTAGATTTTTTAGTGAGTGAGTAGTTGAATAAGCCTGGTTTTGTTCTTTTCTTTTGCAAGAAAATCCTCCTGTTGGAGAGTAATATTCATGCTTTTATTATAATTAATGTCAACTGAAGTTTTTGTGAGGCATCTGCTGTGATCGTTTCGTACTGTTGATATCATCGTAACCATCAAAAACCACAGGATAGATTTGACCGTAATGTTTGAGTACCTAAGCTATGTATGAGCGAAAATTGAAGAAATATTGGATCCCACATTCCATTTCACGCGGTGAAGCATCTACTACATTGGCGCTCGTGGATTCCATATAATTTATTCCAGGTGTTTGTGTGTAGTCTCCTAACCAATCATACTTTGTCCAGCACTATTGTACAAATATTAATATTCGGTCTGAACCGACTTCATTTAACATCAAACTTTCATTAAAACATGATTTTTTAAAATTCTCAATTTTTCCATCTTCTGTACCTCGTAAAGTGTTGATCATAGGAAAAAAATTAATAAGATGTTTCTTGTAGGAAACTTTATCTAGTTTAATTTTGTATATGGACACTTTTTCGATATAGTAGAGTGCTCGGTGCCCAGATATATGCATAAAAATAAGTTCTGTGGCGTTTTCGTTGTTACAAGCTGAATTTGATATAAAATTAATGATGATATACTGATGTTTCAAAATCTCAAAGCCGTCAAAAAATGTCCTACTCAATATCCTACTCAATTATAATCAAATAACGAGTTATTTCTTAGTGAATTAAGTGATTTCACATTTCTATTTTTGAGTAATAGCAAATCCTTTTAACCATGAATAGAACTAGTCAATATATAGAGTTATTCAAGAAAAACGTGAAATGGGGACATTTAAACTTCACATTTGTCGGAGTTTCCTTCAAAATTATATTTCAAATTATTTTACTAGAGACGAGGTATATAAACAACGAATATTTATAGGTATTTATTCGTCCACAGTGTACCCTAAAAAAGGTATTTTAATTACTTTTTTCTGTTCAGAGGTGAAAATACGGTACTTTGAAATGCATCGTCGCATCAGAAAAACAAATTGGTTGTGGAAATTTGAATTTACTGTTTAGGTCATTATTAAAATTTATAAGAGAAATATAATCAGATAAAATATTCTTCTTAGATCCCATCTAGCAGGCACATCTCAAATTTACTTTTCATCAAATTAATTTAAATTTAACTAATAAGCAAGTTTTTAAAATTTATGTGAATTTCATGTAAATAAAAGATCTCCCACGTACATTTTTGAGAAACTTTAACGGCAAATGTAAACATTATTTATATGTTAGGTACATATTTTCTAATAGATATTTCTAAATAATATTGTTTTTTCAACAAAGTTCAAATGCCAAGAAATTATCTTTTTTATTAAATTAATAATATAATTTACAATAAATTATTTTCCTCATAAATTTGTAAAGCAAATAAAATTGTACAAAAACATATAAATTACAATTGTTTTTCACAACACCTACGCATGACTAACTATTATTTTTTTAAGAATTATCTAAGGTTGTTATTATTATGGTTTGTATTTTAAAAAACCGCAATAACCATTGTTTAACATTTCCATTACAAAGAGGCCGAACTGATAAACAATGAAGGAAATTATAACATGAGTAATGTTTGGTTTAATTATTGACATTTTAATTCTGGGAAAATGCTAGATACGTAGAAGTAAATTAGATTACGGTTTTTATTATGTTATCGAACATCCGAAATTGATACAGTGATTCATCTATATCGGCTATATTGTAATGTTTGAAATATGCTTATTTTAAAGCGTTGTTAACCATCTTCCAGGTCACTTCAGTGACCCTCTTACGTCTAGGAAATACTAGATTTGCCTAAGCAAGGGGATAGGGACTCACAGTTTATTGTGGAATCTGAACCACATCTTGAGGGATAATTTAAAAAGAAAAATTTCGCTGTATGTGCGGCTCGAAGTGAGAGCCAGTCATGCTAGCCACTGAGCTTCCAAGCCCCCAAAATAAATTCTATGTATTTAAAATACCTCCTTCTAGCTCCCGCATGACATTTTGATGATCATTTTTTAAATTAAAGCTCTCCACCCTTATATTTGTCATTACTAATTTTTACATATTTTTTAAATTATTATTTTCATGTTTAAACGCAAAACAAAAACCGAGGGACTGCCGCTAGTTCTTGATTTAGTACTTCTATCGACATGTACACGCTTTAAAAAATTGGAAGAAACTGCATAAGCACTAATAAGCAGCGTTGACAGTGGATCAAAAATTAACGCACTGATATCGAAAAAAAAAGTACTGATTTCATGAAAAAAGTACTGATGTTAATTAAATCTCTTATTCGATGTCTAAGGATTTCAATGAATAGAAAAAATACTTCCACTCAGATAACACAGCAGACACACACACACAAAAAATTATTTTCCAACGGTGAAAGACACGTATCCTTATATTTTTTGGGCCGCTGATTCCAAATACCAAGTCAAAAATATATGTTTCACTGCTCATTTTTTCACAAATTGACATTTCGGGGGACAATTGACATTTTTTTAATCCCTAAATTCGGGGTTAAATGGCTATTAAATCTAATAGAATGACACGCGTTCAAATGAAATTTCTGAATCGTTTAAAATGGCTCTAATCACATACTCTCAACGTTCTATCGTACCACGGAAATGACGGTGGTGTATTTTCCCCCCAAACAACTACTACTTTGTTCTGATTTTTCCATAATACGCCTGTGAGAGCTTGACATATCGGGGTTATTACAGGGAATATTGATAAGTCGAGTATCTTTTGACCAGGAGACGCAAAAACAACCCCCGGGGATTGGAACCACCCCCTGCCTGAATGACAAAACATTCCAAAAATACTGCGAAAGGGCTGAAGAACAGTTTCCTCCAGTTTTCGACGGCGAGTAACACGATAATTGCAATACTTTCCCCCACTCTTCTAAATGAAAAAAAACTACCCCTTGTTCTGATTTTTCCATACTACGCCTGTGAGGGCTTGATAGATCGGGGTTATTACAGGGAATATTGATAATTTAGGAAATGTCAATTTGCGAAAAATTGAGCAGTAAAACATATACGTTTGACGTGATTTTTGGAATCAGCGACTCACCTTTGGAAAGTATTTTTTTGTGTGTGTGTCTGTGTAATTTTTATTTGCTTATACATAAAAAAATATGTTCGCAATATACGCTTGAACTGTCGCTACAAAAAGAGCAGTGCATATGCTATGCGAAGTACTTTCATTGTCCTGCAATCACGTGTTAAATTTTTATTAGTGTATGCAATAAATAATGGGTTTTTAAATGTCCCTCAGTGCACTATAACTTAAGGAACACAAGAAACACAAAGAAAGGAACACAAACAAACATTTTTACAATTCTTATAGACTACAGAATCCTATAGACTTCGCTTCCTTGCGGATAACCCGGGCTGGTTCCTAATACCATTAGATATTTGCTAAATACAAGGAAAACAGCTTATTCAAACGAGAGAGAGAAACAGAGTTTTCGAATGTAATGGAAAATTCGGAACTAACTTGCGAACAAAAACATGGTGTTGTTTTTATCCTGCTGTATTTCATTTTACTGATCGTGATAAATTGTTTTAAAATTTGTCGTCTAAAGTTGCAAAATAAGTCAATAAAAAGTCATCAGGGGCGGCTCAATGTAAATTTTTCACCCGGGCAGGAGCACTTTTTGGCGCCCCTCCCTGAGATTGACACGGAAAGGACATCGCACGTTTTATAGGTAAATTGGTGGTCTGTCGAATTTGATAAATTTTTGATATGTTGTAGTTCAGCTGATTCTGAATAAGTTTCTTTGGCAAAACTTCAAATTATGGACAGTTTCTCCGATAGATGGCTCGAAAGACTGGAGCTAGTGGACTTACCCATCGATCTGTATCAACGATTTCTCAGGTATTGAACTGATAACTACTGGAAATGAATAACCAGACTATTTACCATTATTTGGTCTTAGATTGATGTGCCTGAACGTCCGGTTTTGCCGGAAGTGAGGTCAATTTACCTGTTTCGAATGCACAACACCCGTTTACTTCAGTTTAATACATCACATATGTAAGTAGCTTTGTTAAAATTCACAATCTTAGTAAATAAGTAAGTATGTGCATTGACTGATAGACTATTGATGCTAGCTTGATACCGGGTAGGTACATCATAATTTTGTAGAATAGACAATTTTTGTCTATTTATAATACATTAAACTTTATTATTTTCAGCAAAAATTGCATAGCTGATTATATATATTTTTAAAATATTTACTAATTTTAATCATTCCTTAATAGAAATCAAACCAAAAAAAAACTATTTCAAATTAATTAAACCTTATTCATGCAGAAAATAAACCCTACGTACGGCATGTTAGTTTTTATAATAAGAATGACTGAACCTTGAAATCATCGGCACGCATATACAGATAGCGGTGGGCAAATACGTATAGCGGGCCGGGTTTTAGTATGCGAAAGCCGTCTAGATCAAGCCACCACCATTTAAATTCCTTTGTATTGTTGCGCATTCAATCTGCTACTTGGCTGCCGTTATCTGTATATGTAATTCCTGTACTATTTGTCATTTGTTTTAATTTTGTGACGTGTCTTAATTATACCACCATTTTTTCTTATTATTGATTTGCTTGCTGGTTTTGATGGAACTGACTGATTGTTATATTCAGTGATGGCATTTAAAAATAGAATAATATGTTTTATAATTGTGAATTTGCCCGATTACCACAACAAACGGTGCGGTACGTCTCAATGAATTGAACGAAGAGAAAAGAAATATTGCTGCAAAGCGCAGCAATGACTTGAATTTACCTTTCCTGGAATGTAATAAATGATTAAAATACGTAAATAATAAAAAAAAACAAGCTAAAAACGTACTCTTCGCCGGTTTACTAATCTTTTTATATAATTGTTACACATTCTATAGGATACTCTTCGCAGTTTTTTGTAAATAATGTTAGTTTTAGAGATTTTTAATTTTATAGTACGAACTTAGTTGGTGAAAGACTCAGCGTAAAATAAAGTAAAAATTAAAAAAACTATACCATACCACATGTGGGTTTCGAACCTGGGACCCTTGGATTCCGAGTCAAAAGCGTAAGAACTAGAGTGAAATTACTTAGAGAAGATAACATACGTCACAGCTTCGCGCATCTCGTATAACAGTTGGCATAATATCAGTGCCGTGCCATCCATTTTTTATTTAAATATTAATGGTAGTAGGTAGTGCAACGCCCATATAGCTGTAAAAATAGGATCGTTACCTAGGTAACGAGCACGCGGTAACGATATCGGTCTCTGCGCATTCTATGATGATGTTATCTTCTCTAAGTAATTTCACTCTACCTAACACGTAAAAAAATGTAAAAATGTGAATTTTTACAAAAACATAAAAATCAGAAATAAAAATTCTCAAATTTAAATCATTAATAATATTTTAATTTACTGATCGATTTTGTTCAAAAACAATAGGGTTCTTTCTCTAGCTAACGCTAATTTACTGTCCAAATTTGGGTACAATCGGATTTTTCTTTCTTGAGTTATCGTGCTTACAAGAAACGTGACGGACGGACAGACGGACATTTTAAAAGTTGTTTAGAATTCGTTCACTAACCCAACGATATGATTTTTTTTTCTCTACGAGCGATATTTACGATTTTAGAAATGTGCCGATCAAATAGAATATACTCTTCGTTTTTGCGAAGAGTATAATAATCAGCGAAGAGTATAATAATCAGCTATGCAATTTTTACTAAAAATAAAGATTAATGTATTATAAATAAACAAAAACTTCCTATTATTCTACTTAAAAGTCTCACAAATAATTAGTTTTCATTGACCAGACACAACTGCAATTTTGAAAAATAAAGTCAACTTTGTTTTGTACAAAAATTATGATGTACCCGGTATCAAGCTAACATCAATGTTCTATCAATCAATGCACGTGCTTACTTATTTACTAAGATAGTAAATTTTAACAAAGCTACTTATATAAGTGATGTATTAAACTGAAGTAAACGAGTGTTGTGCACTGAAAAAACGTGATTTGACGTCACTTCCGGCAACACCGGAAGTTCAGGCACATAAATATAAAACCAAATAATGGTAAATAATCTGGTTATTCATTTCCAGTCGTTATCACTTCAATACCTGCAGTACGTTTTGAGAAATCGTTGATACAGTATCGAGGAGCAGTTTTTGGAGCCATCTACCGGATATACATAATTTGAAGTTTTGCCAGAGGAACTTATTGTTCAGAATCAGCTGAACTACAACATTTCAAAATTTATGAAAGTTGACAGGCCACCAATTTACCTATAAAACGTGCTGGGTTCATTGACAGACGTACTACGTACTAAAGTCCAACGAACCCCCGATCACTACTTTTTAAGTTAACACAAAATTATCTCTCGATATTTATGTGGCTGATAGCGTATCCAAAAATAAATGAGTAATAAGGAAATTATACTTCTTTAAAGGAGAACAATAAATGTCAGTTCTTCTGCAATACCTTCCGGCCGCCTTAAAATATAAAATTCATATTTTAAATTAGATATAGCCCATCTGGACATCAGTTTACGTAGTATCAGTCAAACTCTCTCTTCTGCTTGAAGGGTAGCCTCGCAATTCTGAGTGAATCAGACTCAATGGCAGACCGAAGGCTGGCTCTGGGCCAGGGAAAGGAGGTTTTGCTCCTTCTCCCGTCAGACGATCTGCTCCTTCGTTGTCCTCCACACCACTGTGTCCGGGCACCCATATGAGTTTAATCGAGTTGCGTTCACAGAGCTCAGTTAAAATATTTCGACAGTTAACCACCAGCCTAGAAGTCACCTTGTTTGATGCAAGGAACCTCAGAGCCGCCTGGCTGACGCTGCATATATAAATATGTTTGTCTACGAAATGTTGATTTAGTGTGTGTAAGAGAACCAAAAGCCTTTTTGGAATTAGCCACCGCCCCCATGAATATTTTCTGATGTCATTTTTTGGGTCAATATGTAGGACTTAAGAAAACGATAAAGACAATTAGTGGGGTATCTTTTGTTGCACTAAAATTCTACCTGAATGTTTTCTGGTGTTTATTAATTATTTTAAAATATTGTAGAAATTATTTGATTCTTTTTTGTCAAATCGAGATCGATCTACTAGATTTTTCAGAATGTTCTATTGAAAATGAAGAACCTAAAGCCAATAAGAAAGAAATAAAAATAAAAATAACGCATGATTTCTCAGAAGTTAAAACAAGACGCTGATTTCTCGTTATTTTTCGGTATACTCGTCGTGTTTTAACCATGAGCGCAACGTTGATATATTTTTATATTTACATATTTTATTAATCTCTTAATAACACATAACATATATTAGTAACAAAATGTTGGCACGTTCAGGAGAATTTTTCTTATGTTGTGGACACTCATCCGTTAGCAGGAAGAGTATTGTATACAGTATCGGCAAGCGTTTGATTACGTACGGCAATAAGAGCAAGCGAGAGTGAAGCAACTAGGCTATTCTTTTTTATCGTATAACAGATCCTACTCGTGCCGCCTGCTTTCCCCACCACACGTGCGTGGGCAGCTCTGTCTGCAGAATTTCAATTTGTTTCCGTCTCGTTTAGCCTGATAAGCACAAGTTTGATTTGTTTTTATTTAGTAGCTACTCAAAATGTCAGTTTATACGCCTGCTGAAAAGGTTCAGATAGTTAAATGGTCAATGATGTACATATGATTTTCTTGATGCGCGTGTCACTATTTGCCCCTCTTCTAGAGCACTGGTAGACGCCTTTATTGTGGGCGGTCGGTTAAGTCGTTGAAACTATGCAATACCTAATCGAGGACTTTCCGATACTGTAGATAAGCACCAGCGTAGTAGGGAGATTTTTTTTATATTTACTGAGCCTATAATTTTCGATGTGTATTTTATTTGCTCCACGAGTATTGTATTGGTTTATAAATCTAAGTTAAAACAGATGTTTTCCTGATTACTGTGCATGAAACACACAAATTTAAATAAATATATACAGGGTGTGATCATAATTCTCTTCGTTCTGAAAGTGTCACGGTAGACCTGTCTGTATAAAATATTGAATATTATTTTGATTATACGCTTTTGCATGATGAAAACTATTGATTTCTTGTGACTGACCCCAGGTAATTTTATTTTAGTCTAGGGTAGACTAGGGAATAATAGGCTGTGAATAAACAGCCTCTATCTAGTTCCTTTTTAAGATTTATTAATGCGTATGTACTCTTAGCTAGTTTCGAACATAAGCTGTCTATATGACTAGAGAAACCAAGTGTTGAGTCTACTTTCTGTGGTGTGTTTATGTTATGTTTATGTTAGAATAGTTCCCAGAAATTTTGCCTCATCACGTGTTTCTACACAGTTTAAAATTGGAACTGATTTAAATAACGAAGTGGAGAATTAGACGAAAAATGTCTTGCTGGTATTAATTATAAGTGATTTTTTCTGGCACCAGTCCTCGAATTGATTAATTGTTTTAACTACCATAGATTCTAATTCCTGTATACTATTAGCATATATGACTACCGACTATCATCAGCGTACGTAAAAATGTCTCCTTCGGTAAGAAATGAAGGTCATTGACAAATATTAGAAAAAGTATTTGTCCAATAATCGACCCTACCCCAACACCAACATCCATGTCATAAGTGTCAGAGGTTTCTAATCTAAAGAAATTAGTATTTTTCTGTCATCTAAATATCACATTGTTCCGTTCAGTAATTTGAGAAAGTTATGATTATTTATTGCCAATTGCATAGGTTAAGTTTAAACTACAAGCTGCAGTTAAATTTAGGTTAATGTTTATTGTATAAGTAACTGTAACAGCCACGTAGAGTTTAACTATCCATTAATGGATGGAGTACCGGTTAAACTCCAAGCTGCGGTTGAACACATGCGCAAATTGACAAATAATATATGTGGTGTGATATTTTTATAACTTCAATACTGTGCAGTCCTTCCTTCCACTGGATCCATTTTTATTCCAACCAACAAAATACAGAATGCTACAAAATACATGTCGCTATATAACCATTATAACTTAATTGCATCGTAATTGGCACATAATTTGGTTGTCAACTATAGATATGATGTTAATAATAATATATCTATAATTATTTAAAATTCATTTTGTTATATATAAATACATATTCGATGATAAAAGGTTTAAATTAACATTTTATAAAAATACATGTTATCTTGATATATAAAATTGTTATATTTTGTTTCTTCTCTTTCCTTGGTTACTTGAAATTGGATCTTGTATTCACTAGTAAGTGAACTGATTGCCACATTACTCCCCCGCTAAGAAAAAGATCAGTCAGTCATTTAATTCGTCAATAGCAAAACGAACTTTCTTAATCGACGGTGTAGTGACATCGCATTTGTCTGTCAGTAAATATGCTGATTTAATCCTATCAATATTTACCGTGACGAGTTTAGTTCCTTTAACAAAAGTAACCAATTTGTCTGTACGGGACAATACTTTAAACGGTCCATCATACAGTGGAGTAAAAGATTTCTTAAAACGTTCTTTCCGAACGAAAACTTTACAAATTGAAATATCTGAACTGACAAATGATTTGTAATTGACATGATGAAAAGGTGGAATGAACGTTAAATTATTAAATGAAGTACGTAACTTAGTAATAAAATAAGGAATATCCGGACAAGTATATGATTTAATAAAAAATTCACCTGGTAATCGCAGAGTTTGTCCAAAAACAAGTTCAGCGGAGGAACATTGCAAATCGTCTTTGGGGATGGTACTGAGAGCTAAAAGTATGATAGAAATTTCATCCACCCAATGTGGTGTGGAAGCTTTAGCTCTTCTTAAAGCGGTTTTAAGAGTTTTGTTAAACCTTTCTATCATGCCATTGCTACTCGGGTGATATGCGGTCGTACGAATCCTATGAAATCCCAAAAATTTTGAAAATTCTTGGAATAATTTCGATTCAAATTGAACTCCCTGATCCGTTGTCACTGTGACAGGGACACCGAATCGGCAAACGTAATTTTGGAATAACGTACGCGCTACAGTTTCTGCAGTTATATCATGAAGTGGATAAGCTTCGGGCCATCTAGTAAAACGTTCGATCACACTCAGAATATAAGAACAACCTTTAGAAGGAGGTAATGGTCCTATTAAATCTATATGTATGTGGTCGAAGCGTCCTTTAGGAATATCGAAGTTAGCTATCGGACTTTTGTTATATCGTGTCACTTTATTAGTTTGACATTTAATACAAGTTCTTGCCCAGAGATTACAATCTGAAGTCATTTTGGGCCAAAAATAATTTTTAGAAACTAACGTTCTAGTCGCCTTAATACCAGGGTGAGATAAACCATGAAAAATATAAAAAATTGTCCGTCTATAAATAATTGGAACATAAGGACGAAGTTTAGGGCGGGAAACGTCACACCAAATAAACTCGTCAGAATGTGGAATTTTAATTTTCTTTAAATGAAAATTTCTCTTTGTTCGATGAAGTATCTGAGAATAAAAACTTAAGGTCAGAATCATCTTCTTGAGCTCTGCTCAATAAATTTAAGTCAAAATTAATATCAACTAGGTTAGACTTTTGGAGAAACACGTCGTTGTAAAGAAGACGTATCATACTCACGTGATAAGGTGTCAGCAACAACGTTGTTTTCCCTTGATATGTCTGATCTCGCAGGCAAACTAAGCAATGAATTCTAAATGTCTAATTTGCCAGGGAGATCTTTCAGTTTTAGTGAATAATGCTTTGACCAAAGGTTTATGGTCAGTAAAGCAAATAAATGTACGACCTTCAAGTAAAAACCTGAAATGTTTAATCGCTGATAATAAAGAAAGAAGTTCTTTGTCAAAGACATTGTATTTTGTCTGTGCTAAGGTACGTTTTCGTGAGAAAAAGGCTAACGGAGCAAGTACACCTTTGTCATCGCGTTGTTCAAGAACTGCGCCCATAGAGACATTTGAACAGTCAACTGTCAACGATATAAATGAGTTATCATCACAACGAGGATGAGCTAGAAAGGTTGCACTAGCTATAGCAGCTTTGGCTTTGGAAAAACTGCCAAGACAGTCGGTAGGCCAATCATTTATTATTTTAACTTGATCATGATCATGCAGTAAACTAGTACATAGAGCATGTAAAGGAATTAAGATTTCAGCGAAAGAAGGCATGAAACGCTGGAGCTGTTTAACTGTAGTAGGTAAGGAAAAATCATTTATGACATTAACACGTTCAGAAGAAGGTAAAATACCGGCTGAAGAAATATTGTGTCCTAAAAACGTCAAATGATTGACACCTAATATGCATTTTGATGGTTTAATATTTATACCGTATAATTCTAACCTCTGAAAAACAAGTCTCAAGTGTTCTAAATGTTGCAAACTAGATTTACTTGCAATCAGAATGTCATCTAAATAGACGAAAATTGTACTGAAACTTCGTTCATAAAACGTTGGAATGTTCAACCAGCGTTACGTAAGCCAAAAGGCATACGCGCAAATTCAAATAAACCAAAAGGAGTAGTAATCGCGGTTTTATAAATGTCACTTCTCGCGACAGGTATTTGGTGATAAGCACGGACCAAATCTATTTTTGAAAAGATAACACAATCATATAATTGTGAATTGAAGTCATGAAGATGCAGTAATGGGTATCTGTCAGGGACAGTAACCGAATTGAGCCGACGATAGTCTCCGCAAGGTCCCCAGTCGTTTTTTTCTTTTTTAGCCACCATGTGTAATGGTGAGGATACGGAAGAAGAAGAAGGTACACAAATGCCTAATTGTACCATAGCATTGAATTCGTTCTGAGCTATCTTAAATTTAAGATGATCTAACCTACGTGGCCATGAGAAAGGTAAATGACCTTCTGTTATAATATGATGCACTACGGAATGTTTAACGGGCAAATTGTAATTTGGCGAACTTATCAAGCTTGGAAATTCTAAAAGTAATGTATTGTATTCATTTGGTAAGCTAAATAACTTAGGAGAATGTAATGGACCATTGTTAAAAATTAAATATGTTGATAAACTAGTCATATTGTCAATTGAACATTTATGTTTCAAATCAACAATTAAACCAAAATGCGTTAAAAAGTCGGCTCCCATAATAGGGACATCAATATCTGCAATATTAAAAACAAAAGGAAATAACCTACATAAGTTTAATTCGATTTTCAAAAATCTCTTCCCGAATGTATTAATATTTGATCCATTAGCTGCTGTCAGTACTATATCAGGGTTTTTCTTAAGATCTGTAAAAAGATTCCAAGGTACTATCGACAAATCGGCGCCTGTGTCAATGAGAAAATTTAAGTTATTTGCATTATCAAATATAAAAAGACGACGTTTATTATTTGAAATGATAACTTCAGCTGTCAAAATATCATTTAGTCATTTCTGATTGTCAATTTTCATGTCTTTGGCAAATGAGTGCCAGTCCCCAACCCACTTATAAGCTTTACGACCATAAAGTTGATGGTAATAGCAAACTTTGGCATTAGAAGGATTACACCTAACGCAGGTATTGTTTCGACTACTAGAACGGAGCCTTGAGCCCATGCGATTTCCTGAGTCGAAGCGATTTTTACAATTATCGCAAAAAGTGCCAGAAACTGTAGGAGTAGTAGAAGTTATTGAAGAAACTTTAGATTCAATTGCATGTAATTGTGACGAAAAAGTTTCCTGCTTGGGCAAGACTTGGTTCAATGTGTCTTGAAATAATGTAACTAAATTTGACGTAGGTAAAGTATGATTAACGTCGTAAATTGAGTTAGAGACAGGAAAATTCATAGGACTCTGACACGACTCCTATATATGGTCTGCAATGTCAATAATTTCTTTAATGTCAGTTTTTTCTGATGCGGTGATTGCAATGTAAATAGTTTTAGGTAACCGCCGTTTTCATAACTTAACAAGGAGCTCCTGGCTCACCACATGGGATCCTCCGACGGTTACTAACATTGACCCATAAAAATCGGACGACTTGAGGTCTCCCATCTGGGAACCAGATAGCAAGTCCTCTAATCGTTTTTCCTCGCTTGAGGTAAAACGAGAAATAAGTATAGTTTTTACCGAATAACTCGGTGAAAACGCACTTTACAGAAAAGTTGCAAATAAAAGTCTTGTATTTCGATTATACATTCACCTGAATTCAGATTTTTTTTTTCAACTTTTACATTTCCTCTCCCATTTTTAGGAATTTTCGAAAAATAAACATTTCTGGAAAAAATTCACAAGAGTAAAAACATCTTATTTTGGGCCAAAAAATGTAAATGTATTGTTTCTTTTTCATTTTTGACCTAATTCTGCAAGTTACGGAACCCTACCCCTTCCGATCATTTCTTACTCTAATCGTTTTTTTTCAACATTTTTATTAACGTCATTACAAACACATTGCACAAAGTTTTATCAAAATCCATTCAATAGCACCCAAATTAGAGATTTTGGTCATTTTAGTGCTCCGTTGACTGGACTAATAGATTAAAGAATATTATATGTAGCTGTTAGTGTTCGTATCGATGTGCGTCATCGTATTTTAAAGAAATAGTGACCTCAAATTTTTAACATTTCGGGATTCGGCACTTAAACAGTTCAAATTGTCTACATAAAACTTGTGTTCCATATAAAAATCCACTATGGGTAAATTCTCTGAAGTACCTTTCACAAAATTAGGTTCCATTATAAACAAATATTAAACACACAATGTAAACCTAAACAAAAAATCAACAGAGCATTACCACCAACATGATAAATGGGCAATGGGCAAATAAAGTGTTTATTTATTTATTTATTTAAATGAAAACATGAAAATTCTCTAGAATTAAATTCTCAGTATATACGTCATCATTTACCGCCTCTTTATTTTAATAAAATAACAATATTTTGCAAATTTTGTGGAAGGAAACGACCCTATTAGTAAATAGTTAATTTTTCTCTATATAATTATATAATCTTGTGGGTACTGATTTTTCAATGATTTTTGAAATATAAATTATTATTATCGGTCTATAATTCTCTAATAACTGAGGATTGTCTTTTTTATGTAATAGAACAATTTTTCCTATTTTGACAGCGTTTGGAAACTGCCCCAACTCTAATGAAATATTAATCAGAGTTGTTGATGGTGTTGACTAACGTATATTTACAAAATTTTATGAGTCTTATAGGTATTTCGTCAACACTAACAGAGTTTTTTAATTTTATGTTACTTATTATTATACTCTTCGCAAAAACGAAGAGTATATTGCATTTGATCGGCACATTTCTAAAATCGTAAATATGGCTCGTAGAGAAAAAATTTTCATATCATTGTGCTAGTGAACGAATTCTGAACAACTTTCAAAATGTCCGTCTGTCCGTCCGTCCGTCACGTTTCTTATAAGCACGATAACTTAAGAAAGAAAAGTCCGATTGTATTGAAATTTAGAAAGTAAGTTAGTGTTAGCTAGAGAAAGAACTCTATTATTTTTGCAGAAAATCGATCAGTAAATAAAAAAGTTATTAATTATTTAATTTAAAAAAAAATATTCTCTTAATTTTTGTCACTTGTACTAAAATGGAAATCTTGCGAAATATTATTTCCATAATATATTTCTTTTATTTATGAATTTTACTGGTATATATTTCATAGAAGTACGAGTTGAAATATGTATGATTATCGAAAGATATATAAGTATCACAGACAATCAATTTTCGCAGCAAGATATATGGTGGCGCAGCGGCTAAAGCAATGAAGCGGGTTTTTTGGTTTGGTTCTTTTTCTTGTATTAGCATATCATAATTAAAACAGTGCGCTTTACTTCCAGTTAATATTAAGTTTTACTACCCATTTTTTTTTTGGAAATTTATCTGTTAATACCATTTTTAATTTGCCCCATGGTGAAAGGAGTTCAGGTCAAAGTTTTATTTTTTGAAGTTGACCAGAGTCCACTCCGTCCTGTCATTCAACTGTCACGGAGCTGCGCCCCGTGAATGTCTGACAGTATTCGGACACAGGTGTCTGGGATACATTTTGTAATATAAAATAATAATAAAGTTTGATTGTATTGTATTGCTTTGCGTTGCAGTCCAGAGGTCCCGGTTCATTTTTTTCACAAAGATGGTATCACAGAATTTAGGATGTCCAAAAACTAACATTATTTACAAGAAAACTGCGAAGAGTATCCTATAGAATGTGTAACAATTATATATAAAAAGCTCAGTAAATTGGCGAAGAGTACGTTTTTATCTTGTTGTGATTACTTTTACTTCGGTAACTGAACTAGCCCTAATTTAAGTATTAAGCGTACACATTGTCGACTCATTCTTTTTAAAGTGTCCCTGCAACTTACATACATTTGTAACATCTGTTTTGTTGCATAATAGTTCGTCGTTATATTTGATATTAATACTATTTTTACTTTTTTTGTCTCCTAAACCGTTCTTTACAATTTGGCATAGAGTTTTAATTTTATTTTTACATTTGTTTATCTGATTCGTACTACACTCAATTTTTAGTTTGGATATAATGTTGTTAATAGTTCTCTTGCATATATTGGAGGGTTTTAGAAGTTCATTCGAGCCGGATCCTTTAGCTATGTGCAGGCGCGTGCTGGGACGATTTTTGGACCCGGGAAAATACCTTAGCAAGGGCCCCAAGCAGAAATAAAAAAAAATTCCTCTCACTTGAAAAATTGATGAGCGGGGGAGAAAATCTGAAAAAATTCCTACAAAATAAAAATATTCAACAGGGAAGGCCCTTCATGGACGGCCCCTTTATCGAGGGCTCCCCGGGGCACTCCCGGTATCCCGGTGGGCCAGCACGCGCCTGGCTATGTAATACAAAAAGTTTATCATATTCATGTTTTATTTTTGAATTGGTTTGTTGATTTTTAATTTTAATTTGACTTTTTATTTCTTTTTTTTGGGAATGTGATATTTAAACACCACTGAAAGTGCACAATGAACTCTTTATAATAACCGATAATATTGTCGTGATGGTCGTAATGATTTCGTAATTCGACAATTTCTCCTATATTCCTGAATCCTATATTCCTGAATCGATTGAAAATTCTATGATAGGCTCTTAGAGAAAACTTTATAGAATGCTACCAGACTACTGAAATCAACACAATTTTTTTTTTGATTTTCGCACGAGAAAAAAAAATTTCCTTCTTTAGTTTTCGATAGCCTAGTACCATTCTATAAAGTTGTCTCTAAAAGCCCATCAAAAATTTTTTATGGGTTCACCGCACCTTAAATAGGTACTTAATTATCCATGTGGCAAACAGATTCCAAGTAGCATAAGTAGTTGTATTTTGGTAATCATGTTACAGTAGCTAAAAAGGATGGCTATTTGGTTATAGTGGCGATTATTAAAACTGAATTATTACGTTCTGAAGACGTACTGGTGACGAAAATGGGAAATCATATCTTGGTCATCAAAACGCAACTGGAGCCAAATGGCCATAACGCATGCGCAACTCATTTGGCTGTGGTTGCTTTATTACTTATTATGAAATGGCTCTTTTGGCGAAAGGTGATGTATTTACTTCACCGTGACTTTTAGGCCTAAAATAAAACAAGAACACTATTATGGTCATCTTTTGACTTTAAGCAGGTTGATAGATAAAATATGGACGTCCATCATACTTATAGTTTGTTCATCTTTAACATCATAATTCCATATATGTTCAATCCAGAGAGTAAAATTTTATCAACGCACGAATTTGTTCTGTAAACTTATATAAAATATTCATGAAAACAAAGGGACCTCCAGAAATCTAAATTTTTGGTATAATTAAATTAATGCGAAATATGTACATATAAACATTTTGTAATTTCAAGAAGCACAATCGATATTAAGGTTATTAAAACTTATTAAAATATCGAACCGGTAAATCGAAACGTTATTTTATAGGTATAATTAATAAAGTATTGAAAATGAACTTAATGGCCGTCATTCGGGTTTTTCTTGATTGATAGAAAACATGGCGGCAAGTTGTCATAAAACTTGGCATATGCTTTCGCTAATGATGCTAGAAATAAGCCAGAATATGACTATAAAAGATCTAATAAGTTTTTTTCGTCAAATGGCAAATTTAACAGATCATATTGGCCAAACTATTATCAGAAAATTGGTTGAAGTGGTTAGCGAGTTTTCGCATCAAAATACGGCTAAACTATGGCCTAGTTTACACCGACAGATTGGTCTGCGAACTAAGTACCTTTTGCGAACCATACTCTGTATTAAAAGTTTAGTGCGTTCGATGTAAACAGTCTGAACTAAGCTGATCCGCCTTTGGTCTGATTCTCTTGTGCAGGAGTATCAGAGCATATATAGTTCGTGGTTTAATACCGAACCTAACGTAAAATGTGGTGTAATAATAGACGTATTAGACAAATCTAGGAAATGTCAAGTTTGTGAGGTTAGAGTCGTCGTTCACGCATAAAGAACAACAAACAAAGAAACTTTTTAAATATAATAATAATAGTTGTAATTATTAAGTAATCCAACAAATTCTAATGTCAAGAGGAGCCACAAAAACGAAATGTCCCAATTGTTTTCTTAAGCATTTCTAATAACCCTTTCCATCTATTTCTTTGAATTTGTTTTACAACTGTTAGCATAAAGCTGCAAATGTAATTTTCTTTTTAGAAAACATTGTCACACGAGTGAAGCGTTTATAGGTTAGGTTTGCTTGCTCCCGGTGCTCCTCAACTCATCCACAAATTTTCAAGTATAGTGATATGTTGTAAACAGGCACAAACTAAATAAATTCGAGACGATCTATCCCCACTCCATTAGTTCCCTCGGCTCAGACCAAATTATTTCATGGTGTAAACTAGGCCTATGAAAGGCATAACCTCTCTTTTTTACGTTTTTTTTAACTGCCTTTGTGTGGTTTTTACATTTCCTTTCTCCAACCAAATTAAAATTTGTTACTAAACTTTCTAAAAATGTATTGCGTGGACGAAACCATCGAGGAACAAATTTGCCTTATTGCAGTTCCTTCAAGTTGGGTAGGTAGTAAATAGCCATCTGTACTGGTCAAATACAAAAGCATATATACATTTTTGACTAATCCGCACTCGAAATCAGACTCAAAACACTCCCAGAAACCGTGTACAATAAAAAGGAATAATAGTAAAATGTTAATGATGACTAGAGCCATAGAAAATGGAATATCAGCATTCTTGTACACTGATGCAGAAGATGGGTTGACACGTTCACTTTGATATAAATATTTACATTAATGTATCTATAGTGTAGCATGCAAAATTATTTGCATTGTAATGTTAAAGGGCAAGAAATGTCAAATTTCTCAGAATGCTTTCAAGGGGCTGTCCTCTGCTAGCGTGGTATCAATGCTTCTCTTAACACTTGAGGGAAATAACTAACGGCACTATTTGAAACATAAAATAAAATATAAAGTGTTATATTCGTTCGAGATACAAAACGATGTAAATATTTGTATTTGAAATAGTAAACAAAAAATAGCCCTGTAGACGAAAAACCTTTTTAAGGTTTCATTTCAAACAAATAATTTTTAATGATTATTCCAAATAACATGCTTTTTTCAAGTGTAGTACACTAAATTTTAATTTACATTTTAAATTTTCAAATTGAAGAAAATAAAAGAATATTTATAAACAAAACCAGCTCAGGTAATAACTTAAAAATAAGTCAATAAACAATTCTTTCTAGCAATTTTACATATCAGCCTAGCCAGGGGCGTATCATCAGGGTAACAGTACACCTTGTCAAACTAAATCAATTTAAAAATATAATAAAAAGTTGGATAATATTGGTGCCCATTAGCTTGGTTTCAGTGCCATTAAAAATTAAAGAAAACCTTATCCATGCTAAAAAAATATATACTGACTGTTTATACTTCTGGTACGGCTCTGGTAAGGCAAAGGAAGTTTATTAAAAAGTTTAGGATCGTAATAGTAACAAGCAAAAAATAATCAAGAAATAAGTCTTCAGAAAACACAAAAATAATGTATCCACTACAGAACGTAGGAACGAAGACACATCACCTACTGGTACAAAAAATTCATCAGTTAGAAGGAGTTTTTTAGTTTTTTACCAGACTTTTTTGTGTGCCGTCGCTTGGGCTGGATGCAGGGTGAGTTACCAGGTGAGTGATGGGTGTGCGATTGACGATTTGTGAGTAGTGATTGGTTCCGTAGATAATCCGGAACTAGGTACAGTGGATGTGATGTAGTGCAATGGAACAAGTCAAGAAGGGAAGGGAATGGAGGGGAAGAGAAGTATCACAGATAAGTGTTGTTGATCTTTGGCTTTTTGCTGCTGTCTATTTTAATAGGAGGAGGTGTGTGTGTTTTGCGGTGTTGCATGTTTTCTGCGTTGTAGGTGTTATAATATATTGTTGAAAATCTGACTCAAACAGCTTTCTTAGAGGAAGTCTGAGAAGTGTTTATACATCTTGAAAGTGTCAACCGCTGTCACCATGAACATGTGGTGGGCAGTAGATTGTTGGAGTGCGGCCGTGATATTCCTGTATATACCCGTAAAGTTAGATATCTTTTTTTATCATACTAACATAACAATTAAATGATATACTAAGAAAAAAAAACAATCATGGGACCTTACCAAATGTGTATACATTGCCGTCAAAACGATGACATAAGGAGTCAAAAGACGCGGCAACAACAAAAGCCAACAGAAGAAGTTTTTTGGGAAGAGCAGAAAGGAACATCGCCCAACTTCTCGCGAAAACAATAAAACGAAAACAGTGACATAACACATCTACATTATTAGGAGGAAAGACAATTTAAAAAAAGGATAGAGATGCACGCAATAAAGTACTGGGGACATACCCAAGGAAAGGACCCAACACATCTACTGAAGAAAGCGCTAGCATCGAATATCAACAAACTAAAGACATGAAGACTATGCTACAGCGGAGAACAAAAAAGATTCGAAGAAGCAGAAACACAAAAAGAGGAGCATAAATACTCCTAATAGTCCAGAACTAAAAACACAAAAAATGAAGCTTCAACGCTTCCTCACGACACAATGCGGTAACAAGCATGACCTTAATCCAACTCAGCGTGGACGTAGCAGGCCCAGCTGTATACTTGGGAGCGGCAGCAATGCCTACCGCACGCTGGTAAACCAATAAATCAATCATCAATGTATAAGCTATTTATATTAATGTATAAGCTTATATTGTAGACACAAACGTCAACGAAAACACCCCGTGTAAAGTGTTATGCCGCTATATAAGTACCTACTCTTTAAACTTACTTTTAAGCGATATTCCTTTTCCAATAATATGCCTATATTTTCTTTTACATTTCATTCTTATTTTTCTGTTGATATAAAAGTTATTTGCGTATGTATAAAGTTTTCAACATTATCAGTACTTGTTTAAAGGTTATATTTTTATCTTGCCGTTTGGCCTCAATTTAGATTTTAATGTGTACAAAATTACTTCTAATATAGTCATTTAATAAGAATATTTTTCGTTATTATTTTAGTCATGATTCGGTAATAACAGCTAAGAAAACTGCCAGAATAAAGCCTAACCAATATAGTCATGTTTAGGCTAACTTTTTAGTAATAGTTTGGATATCAACAATATATTAATAACAAAAACTGTGTCAACATATTCTAGCCATTTTTATAGCTAGAATGGCAGTATTAGGACTTAACATTGTTGTTATTTAATTATTTGCTCATATATGACATCTTGAAAACGACTTTATAACCAAACCTGCATGACGATATTATGGCTACTAGTAATGACCACTATATAGCTAAAAAGAGATCATCATGACTATTTCGTTTTTAAATTTTACGACTAAAATAAGATGACCAAAATATAACTAAACAAAAGACGTTGAAAAGTTTTAGTGGCTGCATATTGGTATCTCAGCTGAATAGCATATTTGCGCTACTTGGGATGTAACTTCGCTTGTATTAGGATTTTTTAATTGGAGTTTTTTTCCACTGCAAAGGGTCTTAAATCTTGATAATGAAATTTATTAAGACTTTAATTCAGTCGAGTTAATTTATACTTAATAAAAAATTGCCATCAACATTTTTTTTTTTGGAAAACGACTTTGCAGGATCAGTTTGAGTAGCTCTATACATTTTACCATCTCGATCCAGTTGCCTGATTTCCTTAAATCATCTTTAGTAATAGTAAGGATTCTGGTAATGGCACCATAATAGAGTCTTCTCTCAAGATGTGCCTGTTGATATCAAATATTTTAATACATTTTTGACATAGATCGTTTGACTGTATGCTGAATGCTGATATCTACTAAAACGCAAGCATTGGGTTACATCCGTAAGTCACAACGTAGAGTGGATTAAAATACACAATATAATGGATGTTATATAGGAAAAGATCAATATAGGTAACATGGATATATCTCATTTTCGCATTCTTTGAGTTGCATCGCTTTGTGATAATGGAGTCGATAAGTAATTGTTCTGAAACATCTAAAAGTAGTGCTTCTTAAAATCGTAATAATTAAAAATGTTATTAATTTAATATATTAATATCTTATGTAAATGTCATCTAAGTTTTCATTTATATATTTATTGTATTAAATTCTGTAACAATGTTTGTTTTCTCCTACCCAGAAGTTGGATTTCTTATCTGTATGAATCGTTGTACTTTAAATAAATATTCCGTTTTCTTGTGTTATTAAATACTTAACAAAGGTTAATAAAAATATAAATATTTGCATAACATTTAATACAATATATCAGATACACTTTAATGAAACTCACACTTCGTTAACCTTGGATCAGGTTTAATATCACGGTAATAAACCAGCATTACTTTGAGTATAATTCTATTAAATTAAATTACAATACAGATGTGCCATATTTTCAATTAGAAAAGCATTACCTGTCCAATTAGCCTTAATAGCTAATACAGGAAATGAAAAAATACAAAAATCAAATGAGAATAATGTAAAATATTTTTTTATTATCCCATTACAAATGGAATGCCAATATAATATATTTACGACCTTTTTAGCTTGTAAGTTAATAAACAAAAACAAAAGCCATTATGAACTCATCATTATAAAATCCGTTCTTGCGTCTAGCAGTAAATCATTACATTGATTTGCATAGCAGCCTGTGATACTGCTGATGCTATTTCTTTCCATCGCCAAGTGAGCTGTAAGTCTATCTCGTAGTGAGTCGTAGAACAGAAACAGCTGAGAAATGACAATCGATGAATGAATGAAGCAACTGAGGTTTGATTGGACGGCAAACAGTAGCCAATAACAAGTGGGTCGCATTGCGTTGCTAGGAAACAAGCCGCGCGTGTGGTCTACACCATAATATCGACCGCCAGAGTGTGCTAAATGCCAGAAGCATAATCCTGTAATATACTGTGATGTTAGTGACACGCTCGAGTTATTACTTGCTCTCCAAATTTGCATTAAATGTTGGTGATTTTTTTTTTTTGGCCGGGAATCCCTCAAGGCTCCATATGGGGGCCTATGTATTATATAAATATTAATATTCACCTATATCGATTTAATAGACAAATTCAAATAAAATTGAAAAATAACTTATAGTGCAGTCAAAACAAGCATCAAAAAAGGTGGACAAGGAACTTGCTGTAGCGATTTTATTGTTTTAATTTTAATGCAAGATATTTATTTTAACGGCTAAAAATAAAAAAAAATCTAAATTCCAATCGCTTATTGTTTAAGTGCGTTGATTTGTTTGAGGGTAATTTTTTTTCATAATGTAGGTTTTTACATGTACTTACTTTATAGTGGCATTAATAGTGGGGTCGGTTAGAGTTTTATTTCAAACGTTACTTAGCGGATAAAAGCACCAAATTTGGTATGAAGGTAGCTTAGAGTATATTAATAAATGTTAGTCTAGGAGTCCTCTGGAATTTCTAAAAATTTTCATGTACAGCACTAAAATTTAAAATATTAAAAATATATATATCAAAACATTTTTTTCTTTTAATTATAAATTTAGTACAAAGAGAAGGTAGACATTATGCATATCATTTTCTTCGTAATTTAAAGATAATAACAGCTTGTCCCATACCCACACAGCACAACTTCAGGTATATGACTTTGAAACATTGACAATATTTCTGAAATATTTCGTAACGTTTATGGAATACTTCTGAAAGATATACTATGTCATGGCAACGTGCATAGAGATCTCTGAGGGAGGTGTAGTGTGTTTAGTTTTCGCATTGTCGTGGCCAGGATGCTGCACCACACCGGCTCCGCGTATGTGATAGCTGGCCTGATTACCATCGAATACAACAACTTTTTATTGATTCTGTTGAGTCCGCTCCTCCACGCCAGGAGCGGATACAAACTCCTGGACATGGAGAGGACCTTGGGTATCGTCTCGTTAATGTGAATGTTGAACGTCAATCGTTTGTCTAGGCTCACTCCCAAATATTTCACGCACCGCTTGATTGGAATTTCTTTACCCCCGATCGAAAGTGGCGTTAAAATCCGGTTTTCGGTGAAGCGGCGCGTGAAAATAATCGACTCCGACTTCTCGGCGTTAATCCGAATTTTCCACTTGTCGAACCACCGACCTTATGATTTGTAATTGTAACTCAACTCTTTAACCCACTCGGACACTACTACTTACTTAGAGACTTACATAGTTGGGAGTATAATAAGCTGCCGAATCTAATATACCTATTTATTTCAAAATGTGGAAAACATTTGAATGTTTAATAAATGTTTAGTATCAAATAATATCATTAATAATTTACAAAAAAAGTTAAAATTCAATTATTAATGACAAATTACAAATTACTACAAAAAATAAACTACAAATTTTACAGAAATAATGGTCAAATATAAACAAAAATATTGTTAAATTGAAAAACCAGTTTTGTTAACGTTTTTTTTTGTTTTTATATTAAATAGACGACCTGCTGCTGTCCTTATAAGGACCTAAAATGTGTGTACTTGCCGTAGGTACATAAATTGGTCATCCAGAGGACGTCCGTTGCGGCACATATGTTTGCATTCAGTGTGGTATTCGCTGGTATGTATACAGACCCAAAATGTACATACTTTGCGTACATAAAATGGACATTCAGAGTAAATCCAGTGATAGACGTCCTGTAGACGTCCAATTTGGACATCAGTACATTAAATGGACATAAAACGGACGTCCGGCGGGCATCGTGTGCTATTAGGGAAATGAAAAAAATTATTTAAATTTCATCATTTCAACACTTTAATATAGGTATACTCATAACAAATATAAAAAAAAATTAGTTTATTTCTGCAAGATATCTGAAACAGATATATTACATTTTTAATATATATATATATATACGAAATGAAATATTTCAAACTTCATATCCCATAAATATTTCAGAAATATAGACACTGAAATGTAAGTTTTGAGCAGCATTGGGACATTTCTGAAATATTACTGAAACAATGTGTGCTGTGTGGGTAGGGGTTTCATTAAAAAAAAGATAGTTTTCGTTGAAAAACCCATATCGTTGAACTTAATGAAGAATAAATCGTGTTTAATGTTAGTATCTGAAGAGATAATATTTTAAAGATGCTTACAGACCAATTTTTAACAATTTTGGTAAAATCGCGGCCTTCTATTATTAAAACTAAAAATTAAAAAATCTATTTTTTGAAAATCAAAATAATATTTGAGGGTCAGATTACATGCATTTTAGCAAGCAGGATCCAAATATGCAAAAAAATAGAGGTTTTCCCATTTAAAAATTTGGTTTTCGTGTCATTTACATAGATTAATAGTTAATAGGTTAATAGGTCTTATTTTATTTTAGTGTGCTAGCAGCAAAAACGGTGTAAACGTCTATTTCGCGATTAACTTCTATATTAGATGTACTGAGGACTTATTTATTTATTTTTAATTAAAGGTAAAGAGCCCACTTTTCGATTAAAATGGGTCCAAAAAGGACCACATTAATAGATTTAATTTCATTTTAACATAAAAAATGCGCTAGCAGCGGAAACGCTGTCAACGACTATTTCGCGGTCAACTTCTATGTTAGATGTACTAGGGACTTATTTCTATTTTAAATTAAAGGTAAAGAGCCAACCTTTCGATTAAAATCGGTCCGAAAAGGTCCAGTTTACTATTTTTTTTAATACGAGTTTTACCTAAAAAATACGCGTTGTCGTCAAAATTATTTTGAGAATTTGAGGCTAATAGCCTTCTTATTAGCTCTTTGGTCATAATTTGCAGGTAAAAATGTTGATATTATCATCACCTACGATATCCGTATTCAAAAATGCAATTTAGTTGCTAAAGAACGGAAAACTATTAACAAAATATGCATGGAAATATCTGAATACGAACGGATATGCTTCTTCGAAGCTTTTATGATCATTTCGACCCAAATCGGATCAGTAACAACATTTCTGCTGACTTTATAGTCAGCTCTGCAATTTCTGCGAGTTAGGCCCATGTTGCTCTGCAAAAACAGGGAAGCCGACGGGGCAGAGTAGGAGACTTTTTGGTACGTGTTATCCTGGACCAAAACTACAATCCTGCAAATTTTCAGTTTTACAATAATTAATTCCGGGTCAAAAACTAAACATTCCTGGGCTACATGTGAATTTTGTCATATTTGTCGGCCATTTTGGATTTTAGTGCTGTACATGAAAATCTTTAGAAATTCCAAAGTGGTCCTAGGCTAATATTTATTAGGTACCTTCATACCAAGTTTGGTGCTTTTATCTTCCAGGTGACGGTAATTTCAATAAACCACCTCACTATAAGAGAAACATTTTACCTCATTTAAACCGTTTTTTTTCGGGATTTGTTTACAATTTTCGAAATTGTAGTTACGAATAAGGAATTTTTTGTCAAACCAAAAACTGTAAACGAATTATAATAGATGAAAGAACCAACAATTTAAATAATGTTCTACTTGCATTAGGAGCCGAAATAACGTTAGTTTTTGGGTTTCGGTCGGTTATAAGTAAACAAATCGTTGTTTATTTATAACGTTTTCAGATTTTTCAATTTTTGTGGATTGTGTATTTTTAGTTAATTAAAAATTATGTAAATTAATTGCCTAATATTTTTTTGTGTAAGGAATTATGCCACAGTAATTTTTTAAATGAGAAAACATAAGTATTATAATTATTATATTAATAGTGGCGCATGGGAAAGAATTACGTATTTTGGTGGTGTTTACTATTTATCCTACCGGCTTTTAGACTACAAAAAATATATATTTTTTAATTTATTTAACGTCGGCCTATTTCCGCTACCAAGGTCTATCACCGACGACAGGGGACGAGATACGTCAACCTGGAAATTTTGCCGAACCTCCTCTCTGTCGAAGAGTAGGGATCTTTTACTTGCCTAACATTTAATGGACAACGGACCGACTCCTTTACATCCCCTTCGAAGGATGGTATATCCACTACGTATTCCTCGCCTTGAAATTACATAGATTCTGCGAATACGCTGATATACAAGCCGCTAGAAGATAGTACGAGATCGTCGTGTTTCCTCGGATGGGTCACCCAACAAAGTAACTGCGATGAACGTTGCTTCACTGTATGTATCGAAATACATGCACTGAACTGAACTGAACAAGAATTTATTAATATTGGAGGTACAATTATGCGCTTCCCCGAAGCCTGTCCCGGAGCCAGCCAGACAGCAGCGCCGTGATGAATGTGGGCCTGGACCGGCCAGGTCCGGTTCGGTTTAACGATGGTTTTTGAGTCAATGCTCCTATTTTAAAATTAAAAACTTAAAATTAACAATAAGCAATTTGAAATTAATATACGATACTTAAAAATAATTAAAACTAAACTTCTTGAAATTAATTGTTGCACACACGCACTAAAAAAATTTGGATTGTTGGCACGGGAACACACAACTCAACGAAAAAACCCATTCGAAACAATTCCACCCTGGTGGTCTTCCTGCCGCCAGGTGAAATAGAAGTTGTTTTATAAAATTTTCAGATTTGTTGTGTGAGGAAAGTATGGACAGGGAAGAGGTTGCCGGAAAATAGGCAACGCCTGGTATGGTAGGGAGTGTCGAATATCGAAAAGGATTCCATTATGCTGTTTGATTCGGATTATGTTGCAAGTTAGCGGACTATCGCTCAGTTTGAATTTTTCAGATATTTCTTGAACGCATCAGCTAGTGGGGTTATGTCGTGGCAAGGATCATATAAATCTCTGAGGGAGGTGTCTGCCGGAATCAGAAAGGAATTTATGTTCTAAAACTTTTAATTTTCGCATTGTCGTGACCGGTATGCTGCACCACACCGGCGCGGCATATGTGATGACCATCGTGTACAGCAGCTTCTTATTTATCCTGTTAAGTCCGCTACCTCTGGCTAGGAACGGATCCAGACTCCTGGACATGGAGTAGGCCTTGCGTACTGTTTCGTTAATATGTACGTTAAACGTCAGTCGTTTATTCAAGTTAACCCCCAGATAGATACATACTTCACTCATGTATCAAAATACGTGTACAGTCAATACGCCTCTACTAGGGTGGGCTGAAAAAGTACTTTTTTTTTACTATTGCTATACACCGGAAAAGTTGCCTATCGCCTAGCGAAGCAAAATGCAAAAAAAAATTAAAATAACAAAATATCTTCCGTTCGCGCTTCGCACTCAAAATTTTGAAAAATGGCGAAATTTTGCTATTTTTCGTAAAATTTTGCATAATTGCTAAACATACTATCGAAACGCTGTAGGTCCTAATGTGAAGTTTGGGGCATGAGGAACACGAACAAAATTTAAAAACCGTAATTTCAATATATGTATTGTTAGCGCAAAAAGCTCAAAAAACACAATTTTTGGTAGAATGGCAATATTTTGTAATTTCTGCTAATTTTATTTTTTCATTTTTAGTAAACAAACGGTGAACATATCATTTCTAATTTTGTTATTTAAAAGAGTGCACTTTAAAGTCAAATTTGTGGGCAAATTGTGGCGTAATAGATCTTAATAGAAGGGTAGTCCTAATGAAGCCATCTCTTGCGTCAGCGCCACACGCTTTTTTATATGCTACGGTCACAAGTTTGACAGACCGTTCTGCAACCTGGGTGTGACAAGGAAAGCTTTGAAAATCCGGTTGCGGCTGTCTTGAAGGTTTCCCTCATCCACAGAAAAAAATACATGCCGACTTTTGCGGAGCGCTGTAGTGCAAACCAGTGTTCAAAATAAAAATTATGAAAATGAATCTGTAGGTTTTTTCCTGTTCTACATATTTCATACAGAACTATTTTCTCGTAGGAGTTACCCGTATCGAGAAAAATGCGAAAAATCGCTAGCCGTATCCTCATTTCAAACTTTCTTTCGCAACAAACTGATAATTTTTCATAAGACTGTTAATAGGCCAGTCACCGTAGACACAAAAATCGCGTTAGGTCGCAAAAAATTACACTGTTCTGATTGTTTGGGAAGTTGTTGGGATAGATACCAATAGTGTAAAACCAAGTTTGCAGTTTCGAAAGACTTGTGGTAACTGCGTGGTGCTCGAAAAACCTTGAAATTTTCGGACTTTTTTCAGTTTTTGGCTTATACCTTTTGAAAGGTGCATCCTACGGAAAAAGTCCCTTACACTTTTAAAGTAGACAAAATTTGCTAAAATTTGAGTGTAACCGCAGCTCCGTAGATCCAATAGGTTCCGAGATACACCACTTCAAATATTGGCCATTTTTTCCAAAAAGTTCGACATTGTAGATTTAGCCGTCTTCCGAGCAGGATATCGGCTAAAACACTCATCTCACGAGGAAAGTCGTGGGAAATGAAGCTGTAGAGCAATTATTTTGCTTTGATTTGTAAAGGATAAGAAAGACATAACTCAGTGGAAAGTGGTTTATATCATGCAAAGTGAAGTTGAGTACAATTAATAATAAGGTATAAATTCATTAAAATTATATCAAAACTGTATAAAAATTATTTTGATAGTTTGGTGGACCTGGGACGTTAAATGTTGAACGAGAAGTGATAGCAGGACTTCAGCTGACTCCTGCGATATAAAAAGACAACACAATGTAAATAAGTATTTATGAAATGCGTAATCAATTTTATAATAAATTACAACGGGGTAGGTATGTAATATTAGACTTATCTTTACGCACTTAGCGAGACAGTCGTGTTTTTTTGGAAGGCCCAGGTTCGTCAAACGACTTTTCTTGGGGCTCCAACCGCGGATTTATGGGGGAGGGGGACGTGGTAATTAAAAAATTTTGGGAGGAAAATTTTTTTTCCAAATTTCTCCCCCCGCTCATCAAAAAATTTTTTCGGATCAGGATTAGATATTAAGAAAATAATATAATAGGGGTCCCCAACAATGTTTTGCCCTGAAGCCTCATGACGTCTAGTTACGCCTCTGCTGTATTTAGTTTATAAATTTTTTTTGTGATTTCCACCCCCCCCCCCACTCATCAATTTCAATTTTCGAGGAAAAACATTTTGGTCTTCCCTTGACAGACTTTGCAGAGAGCAGAGCATTTCAGCCCTGCTCTCTGGCAGAAGCAGCTTCCTCTTCCACACCCTTTCTTGCAGCTGCATGACAGGAGTTTCAGCAAGGTTAGCGGCGCTGGTTCCTTGGTTGAGGTCACCGGTGTTAACTCATGCTGGCTTCTTTTTCACCCCCAGTTGGTGGGCTCTTTCTCTACTCCCAACCACTTCTGCACCTGGTGGTAGGTTCTGTAGGAATATGGGGCAGCAGCCTCTTCGGTTGGAGGCAGAGAGCGAGGTGGACTTTGGCGTTGGCAGCAGATCGGACAAATATCCTGTAACGCAGGGCGTGGAGAGAGTCATCTTTTCCCCCACTATAGAGCGCCACGAGACATTTGCTGCCAGCAGAGGCTATCTCCTCATGAGTGGCGTCGTGGTCCAGAATTGGTAGCCGCGTCAAGAAGGTCTGGCTGTTTTGAAAAGGCGCCCAACATCTTCGTTTTCCCTTGCTAGAAAAGAGCAGAGGTGGTGTCGCAACCAGTGAAGGCGTGAAGGAACAACTCTATTCCAGGAGGGAATGGGAGCTCTCCTCGAATGAATGATGTTGAAGATAACTGCTCACAACTTGTTCCACCCCCGTCACTTTTCTGGAAGCATACATTTTGTATGCTGGAGCCCAATCATTAAGAAGCACCAAGAGGTCGACATCCTCTCCAACGATTCCGACGTGCTCGTACTCCCCGCTCTTCTCCAATGCTGTCGTCACAATGAGGCAGTCGGCGTCCTCTAGGGCTTGCTTCGTTTCGATACCTTGGCTATCTAATCCAGTGCAGATGAAGTTGATCAAGCGCTGCTTTTTTTTGGGTTGGACAATAACTTTTATTGGTGCACTTTGATCAACGACGTTGTCGCTCTGCTGTTTTTGTGCTCCTAGCAGCCCCCTCTTCTGGGTAGCCATCGAATACAACTGACGCATTTTGAAGTGGTGTATCTCGGGACCTATTGAACCTACAGAGCTGCAGTTACAATCAATTTGTAGCAAATTTTGTCTACTTTAAAAATGTACACTGTGACTTTTTCCGTAGGATGCACCTTTTCGAAATTATCAGCCCGAAAATGAAAAAAGTCCGAAAATTTCAAAGTTTTTCGAGCACCACGCACAGGTTTTTCGAAGCTGCAAACTTGGTTTTACACTACTGGTATCTATCCTAACAATATCCCAAAAAATAAGAACAATGCAATTTTTTGCGACCTACGATGTTTTAAATGACTGGCCTATAAGTCTTATGAAAAAAATGTATAGCACGGCATAATGTGCCGACAATTTACCAATACACTTACCAATAACCCCCCTCCTCCCAAACAAGCCTCAAAATATCGCTGACGTTGCATGACTGTCGACCTCAAAAAAGTTATACTGACTGGAGTAATAATCATCTACGACTAAACTATAAATTACACAGGGTTACAAAAAAAAAAGTGTCCGACCAATGAAATTCGTTTTGCGCCATCACGTCAGGATTTTGAGAAAACCTAAAAGTACTAAAAATAACTTTTTCGACTTCATTCATGCACAAATTAATTCACTCAATATTTTGGCCTGAATTTTGTTACTCGGAGGTTTTTGGGGCCGCGAATCTGAAGTCAGAATTTGATAATTTCTAAATCCAAGATGGTGGATGCTAAAACCCAGAAATTCATCAAAATTTGAAGATTGTGGCTCAAAACTTATTACTCAGGGGTTTTTGGGATCACGAATCTAAAATCAGAATTTGAAAATTTTCAAATTTAAGATGGCGGATCAGATATGGCAGACCCTGTATTTAATTTTTTCTCGCAAATTAAATTTATTTCAAATGATATAAAGTTGTCTAATGATACTGATCACAACCTAATTTTAATCCACCATCTTGGATTTGATAATGGATAAATTTGGATATCAGTATCGTAATCAGCAATCCCAAAAACCCCCGAGTAATAAGTTTTGGGCCACAATCTTTAAATTTTGATAAATTTCTGGATTTTAGCATTCGCCATCTTGGATTTAGAAATTATCAAATTCTGACTTCAGATTGATTGATTGATTTGCCGAGAAAAAGTCATTCTTTATAAAAAATTTTGCTTGTCTGAGTAAGTCATAAACAGTTGTCAAATTTAAGGTTAATTGTACAGGGTGCTCTAAAAATTAGAAAATATGAAATAGACTTTAAGCAAACTAGCTTTTTCACAATTTTATTGAAAATTGTATTTATTAAATTCTTTTAAATTATGAAAAAAGCTTAAATACAGTATATAGCTGCAAAATAAGAAAGTAACAATTTGTGTCCCCGGATTCTTGTAAACTTTCTTATTTTTGATTTGCCGAGAAAAAGTCATTGAGTAAAAGAACTGTGTTAAATACAATTTCTAATAAAAATGTAAAAAAAAAGGTCGTTTCCTTAAAGTCGATTTCGGATTTTCTAATTTTTGGAATACCCGGTATAATTGATCTTAAATTTGACAACGGTTTATGTCTTCCTAAGGTAAGCAAAACTTTTTATAAAGAATGACTTTTTCTCGACAAATCAAGAATAAGAAAGTTTACGTACACCATCCGAGGACACATTGAATATTAACAATTATAAATAAGATGATATTATTAATCAAAAATATATTAAAAAGTTAATATAAAAAACATGAAATATAATAATAAAATAATAATATAATATAAATTGTAAATAGGTAGAAATAAATTGCCAAAAATTTTCTTCTACCTATATAAAAACCGCTGCCAAGGAATCACTACTTCCACATCCAGATTTTCTATCCAAGTCACTCAAGACGAAAACATTTTATATGTATAAATAATTGTTTATGGAACTTTAATAATATAATATTTGAAATCCTCTACCCCAAAAACCCATAAAACGATACTCCACATAGTTTGGGGTGGGGGTGGTAGTGGGGGAGGATGAAGTAAAAAAATATTTTGAGGTTTTGGGTTCTTGTACACACACTAAATCACAATTTTTTTTTCATCCGCTTTAATAATGGAGTGGGGGTGGTAATGGGGATGGCTAATGCCAAAATTTTTTTTGAGACCTTAGCTTCCCTTGTATATACTAAATACCAATTTACTATTTAATAAACGTGCGCACAAAAAAAGTTACAGACAGACCGACAGACAGACCGATAGACAGACAGAAATTTTTTTTTCGCTTAAACTTAAAATTTCGACGTTTCATGACATTCTAAGCCTATTTGAACAATAAACATTTTTAAAAATTTTTTTGTCGTTACTATACTTCCACTGGATGTGGAAGTAATACCTCACTTACATTTAACCTTCCTCTCTGTCCAGCGTTAAAAAACCCTTAAAAATGATCAAAATATAAAAAAATAGTAGGTCAAATTATTTGTTATAAAATGTTTTATAAAAAAGCCCTGATGCATTTTTTCATAAAACTGAACAATAATAGTTTTTCATCCACTAAAGTTTCATTAATTTTTGCTTATAACTTCTTAATTATCGATGTTACAACAAAAAACTGGTAATAAAAGTTGTAAATAATATACAATACAAATTTTTGGTGGGAGTTATAGTTTTCAAGATATATTAAAAAAAATCATTTACACGCTTATTTTCAATATGGCGGCCAAATGGGTGCACCCTCGACCCCGAAAACTCAAATTTGAATTTATGTTGCCCCAACATAATAAAAAAATAAAATCGCATGCTACCCAAAATGAACGGTTGACTCTTTTTTAACCCCGGATTGAGTGGACTAATATTAGGTCTAACTAATATGCTTTGTTCAATTTGGCAGAGGAGTATAATATGACTCATATGCAGTTGAAAAATTATAAACGTTTTTTCATTTTTCTGTTTTGATCCACTTGGGATGCGAAGGGAACGAAGCTAATATTTTTCGCAATGCTTATGGCAAAAAATATACATACTATAATAATGTGTGATGACTTATTTATTAGTATTTTTCATATATCGAACTTTCGATTTGATAGTACTCAACCTTAAATTAAATTAAACACTAAAATTAGCGCAACCCCTACAATATTCCTAACTGCACATTAGAAATATAATTTTTAACACAAAAGAAATAAATAGTATGAACGAAATTGTAATTTGACACGAAAACCTTGTTCAGATGTAGATTATTATATATTATATAGAAATGATATGGAACGATATATAGATATTGCGACACCTCTAGGATATATATAAAAGCGATCAGCCATAACTGTTACTGCTTACACAGCATGTCCACCCCAAGTGTTATTAGTTATATCTCGATTATTACTTATATAATGCATTCACGATATAACTTGACAGAGTTATAGACTGTAATAGTCACACTATACACTAACAAATAACAAACCAAGTACACGGTGGTTCTTGAGAAAAGTAACGGGGCGATGGTTGTTCACTTATCTGCAAAAGTTTTGGAAGTATTTTATTTATAAGCCAAAATTCGAGAATATATTTTAATTTTATATAGTTACAAATATATACTTCATTTCATTTTTACAGTATTTTTGTTTAGTTCGTGTATATTTCCACGGAATCAGATCCAGGTGCAGTTCCAAAACAGTTAATAGACAACGTTAACAAGAGAGAATGTATGTGTCTAATTACATCATAATAATGTGGGGATACGTGAGACTTGTAAATTATCTTGTGAACCTGTTTCTCTTTTAGATTTGGCTTGTAGCAGAAAAATAATCTTGTAGATCTAAATTTTCGAGAGTAAATACTGAATTTGCGACAACTTATTGAGATGGTAAGAGAATAATAATATTATGTGCATATGTACTTTTGTTTAATTAACTATCGTAATGCTTTTGACAATGTTGAATGGGATAAACTGTGGATGGTACTAATGGAACACCCAATCATCGGTTTTTGTTATTCACTGAGTGTATTAGTAAACTCTGCTTTCATGAAAGTCAACAAGGCCAACTCCGATAAAAGTTAAGCAAAGGCGTCAAACAGAGCCATGTCCTGTCACCAATCGTCTTTAACACGTGATGCGACGTACGCTGGAGGTCTTTCACATGGAATATCTACAGGCGGAACTAAAAATTCTAACTTAAGAGTTGCATATGACACCAGCTTAGTTGCAGTAAGCGAGAAAAAGCTCATACACCTGCTGGAGAAGCTTCAAACAATACGCTCTGGTTAGTATCTAAGTATTAATTATAACAATGTACAAATTACGATTATAGACCAAACAAATGAAAGCCACCAGAAACAGGTGATTGTGAGGTAGTTATCAAGATGGTACATCTTTAAGCCTTAGTGGACAATACCTGCAACTACTAACATAAAATATCAGATTCGGTGAAGAGTAGACATGCTAACGCCCTGTTTTCTCCGTATCTTTTACACCTCCACAATATGGACTGTTAGAGAGATTGGCAAAAGAAGATTATGCCCTTCAAACGTTGGGCTGATGTCACCAAGAAATTCATGGGAAAAGCTTTAGTGGCAACCGCGACAAACAGCGTGAAGCTGTCAGATGCACCAGACCAGACCAGATGCACCAGACGTAAAAGGATACAGTCTATTTTCACATTTAGTAATTTCCGGAATTTTAGGTACTAATTCCCAAATTTTATTGTGCATTTGAGCATAGTGGTGCTATCTCTCGCCAAATAGATATTTCCAAGCGAGTATACCTGGTTGCCTAATAGTTATACCTGATGCTTACAGGTAGTAGCCGAACAAGGTGCGTTCAAATATTCTTTATGGAAGCGCGTTACAAAACGCCTTGGTAAAGCTTCCACAATGGCCGGTATTGTGAATTAAACTTCTTTTGGTGCGTAGACTGAAAGGCCGGCCTTCGAAGTATATTACGATATTACTTATGGATGTAAAAGTAGTTAGGAGAATCTACTTAGTGTTGTAGGGTACACCGTGAATTGGAAATTCTGAACGTACCAACGGAAGTTACAAAAACTTGACATTTGATAGAGGTCATTTTTCTTTTGCCTGGCTTGAAAATTGAGTCGTGCGAATACACGTTTTAGCGATATTGTAAGTTTGCTCCATTTATGGGATTTAGTATTCATCACGACAAAATTAGTCGTATTTCCATTTTGGTATTGAGTATCGTTTTTGGGGAGACAACTATGGATTTCCGGATTAAATCAATTTTCGAATGCAATATTTCGGAGTGCCATTCGACAGCAAAGGATCTCTTTCAGCCCACTCACATCTCAGGTATATCTCTGAAACCCACTAAGGTTGAAATAGATTGGTAATTTAGGTTATTTATTTTATTGCAGGGATGTTTGTTAGTTATTTGGATTTGTTACTTTACGTTTTACTTGGATCTGTTATTCAACGTTTTATTTGGATCTGCTACTTACATTCTACTTGAACTTTTATGTCACGGAGGAACTTCCCGTCTGACTCTGTTTTTGACTTCTAGTGCAGATTTTGGTGTCTAGCGTTTGGATTATTGCCTGTTATTTTGTGCTTGTATGGTACTGGAGATCTCGTCACGTTATATTGGACCACCACGTAGATTGTCTACAACCTGTGGCTGCTACCATATCGAATTATGCTACCCTGGTAGGACCGGAAAAGGTATTCAGACACTACCAAAGGTAAGCGGAATCATATTGTCTTAACGAGGGATCCGGTACATCAACACAACGTCCATCGTACAGTAAAATAATATAGAGGTTGTTTGCCCGAGACAAGAGAACGGACAGGACCGTTCATCCTATTTTGTATACAGCTAGTTCACAATAGTAGATGTGCTACCGTTCGTCATAACTTACATATGAGTTTCAGTAAATTTCAGTACTATTAGTCATATGTTGCACATAACTAATTCAATAATTTTCAGTAATACCTATTTGTAATATTTTGCTCATAACGATTTCCAGTAAATTTCAGTAACATTTGGAATATTTTGTGTATCGTTACTCTAATAACTAAATAGTTTTGCTCTATTTTACAAATAGATTTTAATAGATTGAAGCCATTTATGTTTTACCATACCTTGAGTCACATATAGTTATTTTTGTCACTCTTTCTGTATATGACTTTACGTTTACGACTTTATATTTCTCAAGAGTTTATTAGTTTATAAGATATTTTGTGAATGTTAGGTTAAAGTTGAGGGCTATCGGATATCCGGTGTAATATATTGTACTACGTAGCTACTCTTATTAAATGTTTGATTAGCACGACGTTATCTTTATATCTTTGACCATCCTACACCACCCCAAATTATCAAAACCACCCCCAAGGACCTGACTAGTCGGCCGTGTGAGACCTCTTCCTCACCATTATATTGTAGAAGGGGTTACTGCACGTTAAACATTAAAATGTTGTTCAGGGCACAGGGCGACTACCCTACCCTGCGTTCGCGGTTTAGCAGCCTTTGGGGCTCCATGCACAAGTGGGCCCAAGCCCTGCAGCAATACTAAAAGAATGCTTGCATCACAAAACTTTTGCCAAGACGCTCTGAATAAAAAAAATTAGTAGAAAAAGTTATACAGTTGAGAAAAATTTCTTGTTAAGGGTGGTAAGTGTATTATCTAGTCTTCATTGAAATTGAAATAAAGGAGGAGGGTAGCTAAGGACGGTTTTAGGCCTATTTTATTTTTGGTTTTAAATTTAGAAAAATCATTATTTTATCATCTGTCATCAATATTTAATTGATTTCACCTCAAACGGAACCTCCCCCCACTTGCAGATATATCTTCTACCCCTTTTAAGTATAAGATAACCAGAATTCAGGAACGGTACCGGTATCTTTTCTTGCATATAAAAAGTGTTTAGAACCCTCCAAAAGTTTTTTTTTTCAAAAAAGTTCATCTGAACTACCTTCCCCACTAATCCCTTTCCCCCCACCACGCCTACTAACCCATCCACACCCATATCTTACAACTCGATTTTATAAACATACAGTTATATGATGGATTCTCTATTATTTCTGTCACAAAAAGATGATTTTAGCTACCCTCTTCCTTTTTGCTTTCTTTGTTCGTCAACGTCACAAGCATTAGGATTTCTTGCTTATGGCTAAATGGCTTAAGGTATTTTTCTAAACACAAAATGTGGCTGATCTGTTTTTGTCGAAAATCATATTTCCTATGGTGTTCAGTAATTCAGTAATTATGTTTCTCTACGGAGCTTAATAAATGCATTTAATAAAATTTCAAGACAGAAGCCACTATATTATAAAAAAATACATTTCATACATTTTCTTTGGATATCCTCTACTTGCCTTGTAAAATTTTGGTAAATAGGTAAACAGATGATGCGTATTCAGGTTTCTATCTTAAATGAAACAAATACAAGTTTCACTTAATTACTTTTTAGTTACAGCGAGCAGCGAGTTCATACACCCACTAGACTGGATAAATTATTATCGTGGACCGAGCAAATGGTAACCACCCAGACATGTGATATGTAAAAATAATAATAAGCAAGATGGTATAGACTAGTATTACTATGAGAAGATGCCAGGGCGGAGCCAAAATGCGCGAATATTTTTACCAGTGGCATAGCTTTATCTGGGGTATAGGGATGTGTAATTGCAATAAGAGTTTCGCGGTCAAGGAACTGTAAAAATGGAGTAGATTAAAACTTGCCAACTGTTACGAGTAACCTTTGTTCAGGAGAAGTGTAAGAATAGTAAGTTCTACTAAACTTTGCCTAATAAAATTGTTTTATTATTATTATTATCGTCGCCGCCGCTCTACTGCAGGGCACTGCCGCCACTGGTGTTGACATTGAATGTCACGTAATTCTTTCTCATTGGCTTAGAATGATGGAGTGCACAAACTCGTTTCTGCGCATATTTTTTGCTGGCATCTTCTCATAGTAATACTACTTTACCTCAGGTTCCTTGTAGACAATAATAGACCAGTAGAATTAGTAAAAAAAAAAGTGAAATTCATTGTAGTTCGTTTCAGGATGCCACGCGGATTAAACGATAGTTTTATTGATTACGAACATGACCCTGAATTTGGTCCACTTTTTGACCGCCGGAACATTTTTTATTTAACGATTTATTGTTGAAAAATTCGAAAAAATCGACTTTTTTAAAGATAACTCAAAGACCTTTAACGATAGTGTTAAAACTTTGGAAAACGGTTAATTTGAGAGGTGGTTCGTTTAAAACGCTTGAAAATTTGTTTAAATAATTGCAAAAAACCGCGAAAATTTTCGTAATTTACAAATATTTTTCATTCTTTAACAAAAGCACTTTAGTACTTGAAATTTTGACAAAATATGTCTTTTGTTACCAAAAAAGTTACCTCTAAAATTTCATCATAAAATTTTAATTAGTTTAAGAGATATTCAATTTGTTTATTAAAAACATAAATAATGTAAAGTGCAAATTCACCCAGTTCCCGTTATCGTAGAGGGTTGATCTGGGCATCATTTTTTTCGTTGAGACTTAAACTTTATGTTTTCATTAATGGTAAATCAAATTTGCATTATTTTCAACTTCAAAATGGCGTTTGAAAAAGTGTCACATTTTGAGGTTAGGTTTTTTGCTAATAACTATTAGACAAATGAAGATTTTGCAATATCGTCCACATATCTTTGTTGCTGGGTTCTTTCCACACATTTTCAAAAAAAAATGACTCTGCAGCCTTACTAGAAGCCGAGATGTTTTTTTAAATAAATTCGTAAAAATTTTTTTATCAAAAAATAATTGTTTATAACAAATTATTGTTTAATTATGAATAAATCGATATGACAGATATTATTATTCCATCACGCTACCCCAGATTTAAAAAAAAAGTCAAAATCGGAGAAACGGTAAATTTTTGGTTGACGAATTTGAACTCGTCTCGATCATTTTATGAACATGTTACAGATATTACTCAAGTTTCTCACTCCTATTCTGACGCTGATTTAAAGTTAATTATTGTTATCGTTACAAATTGAATTTTTTCCCCCAAATTCTGTTCTATTACAAAGATAGACTATTAAACTAGTTGTTCGCCAAGTTGCAGCTGTTAATGTTTTTTAATAAACAAATTACGAATTTATTGAAAAAAAAAGTCATCTCGGCTTCTAGTAAGGCTACAGAGTCATTTTTTTTTTGAAAATGTGTGAAAAAACGCCAGCAACAAAGATATGAGCAGGATATTGCAAAATCTTCAATTGTTTAAAAGTTATTAGCAAAAAACCTAACCTCAAAATATGACACTTTTTCAAACGCCATTTTGAAGTTGAAAATAATGCAAATTTGATTTACCAATAATGAAATCATAAAGTTTAAGTCTCAACGAAAAAAATGATGTCCGGATCAACCCTCTGCGATAACGGGAACTTGGTGAATTTGCACTTTACATTATTTATGTTTTTAATAAACAAATTGAATATCTCTTAAACTAATCAAAATTTTTTGATGAAATTTTAGGGGTAACTTTGGGGTAATAAAGGACATATTTTGTCAAAGTTTCAAGCACTAAAGTGATTTTGTTAAAGAATGAAAAATATTTGCAAATTGCGATAATTTTCGCGTTTTTTTGGAATTATTTAAACAAATTTTCAAGCGTTTTAAACGAAACACCTCTCAAATTAACCGTTTTCCAAAGTTCTAACAGTATCTACAAATTAAAAAACCTATCGTTAAAGACCTTTGATTTATCTTTAAAAAAGTCGATTTTTTTGAATTTTTAAACAATAAATCGTTAAATAAACAATGTTCCGGCGGTCAAAAAGTGGACCAAATTCAGGGTCATGTTCGTAATCAATAAAACCATCGTTTAGTCCGCGTGGCATCATGAAACGAATTACAATATGCATATTTCCTAATTCCACTCGACTATAACGGCAACTTACAAACATGAGATTCGATGTACAATACAGGTGGCAATATCGGCAACTTGCCAGTTAAGCAAATTTTGGCGTGATAGAAATATCACGAAACGCACGAAGATCAGCCATGTTTACACTCTAGTTTTCTACATCTTTCTTTATGCCTCTGAGACATAACCGTTAAAGAAGGTGATAGATAGCGTATTGATGCTACAAATTCCCTGGTCTGCCCATCGAACAAAGAGCTCGATTCTAAAATAAATGCTCCACCAAAAGTGAGGAAGGACAGTATAGAACGGTTGATAGTTTAGGAAAACCCAGATGCCAAGAGGCGAAAAGGACATCCTCCAAAATGTTGGCTTGATTGAAAGAGGATCGAGGGAAAGAACATATAGTAGCAAAGGAATACCGCACTACCTAATACAAAGGATAAGAAAAGGCTGTCTTCACGAATGCACCGCAATTCAAAGATTCAGATAAAGACGGGAACTACAGAGAAAAATATCTAAGTCAAGCAAAGATACAAACTATCCCCTCTTAGGTGAGACATTAGGTGGGTATGGGACCGGACCTACACCTACGGGTTTTTTCGTTGAGTGCTGTTTTCCCGTGTCAGCAATCAAAATTCCAAAGTGTTCGTCTGTGCGCGAAACCGCTAGTTTTTAAAGTGCTAATTTTAATTATTTTTTAAGTATTTTTGTGTACTATTATTGATCCAAATTGTTAATTTTAAGCTTTATTCTTAGGCAGGAGTTTTAACCTTTCACATTCAGCTTTAGCCAAACCGGACCTGCCCCGTCCAGCCCGACACCCACCACGACGCTGCGCGTCGTGGTTGTCTGGCTGGCTCCGGGTCAGATTCCGGGGAGGCACATTCATGTACCTCTAATTTTAATAAACTTGTTATTGATTGATTGATTGATTGGACCTACACGAGATCACCGAAGTGCAGCAACGTAGCGCGCCGTGAGGACTTGGATGGGTGATCGGTCCTGGCTCCCGATCGGACCATCTAAGGGGCACCGCGCAGCGAAACAACAGTTGCTAGGGCTATACAGGGTGAGCACAACAAGCCCAGGAGGCTGCAGTGCCCCCAGGTAGTAAACAGGCAAGCCCGGGAGGAGGGGGCTTTGGTCAGTAAGAGTCTGAGGCTTCATTGGAAGCCCATGAGGGGGTTACCCCTCCTCTTTTCTATTAAGAAAAAATCCAAATCCCCTAGATTATTCACTACAGTCCTGGAACAAGTGATACAAATTTTCAAGAAAGCACAGAAACATTGAACACACCTCAATGATCATACCAGTTACGCAGATCGCATCTGGACACATTTGAACTGAAATAAATTTCAAAAAGAGCGTAATACAGGTGCAAAACCCAGCAACAAAAGAGGGCCGGGTCAGTGGAGAATTATGCAAAATAGGAAACTATATGATAAGAATGATGAACACACTAAATTAACCAGGAACGTATCTGACAAACCAACTGAAAATAAAAGAAGCTTCAAAACAACTAAAGGGAAGTCACACATTTCATCGAGGAAATAATCGCCATGGATACTAAGAATATAAACTGTCACCATAATGCCAACAATGACATATTATGGGATTAAAAACGCTACAGCTTCAAAAGCCAAGATAGGAAGTATGAGAAGAGCAAAAACAACAAGATCGAGGGAACGGCAGAAAATGTTATCATTAATAAAATGGACACAATAACAAAAAAAAGTATAAAAACTTACGCAATGAAGAATCAGAAATGGAGGAAACAGAAGATTCAGAAGAGGAACAGGCCTAGATGCATAACCACGACGAAATGCGGCAAGGCATTTCACAAACACTCACACTTTCCGTATTCCTCTGCCATACGTCATATCACTCCCGCTGCTGGCAACAATCATGACTTTAGTTCAATTCATCCATTTCAGGAGTGGTAGCAATGCCTACGTCGTCAAATAAAATTATATCAAATCAAAATTATTTGTTTACTCTGAAATCCGATGTCTTTCACTTTGAACAACTTTCCTTAATAACATGTCAGTTTTCCCCAACTGTCTTGAATTGGAAAAAACAAAAATATGTCAGAAATTGGTTTCCAACCCAGCATCCCAGAAAAGAAAACCTCGCTCTAACATTTTTTTATCTTTTACACCTAACATTGTGTCGAACCGAGGACACACCGACTATTATACTTTCGTATGTATTAAAGTTGACATGCTTAAAGAAGATAAGCATAATACGATTTTAAATTTATACGACTTTTCCGGGGACCATCCTGTACTATAAACTAAATATTACACTTTACTGCCACTAAATGTCTTCCACGGAATAAAAATGTAAGTCTCTGTGCGAGTTTACAACGTAGCCAATAACTTTTATATGACCACTCTTTATGCTCTCTGAATATTTACTTACTGTGGTAGGTGCTCAAATTTATCTTGATATCTTTACTGGTTTCAGCATTCAACATACTAATTCAAATAAACCTTGATATAATCACGATTGTTAAGAAGACGACTTAATTTTGCTTGTATAACAGTATACGATGGCGACAGGTCAACATAGCAATTCAACAAATATATATGTATATATGAAAAATGTAGAGAATTCAAAGTATTTTATTATACATGTATAGTAAAATAACGTGAAATGTCAAAATATGAATATTAATTCTTAAAAACATATAACATTATTAGCGTTATGCTGAACTTAAACTATTCCAAAATTGTGAAATGGAAAATTCGCTGTTAATGTCAACAATATATATAAGGAGCGATATTTGGAATAAATTAAATAATTTACACAATAAGCTAGATTCCGTTCTCACAAAGAGGAAAAAAAATATTATAACGCAAAAGATGTGATATCTCGTAAATTTCTCTTTTAACTATATGCCACACGTATATATGAAAAAAAAAAATTTATAACAAATATAGAGAGAAATAGAATGATATTTCGTGAACTGTTTGAAATATTCAAATCAAATATATTTGCCGTTGAGGAGCTTAAAAAGTACTACTATTGTATTTTTTTTCGAATTATTGGGTCATGTACTTTGGAAAATAGACGGAAGAGGAGGAGCAGCTAAAGGAGCCAACATAAGACATGAAAATTGGCTCTGGGTGGAATATTTTGAAATTGTGATATATTGTGAGTCCTGCGTCGATGAACAAAACTCTCCATGGGTGCAAAGCTTCAAATGCCTTTGTTTGAGATGTGAATATTCCCAAAATTTTAGAAAACTCTATTCAGTGTCACTCATGAATATATGTATATATGTAGTATATTTATATACGTGTGTGTATTTGAGTCTGTATGTATGTATTATATATGCACAGTACACGACCCAAAAATAAGAACATGGTCCACAGTAGGGACATGTCTCAGAAGAGGAACCATCCTTTAAAAACAACTGTTTCGCTGACAATATTTGTTGCTAGTCAATATTGAGTCATGGTTTGAAGCAGTTACGTAACCCTTTAGTGAAGTGATATCGAGACAAGACTGATTGTCTCCGAAAATCTTTGTGTATTTGTCTTAATTTGTATGCAGATCTTTTAGCAATTTATGCAGCCAAGTACAATCCTGACAACACAATGAAATGAAACACATGACTGCTTGCGATAAGTCTAACTTATTCGTCCCCTATTGAATTTAAATAAATAATCTGTGTTGAACTTCGTTTTTCTTGGATCCTGGGTAGTCTGCATTGGCATATCCAATGAGTTGATTCCCTAAATCGCGAGTATTCCCGAAATTCATATTTCTTTGCGCCATTTAGGCAATTAGGTGCTTTCTTCACTTTATTTTAATCGTACTCATCTAATGGAGTCAAATTAGGATTTTAATGTGAATTGTCTGGTCATGGCGGTTTTTTTGTTTTAACATATTCAGTTGGTCAACTATAGTTCAAAGTTCAGTTTTGCAGTTTCTGCGAGGTCGGCGTATTGTTTATTTAAACAATTTAATTTTTTAGACCGTGTTTTTTATCGGTTTTCTTTGAATATCTCGAAATCTATAAGTCCTATGGAAAACAACAAAGAGAATGAAAATGTTCGTTATGAGTTGTGAAATAAAAGTACATAAACTATAATTCTTTCTAATTGTTATTATTATTTCAAAAAAATTGAACATTGCAAAATTTTGCGTTTTTAAATGAATTGCTGTTATTTCAAAATTAAAGGATAATTTTCAATGAAACTTTGGTAAAATATAGCTCTTATAAAGTACAATCACCGCTTAAAATTTCAAACCTAAATGATTATTAAAACGGGTCAAATATACAATTGTTGCTAAAACTTCGAACCCTTGTGAAATCCTGCCATCAAATCCGAGAAATGTGTACGATGGCTCAAATTGTAGCTTTTTATAAGTACTTTAAGATCACGAAGGAAAAATTTTTTTTTCAAAATTTAAACCGTTTTTATTGCATTTGTTTATAATTTTCGAAATTTTAATAAAAAACAAATTTAAATAACTTTTTTTTTATAAAATTAAAATCGGTAAACGATTTATGAAAGTAGATTAAATAAGCCATCTTTAAAAAAAAAATGAATGCTCTGCTTGCATTTGGACCTGATCTACGTTGGTTTTTGCGTTTCGATCACTTATAAATAAACAAATTGATATTTCATCTTAACATTCGAGCTGATTATTCCCCAGTGCTTATACTTTTGTCCCAGCTAGTTGAAAATAATCTAGAACTACATTTTTCAAAATTGCATCTAATAAAACGTCTTTGAAATCATCAATTCACGGTTGACAGGTAATATTTCCCTCTCCCACTCATCGTATTTCGCAAACTAGGTAACTAAGACAACTAACGCAATATCTCTCTCGATTTCCACCTTACCGAGATATATATTTTTTAATTAATCATCTCTTTTCGCAAATTTTGATTATTTCATTTAATTTAACGTGAAATAATTTGTTTAATTTTTTTTTTGAAATTGCAGTGAATTTTTAATTTCTTTATTTTTGTTTTATTGGAATGTTCTTTCTTTTAAATGCCTTGTTTTTTTTTGCGTAGATTCCTTATAGTTTACCTCAACTTAACGTAAACTAATTTGTTTAGCTTTTGTTGCAATAAATTTTTTGTTGCTATAGTTTTTGTCGTCTTTTTTTAATGACCTACTTTGTGCATAGATTTCGATTGTTCACTTTAATTAAACGCAATGTTTAGCTTTTGTTCATAAAAAATGCAATAAATATTTTTTAAATTTGTGTAGGTTGCACACTGTTTTAAAAATCTTCAAAGGGGCTTTATTTAATGAAATTTTAAGGAGGCCGTTGTTAGACGTCGAAAGTTGAAATATTAATAGAGCCACTAAAAGCTCGCAAGTCGGAATCTTTAATAAAGTCACTTAACTGTTAATTTTATCTAGTGATATACTCACTAAAAAGAAAACCAACCTAACTAGAACTAACCTTAAGTCCATGCAAAAAATTTTTGTAAAATTTTTTATATCACTGATAAATAATAAAAAATTTCTGCCATCTAGATTTAAACCCGAAACATTCGTATTCTGAGCTAGTCATCAAATCAAAAATCGAATCAAATAAAAAATCAAATCAAATCAAAAGCAAATTTATTTTAACATATTGTCCTCCCGAGCACTTGTTCCGAGCCACCCAGACATCCCCGATACGAATCGTCGTGCCAAATGAAAGGCCGCAAAACTTCTCATTGCACGTTATTACATCGAAAATAAACTAAAACAGTACAATTCCTACAGCAGAAGAATCATTTAATTACCTTTTTTTTATCCTTAATTTAACTCCAAACAATAACTCGTAACAGAAATTAATCAGTTTTTTTCTATAGATTATTTTTATGCCCAATTAACCATAGATGCATTTATTTTATTTATCTTTGTGTCTTTGCAAATTATATTTTCTATAATTGGTTTAACTTTGTAAGTATTAATTCTTAAAAACTATATTAAAAATAAGAGACAAAAATTGCTAAGATAATTTTGTATATCTTAGCAATTTTTGTCTCTTACGTCAATTTTCATAATAATTATTATCCTCACTCCGTGTAGAATCTGTATCATCACTCGCACCACTATCAAACAGATAATCATTCTCACTTTCATATCCACAATTGCTTTTTATTAACCGTTTTAATAAATATTTTGATCTAAAATTGTAAATGGTGAGTGTACTTTATAAGTATCACATTCTTCTTAAATTTCATTGAAAATCCATTATTTTTTAAAGAACAATCATTGGTTAAAAACGTCTAATTTTGCTATATTTAATTTTGTTTTAATAATAATAACACTTGGAATAAATTATAGTTTATGTACTTTTGTTGTATAACGTTTTCTTTTGCTGGTTTCCATAGGACCTATAGATTTCGAAATATTCAAAGAAAACTAATGGGAAACACGGCATACAAATTAAATTGTTATTGTTCTCTTTTTTTATAAACAAAAGCTAAACAAACAACATTTAAAAGAAAGAATATTCCAATAAAACAAAAATAAAGAAATTAAAAATTCACTGCAATTTCAAAAAAAAATTTAACAAATTATTTCACATTAAATTAAATGAAATAATCAAAATTTGCGAAAAGAGACGATTAATTAAAAAATATATATCTCGGTAAGGTGGAAATCGAGAGAGATATTGCGTTAGTTGTCTTAGTTACCTAGTTTGCGAAATACGATGAGTGGGAGAGGAAAAATTACCTGTCAACCGCGAATTATGATATGATTTCAAAGACGTTTTATTAGATGCAATTTTGAAAAATGTAGTTCTAGATTATTTTCAACTAGCTGGGACAAAAGTATTAGCACTGGGGAATAATCAGCCCGAATTTTAAGATGAAATATCAATTTGTTTATTTATAAGTGATCGAAACGCAAAAACCAACGTATCTCAGCTCCAAATGCAAGCAGAGCATTCATTTTTTTTTTTTTTTTGAAAGATGGCTTATTTAATCTACTTTCATAAATCGTTTACCGATTTTAATTTCATAAAAAAACATAGAGTTATTTGAATTTGTTTATTATTAAAATTTCGAAAATTATAAACAAATGCAATAAAAACGATTTAAATTTTGAAAAAAAAATTTTTCCTTCGTGATCTTAAAGTACTTATAAAAAGCTACAATTTGAGCCATCGTACACATTTCTCGGATTTGATGGCAGGATTTCACAAGGGTGCGAAATTTTAGCAACAATTGTATATTTGACCCGTTTTAATAATCATTTAGATTTGAAATTTTAAGCGGGGATTGTACTTTATAAGAGCTATATTTTTCCAAAATTTCATTGAAAATTATCGTTTATTTTTGAAATAACAGCAATTCATTTAAAAACGCAAAATTTTGCAATGTTCAATTTTTTTTAAATAATAATAACAATTGGAAAGAATTATAGTTTATGTACTTTTGTTTCACAACTCATAACGAACATTTTCATTCTCTTTGTTGTTTTCCATAGGACTTATAGGTTTCGAGATATTCAAAGAAAACCGATAAAAAACACGGTCTAAAAAATTAAATTGTTTAAATAAACAATACGCCGACCTCGCAGAAACTGCAAAACTTAACTGTGAACTATAGTTGACCCACTGAATATGTTAAAATAAAAAAACCGCCCTGACCAGACAATTCACATTGCGAATTTATCAGTCCTAATTTGACTCCACTAATCTGGCTCTTTGACTCATTGGTTGAGTATTGGCATACTTGCGGCTATGTTCATTGACACATATAAAGAGCATCACGATAATACTGCTTGTTACTGTTTATCAACTCATCATCTTCTGGTCTTTCGAAATATTCAGTATCAAGTGGATATATTGATGATTTAATAATTTGCATATGTTTCTTCAAAAGTTGTTCGATATAATTTTTTTGATTAAGCAGTAGAATTATCTCCTCATTTCTTTGAATTCACTCAAATATAATCTAGATATTATATTTAGTGGCTCTAAGTCTGTCAAGTCGAATTAAGATTTTAATTGATCTACAGTATATTTATATAGGGATTCATTTTCTGAGGCAATAAAAAGTTGCCCAGGTACATTCATAGCTAAATTCGTCCACGTGGCGTTTATTTTATGTATAAACATATGAAGTGACTTCTCATTATGTTTTCAAGTGTCTCATGCCAAACATTAGCTGTTTGCTTAGATTAGATTAGATTACTCTGAATGAGCGGGCGATTGGCCTTCCCCCACTGCGACCAAGGTCTATTGTAGTACTCCTTTTTTGTGTGCCTCAGGGCTCCCCATCCAAACATGGTCTTCCTAGACTTAGAGTCTGTTGATAAGAGCCCCCAGGCACGGTTATCAGCCTCTGTCTTTCTCTCGCCGAGCCGTCTCAGTCCAGTCAGGCTTTTACAGCTCAGCATATGGATTGAGATCTCCAGCGAGAACTTGGGTCACCATTCCAAGCGCTGGACGCGACCAACGTTGCTTAACATCGCTGATAGAGTGCCGGCGCCTAGATCGGAGCCCGTACAGAGAGCCGTAGCTGTTTGCTTACGTCCATAAATACTTATCTTCAGTTTGCATACATTATTTAACCCTTCACTGGGTATCGGATCCAATCGGTTGTTACATGTAAATCGTCTCCATTAATTTTGCATTAAAGTAGTGAACTTTTAGATTATCCTTTCCAGTAATAACAAGTAGTATTCTGAATGTTACTATGCCAAGATCTTTTATGGATTCACATCGGCTTATTGAGTCTGTGGACTTGATGAATGAATTCTGTGTACTGTTTCTTTAATGTAAAAGTTAGGCTTTTGCATTTTTGAATGTTTACTTTTATTTTCTTCGCACCAATCTTCAATTTTTATCAACTGACTTTGAATAAATATACAATCTTCAACAGTTGTTATAGCATGGTAAATTTTGAGATCATCAACAAATAGCACTTTTTTTTTTCACATTGAATAATCTGTGCCAAATCATTAATGAAAAGCAGAAACAATAAGGGGCCAAGATTTGATCCTTGAGATACTCCAGAGGTAGCAATGAATTGTTTTGAATCAATCCCGTTGTAAGATACATACTGAATTATGTTGGTTAAGTAGGACCTAATAAGTGGTATGAGAGATTCATCAAATCCAATGTTATTTAGCTTAATCAAAATTATTCCGTGGTCGATGCGATCGAAAGCTTTGGCGAATATATAACGCCAATCTGTCCATGATTATCAAGTACGGAAGCCACGTATTGGGAAAATACTGCTAAATTTGTTATGGTGGAGCAGTTCTCCTTAAATCCATGTTGGTGCGGTGAGATTAGGTTTTTACCGCAGGATAAATGTAACTATAGAGTGATATCCCCAAAAGTTTTGTAAAATTACGGAGATATAGAATAGTCATTTGAGAAGGATCGCCGGATTTAACTCTCGCAATTTTCCAAGTATCAGGGAAGACAAGTTTTAAGAATGAGATTGAAAATAAACAAGCTAAAAACGTAGGTACTCTTCGCCAATTTACTGAGCTTTTTATATACAGTGTGTCCACGGATGAACTTAACTATACTTATAAAAATGGTTATTTTCAATTTTTCGAAAAAAACTTATTCTTTATAATTTCTTTTGCTTGTTATATAAATACGATTCACGTTGATAAAATTTGATTTTGTTATACAGGGCGCGCAAAAATTATAAGAATTTGAATTTTCAAAATAAAAAATTTTAAAATCAATTTTTTTAAGGCAATGGGATAAAGGAGCATAAAAGCAGTAATCGCAAAGCCAAATAAATTTTTTTCATGGGAGTTATTGTTACTAAGTTATTTGATATTAAAAATTAAATCTATTGTTTCCCATATCTTGTTATCGATTAATATGTTTTAAAGACTATGTATTACTTGTAAAAAACGTTGTTTGTAACTATTATTAATAAGTTTGGGTGTAAATGTTGTAGTTTTTCAACTCAGGTCCCACTTCATTGAATTAACTTTTAGTAATCAAGATTGCCGCTGTGAAATAATGCTTAGGTGACATTGTTATTTGTTAACATTTGTCAATTAATATCTTTAGAAAAATGTTGACTCTAGAGCGCATTTACTTGATCAAGTGTTATGGTATTGGAGAAGTGTCCTATAAATACGCGATAGAAGTTTTCCAGGTGTACAAGTTTCTGTAAATGCTTTAAGAAATATGGTTTGTAAATTCGATGTTTATGGTGACGTTAAAGATGTGAAAAAAAAAAGACATGATGAAAATGATGCTACAACAATTTTAGTGTTAGAATCAGTTCGCAAAAATCCCCGACTTCCTTTGAGAGCAAGAGCGAGTCAGGTGGGTGGTGTATCTAAGAGTCACGTCACAATATTCTGTCCGCAAATAAATTTCACGCATCCAAACTAACCTTTATCCATAAACTTCAAGAAGGTGATGATTCATATCGACTTGAATTCTCTTTACTAATGGGTGAACGCATAATGGAAAGCCGTAATTTTCACCATCATATAATATTCAGTGACGAATCTACATTTACAATAAATGGGATAATCTCCAGTCAAAATTGTCGCTTTTGGGCAAAAGAAAATCCACACTTCAGGAGTCATACAAACAGCCAAAAATTTAAGGAAGTCAACGTATGGTGTGCGTTAACGTTCAATAAAGTAATTGGTCCATTTTCCTTGGAAGGAAGGCTTAATGCAAATTATTATTTAGAAATTCTTAGTGAATACTTTTTGCCACAAATGGATGAAGTAAGTTTGGGATTTAGAAGAAATATGATATTCCAACAGGACGGCTGCCCAGCGCATAGTGCAATGATTGTCACCGATTGGCTAAATGAACAATTCCCCGAAAAATGGATTGGGCGCCGTGGTCAGATAAACTAGCCAGCGCGGTCTCCGGACCTCACCGCAATTGATTATTTTCTGTGGGGGTATCTTAAGCCAAAAATGTATGCAACTGACATGCAAGATAATATTGAGATTTAAAAAAACAGAATCACTGATGCCATTGCTACAGTGACACCAGATATTCTTCACAATGTTTATAACGAATTTCAAAAAAGGATGGAGAAATGCGTTGACATAGGAGGGTTTCATGTTGAGTAAGGACGTTACTGTATAAATACTTAAGTTAAATAAATACTTTCTCACATTTAATTAAAAAAAAATTGTTCTGTCTATTTTTAATATCAAATAACTTAATAACAATAACTCCCATGAAAAAAAAATTATTTGGCTTTGCGATTACTGCTTTTAAGCTCCTTAATTCCAATGCCTCAAAAAGTTTGATTTTAAACTTTTTTATTTTGAAAATCCAAATTTTTATAATTTTTGCGCACCCTGTATAACAAAATTAAACTTTCTCAACGTGAATCGTATTTATATAACAAGCAAAAGAAATTATGAAGAATAAGTTTTTTTTCGAAAAATCGAAAATAACCATTTTTATAAGTATAGTTAAGTCCATCCGTGGACACACTGTATATAATTGTTGCACATTCTATACGATAGCAGTTTTTTTGTAAATAATGCTAGTTCTTGAGCATCCTAAATTTTGTGATACCAACTTTGTTGTGAAAAAAATATATGAAAAAAAGTGAAAAAAAAAACATCCAACACGACTAGGATTCGAACACGGGATCTTTGGATTGTAAAGCGAAACTTTAGCCACTGCACGATCAAAGATCACTACAAAAATTGAATGTCTGTAATATATATATTTCGAGAATCATATTTCAACGCATTAGACATATTATTATAAAATACATATTAGTAAAATGCATAAACAAAAAAATTTATATTATACAGATAACATTTCGCAAGATTTCTATTTAAGTGCAAGCGACAAAAATTAAGAAAACATATTTTTTTTTAAATTAAATGGTTAATAACTTTCTTATTTACTGATTGATTTTCTTCAAAAACAATAGGGTTCTCCCTCTAGCTAACACTAACTTACCTTCCAAATTTCAATACAATCGGAATTTTCTTTCTTAAGTTATCGTGCTTACAAGAAACGTGACGGACGGACAAACGGGCATTTTGAAAGTTGTTCAGAATTCGTTCACTAACACAATGATATGAAATTTTTTTCTCTACAAGCGATATTTCCTGTTTTTCCTGTTATTATACTCTTCGCAAAAACGAAGAGTATATTGTATTTGATCGGCACATTTCTAAAATCGTAAATATCGCTCGTAGAGAAAAAATTTTCATATCACTGTGTTAGTGAACGAATTCTGAACAACTTTCAAAATGTCCGTCCGTCCGTCCGTCCATCACGTTTCTTGTAAGCACGATAACTTGAGAAAGAAAAATCCGATTGTATTGAAATTTAGAAAGTAAGTTAGTGTTAGCTAGAGGAAGAACCCTATTGTTTTTGAAGAAAATCGATCAGTAAATAAAAAAGTTATTAATTATTTAATTAAAAAAAAAATTCTCTTAATTTTTGTCGCTTGTACTAAAATGGAAATCTTGAGAAATATTATTTCCATAATATATTTTTTTTTGTTTATGAATTTTACTAATATATATTTCATAGAAGTACGAGTTGAAATACCTATGTATGATTGTCGAAAGATATATATCACAGACAATCAGTTTTTGTAGCTTTGTAGCAATAGCTGGTGGCGCAGCGGCTAAAGCTTTGTATCAACAATCAAAATTACGAAGTGCGCTCGCCTACGATTTTAGTGTTCTCAGTGTTGTATTTATTTTTAATCTACTTTTAGGTCCATATGGACACATAAAAATTGTAATCTAGCTTTTAAGTCTGCACGTGGCAGACAGGAGATTCTCTCGAATTTACTTCCAAGCCGAACCGGAGCTACTCCGCCCAGCCTCACACCCACCTCGGCGATGTTCGCCGTGGTTGTCTGGCTAGCTCCGGGCTAGGATCCGGTGAGGCACATAAATGTATAAAAACTGTTAATAAATTGTTTATTGATTGATTGATTTGCTTTTGCTTTTGCTTTGCTTTTTGATTTGCTCCAAAGGTCCCGTGTTCGAATCTCACACAGGTTGTTTTTTTTTTCATTTTTTTTTTCACAACAAAGGTGGTATCACAAAATTTAGGATGTCCAAAAACTAACATTATTTACAAGAAAACTGCGAAGAGTGTCCTATAGAATGTGTAACAATTATATATAAAAAGCTCAGTAAATTGGCGAAGAGTACGTTTTTAGCTTGTTTTTTAAATGTGCCTATCAAATGCAATGTACTCTTTTAGTTCCTTGAGATGAAGTTTTTACCCCAAAAGTTCTGCGACCGGACCGCAAGACATTAACCCCCCCGTTTTCGAGGGCGGGAAACACGATGGTGACAATATTTTCCGACCTACCGTCCAGCCACTACCCTTAAATCGAAAAAACCACCCCCGTTTTCCGATTTTTTGACGCTAGGCTTGCAAGGGCTTATCGGATTGGGTTTTTCTTGGTCAATTTGAATAAAATAAGTAAAATTGACCACAGATGACCTAACGAAAATAACGAAACAGCTGGAAACCGGTATACCCCCGTTCTTGAGAGCGAGGAATACGATGGTGATAATGTTTCACGACCAACCCTTCACCCACTACCCCTAAACCTAAACCTGAAAACTACCCCCTTTTCCGATTTTCCGGAGCTAGTGTTGCGAGGGTTGCCGTATTGGATTTTTTTTTGGTCAATTCGAATAAAATAGGTAAATGTTGACCACAGGTGATCTAACCCACCCCCAGGGGTTGAAACTACCCCCACCCCCAATAACGAAGTGCCACGGAAACAGCGAAAATCACCTTTCGAGAGCGAGGAATACGATGGTGATAATATTTCCCGACCTACCTTTCACCCACTACAACTAAACCTCCGATTTCGTTATGTGAATCAAGAAAAGGACTATAGCTAAAACCTACCGTTGCACGTTTGATATGTCTAACAGATAATATTACACCTTACAAAGTACAAGATAGGTATAGTTGTCTACCTTTACTTACTTACATTTCGGAATATTTAAGAAAAATAATAAAAATTGCGTGTTTTATCCATGAAGTTATTAACTTTTTATTTCTAATAAAAGTTCCAGGTAGACTAATTTTGCAGCATATAATTGAAACGTCATCCCCCTAGATTTGCCTAGTATGATCATACTAATTTCATCATGTTACGTAGGTACATATTGATGGGCTTCTGCTGTAATAGTAGAACAATGTAATTCTAACTTAAACTAAGTTTTTTGGGATGAAACGACAAAAGCTTCACTTCCTGCTTTACACCGCAGATAATTGCACTGTCAAGTTATTCATACTAAAGTGGTATTTACAAAATAATTAATCAAACTTCACAATGGCAATAAAAGATAAACAAATTGAAGAATTAAGATTCAAACTAAAATAGACAGTGGGTCATGAAGAAGTCGTAATCCGTGGAAGATGCATGTAAGTTTGCCTATTGAGGGCATTATCGACAATCTAAGAAGCTATTGCTTTAAATTATAGTGTAAAAGCCGTATAATTTAAATTTCTTTCATTTAAAAAATCATACAACTTACATGCCTTCTAGGTAGCTGGTTTATCTGATGAGATATTATAGGAGATAACAGGAAATACTATTATTAAGTGCTAATATACCCGTTTATCAACTAGAAATATTTCAAAATATATAAATTACTAAAATAGTGTCAGGGTTTCAAAACAAATTTTATCCGGCATGTTGCCATGTACGGATTGAGTAAGTCTTCATCAATGATTGCTCATATGTTTTAATATTTTATTATATTAAAGGATAGATCGAAGATATACCATATGATTGTGCATATTCGTCCATCATTGGATATTGTAGTACAATGACCACGACCGGAGGGCATGTGTAAATAGAATATTTTTTACTACATTCTTTTACTAGTTCTGAACGTAACTTACAGATATTCGTTATTTTATCAGATTTACCTCCCTCACCGGGTCTCATCATGTACACATTTTTTGTTTTGTAATGTTCAATGAGTAACGTTATTAAGTCTGTATCTTAACTCACAAATATAACGGGGTTACACATATCGGCTGAGCAAAATCGATAGCAGTTTTTACAATTAAATAGTCAGCGTCTGAATTCGTACATTTGACTGTGATATTGTTTTGGGAAAAATTTGATGTTAGAAGTTTAATTAACTGATTTGACGCTGATGCTAAAAATTTGTTTTGAGATATCTCTAACCATGTTTAATTAGTATTACCAACAAAAATTTTTGTTGAGTATTGTTACATTTTTATGGTTTTAAAATACAAAAAAATACCTTTTTCATAAGAATATGTCATTTTGACAACCATACCTTTGTTAATATTTACCGATTTATGCCATACTGAAGCTTAAACTCTTTCTCTCAAAATTTTGCCTCTTTTCTTTTTTTCATAAAGTGTCATCCGAGTGAGCTGTTACCGATTAAAGGAAAAGAGTGCCTAATTTCAACATTGCGACGCATTTTTTTCTTCATTTATGCACGGCGGATTTTTTGGGATTTTCATTGAGAGACTCTTGGATAGCCATAGAATACAATCCCGAAGAAATTAGCTTGTTACAAATTTGTTCCGGGTTTGGTCCAAATTTAATTCTATTTTACTGAAGTACAATCAGAATTTGTAAATAGTGCAGTGTTTCGTGCAAATAAAAACCGTCAAATGTGTAATTTTAAGTTTTTAAAAGTTCTTTATGTTCTATATATAACCAAAGTGTTAACTTTAAGTTTTACCTTTTTAAACAGAAGTGCTAACTCATAAAGATCCGCCGTTCTAGCGGACCCGCTCCTCCCACCTGCGCATTCACCACGACGCTGCGCGCTGTGGTTGCACGGCTGGCTCCGGACCGGAATCCGGCTAGGCGCATTCTTGTAAGATTAAACACCCATGTCCTGAGGGAGCTTTGGTTAAGTAGTAATCCACTTCTCCGTAGGGGCGATTTATCCATGTCTGAATGATAGGGATTAATTTATCCATCCATCGTCCATACGTTCCGTTTTCCCATTTTTGTTGCCATTTGTGAAAACGTTCTCTTTTGCTACTCTGGCCTCCACTCCATTGTATTTTTCTGTCCTTTCTTGTATTAGAAATTCTATAAGGTGGGACTCCCACTATGTCCCCCACTGCCTCAGTTGAAATGGTGCGGTATGCACTGCCGACTCTGATTGACATCAGGCTTTGGAGGCTTTCCAGCTTTGCTCTTAGTTTTTTACTTCGAGTTACCGTTTGCCAGACTGGTGTGGCATACAGTATTTGAGAGTGGACCAGACTTGTCATTACTCTCCTTTTCGATGCGCTTGGCCCTACTATGTTGGGCGTAAGGCTTGTGAATGCTGCGACTGTTTTTTTCACTTTCTCGGTAATTCTTTTGACGTGCTCCTCGAAGGTAAGTTTGGTATCAATCCTAGGTCTTAGGTATGTTATTGCCTTACTGGGCCTGATCAAAGTATCCAGGGTGGTGAAACAGATCGGCGCTATTTTTCTTTTAGTGGCAAGGAGGACTGCCTCCGATTTATCTGGTGCCAGTTTTAGTTCTCTTGCTTTCAACTTTTCTGCAACCCGCTGGAGGGCAGTGTCTGCTTTGTTCAACAGTATGTGCTCGGTCTCTGGAACTACTGTCATGGCTACGTCTCGTCGTCCGCAAAGTCGATTAATGTAACACCCGCTAGCTGTTCCATGTTTAGGAGATCATACACAGGGATGGACTGAGTACTGATCCCTGACTTGTCAAACATTTGTTGGAGGCACGCCACTGCTGACTTCTACGGTCTTTGTCTCGTCTTCTGCTTCCAGGATTATTTTCCTCTGAGATAGATAGGATGCTATTTCCCTGACTAGGCTCTCTTATATTCCTCTTTTTCGCAAGTCTTCCAGGATGATTTGCCATGATGCGCTGTTGAAATTATTTTGCACATCTAGCATTATTACGACACACAGTCTTCGGTGCTGGTGCGCGTAAGCAGCAGCTTCTCTGGCGCTTTGGGTCACGTTGTTTATAGCATCTACTGTTTGTCGACCTTCCATGAAGCCGTACTGTCTTTCTGCCAGTCCACCAGTGCGCACTAGTTGTCCTTTGAGCCTTATTAGGATGAGCTGCTCGTACAGTTTCCCTTCTACGTCTAATAGGAATATGGGTCTATACGATGCCGGGTGGTCTAGAGGTTTATTTCCTTTCCTAAGTATTACAAGCTTAGCCTAGTCTGCTTCCCTTCTTCTGGGAATACTCCTCTGCGCGCTAGTTCGTTGTATACCCTTAGTGCTTATTCAGGTTTATTTTGTATTACTTCTTTCAGGCCTTCCAATGGGATGTACGCTGGTCCGGATGCTTTGTTTGGTTTTAGCTTATTGCAAGCTACACCGGGTATAACGGGATCATGGAACACCCCCCCCCCCCTTTTCTTCTTTAGTTTTGAAGATAATTGATTAAAATTTGGGATATCGTATATACTGATGTGATATAACGATTATACATAAAGGGCAAAATGACAAATGTAGTTAAAAGCCTCAATCGAAGCTACTGTTTAAAGAACTTGTATTAAGAGTTACACACAAAACAATTACAAGAGAAATAAATAAACTTGAAACTAGCATTGATCACAAATAATAATTGCACTGCCAGTGTAACGTTCACTAGTCTAAACAAAGGTTAAATAGTAACAATAAACTTAAATAAGTAGATTTAAGAAATTGTGTAAATCTTACTTTATCTTAGAAAGCTAGACTTCTGAAATAAAAAACCAAAGGTAATAAATTAACATTAGGAATCCATCGTTACATTGTTTCGGTTCAATAAACAGTCACAAGTTGATCCAAGACATCTCAAAGTGGAAGAACTTTCATTAAATAGGGAGAGCAGATTTTCATATCTGTAAACAAAATATTTAATTCAAAAATATCACTGAAAATCTCAAGAATTAAGTAAAATAATTAAAAAACAATAAGAAAAAAAGTAAGAAAATCACATAGAAACTATGCAAACAACTCAATGTGTGCATAAAGATTATTAAAGAAAATGAGAGCACCAGCAGATTTAAATTAAAACTTTCTAAATAACCAGTGCTCGTGTTAAAAATATGAACATTCAAAATCAAAGACAATTACCTAAAGTTAATCATGGGACATCTACCTCTGGGTTACATACTTTAGTCTTCATTAAAATTTCAAAATTAAACATCAGTCACCAAATTGCATGCTGTCAATGGTTATTTCAACTTTTAAACATTAAGAAACTTTGTGCTTCATGCAATTTTGCAGTCAATTCCAAGAGAATACTGTACAGAACATTTCACGATGATTTCAGTTCGATAGGTAAAGGGACACTAGCGCAGAAAGTGAAAACACATTGCCTGCGATACCTGAAAATAAGAAGTTAGAAATTTAGCATTTATTTATATTGAAAATATTAATTTGTTATTAGAAATAAGTAAGTTAGGTAAATTGTAGCATAGGAAAGGTAAATCCATATCTTAATATTAGTTTAAAGCAATTTAAAATGATGTTTGTTAAAAAAATCACACAATGTTTGGTGCTAGTCTAATCTACAATATTATAAAAGGAGAAAGGTACTGGGAGAATCAGTATTAAACAGAGAATCTGTTTCAAGTATAAATGGAGGCAAGAAAGGCCTGAAAAGTAAATAATGTAAAATGTCCAAATCAAAGGGGGAGGGTCAATAAGGCCGGTTTTCGGCCCCCCTCAAATTTGGCAAAAAGAAAAAAGAAAATGTTTTTTAACAGTCTAGGGTCAATTTAGAGTAGATTCGACCACAAACGGAACCAACTCCACCCCACTCTTAGGGTCATTTCAAGGTCAAATTATGAAAAAGCCGTGAAATAAACTCGCCTTTTCGGAATGAGTAGGCTTATTCTGGGACTTCGATTTAATATATATATATATATATATATATATATATATATATATATATATATATATATATATATATATATATATATATATATATATATATATATACCGTGCCGGTAATATAGGTATACTCATAACAAGTATAAAAAAAATTAGTTTATTTCTGCGAGATATCTGAAACATTAGTAGATATATATTACATTTTTAATATATACAGTGTGTCCCAGGATAGATGTAACAAGAGGTGTAATGGACCAAAAATTTTGGAATTTTGGAATGGTATTTAGGGATTGAGTCCTGCTTGTTGTAAAACGAAAGTATACCAAAAATGACTTGATTTGGTGTTCTACAGGGTGTTTATAAGCAAAGTTGTAGAAATCACCACTAATAAAGTACCTTTATTTTTCAAAATATGAAAAAATTCCACTAAGAAAAGTTATTTAGAATGCAATTTTATACCTCTATACCTTTCAGGAATATAAAATTATTTTTTTGAAACTTCCCATTTTTTGCGAATTAAGAGTTGAATTCATATTTAAAGTTGTGTAGGAGCAAATGTTAATCATCTGCTTTTCTCGTAGCCTACTTTTAGCTTCTACACAACTTTGAATATTAATTCGCAAAAAATCATTTCTATGCAGTTTTAATTGAATGGTTCAAAATAAAATACTTTATTGAAAGAATGGGAAGTTTCAAAAAAATAACTTTTCTTAGTGAAATTTTTATACATATATATTAAATCGAAGTCCCAGAATAAGCCTACTCATTCCGAAAAGGCGAGTTTATTTCACGGCTTTTTCATAATTTGACCTTGAAATGACCCCAAGTGGGGGGTGGAATTGGTTCCGTTTGTGATCGAATCGACTCTAAATTGACCCTAGACTGTTAAAAAACATTTTTTTTTCTTTTTGCCAAATTTGAGGGGGGCCGAAAACCGGCCTTATTGACCCTCCCCCTTTATTAAAATTGACACATCAAGCAATCCAAATTCTAGAAAAAAGTCATTAAAATTTACAAATTTTCAGGAAACAAGACCGTTTCCATGAAAAGTTTATTGAATACATTATTTTTGATAAAAAAACAAACATGTAAAAAAATTTAATTACCATTTAAAGAAGAAATAAGTATTGCAAGTAAAATTATATGAAAGAAAAGTTTACGAAACATTAAATAAGCATTCCAGAAAGTGGCAGACCAAATCTTGTGAGATTTTGGGTCTGAAAATATTTATAACCTATAAGTCTCAAGAAATGTCAGATTGACTTACCTGTTAAAAAGCAAGTAAATTCCTTTTACTTTTAATACAAAGATTTTTAGATATAAACACATTCCAAAACAAATTACTAAATCAAATTTGATCAGAAGAAAGAAAACTTTACATAGCGGGAGCAGTTAGGCACGGATCGTCATATAACCAGCTGTCAACCTGAGTGAATAGTGCGGCATCTTTGTGCTACGACTCACAACCGATCTTCCGCAAAACAGGTATCTGTTGTTAGTTATTAAATAAAGGGTAGTTTCTTAGTTTTAATTTATTTTTGTAATAAAAGTTACATAACTATAAGGAAACAGATATCTGATAATTAATTTAAATAAATCAAGGCCAAGTTTCATAAATTTAAGAATTAATCTGTTTGTAATTTGAAATTATTATTTGCTTTACCTTTTCCTACAATAAAAATTGTTACTATTTGAATTTGTTATTCATATTGGTCTCTGATTAAAAATTGAGCAATTAAATAAGAACTCGCATTGAAGAGAGTCGACGTCTAGCGACGTATCAAAGTGTAATTTTTACTAGAGGGGCGAAGTCAGTGGCGCCGAATATAAATTTCTGGCTTCGAAATCAAAATTAAGCACAACTTAAATAGTAAGTATTAAAATTTTGATCCTTTATAGTAAAATCATTGCAATACATAATAAGCGGCACTTTCTGACATACAAGTGATTTTTTTTTTCACTTTGTGACACTAACTTTAGATTTTTAAATGGAACATCCTGTATATTATTGCATTTTTGAATTTTGCATAATTTTCTGATTCCAACGATACCAAATAACTGACATTTCAAACGTCAATATTTTTTATAATATAATTTTTAGTTTTCCATTTAAGTGTGCCATGACGGTTCCGATGTATTCTAAATGACCCGTGTAATGCTAAAAAAAATCAAAATCCCGTCAAAAATACTAAATTACGTGAAATTTCATCAAAATGGTTTTTGGGGCAAGCCTCATTTTTTTTTTAATGGAACCATATTGGTATCGTGGTACCATTTATTAGTACTATTCATAAGGAATTTATTCATATGTCGTATTAAAATGTGCGATAAATACAAACAAAATTACAGCTAAAAGAAAATAAGAAAATACAATTTTTTTCTAATTAAATGTTAAGAAGTAACTAATTAAGGTGGCTTTAAAAATAGTGAAATATTTAGCTTGTCAAACATTTGTTAGTTTACCAATGTTTTTATTGTGTCTTTAAAAATTGTTTAAAATTCTTGTTAATTGAGTTCTTTTAGCTGTTACTTTGTTTGTATTTATCGCACATTTTAATACGACATATGAATAAATTCCTTATTGATAGTACTAATAAATGGTACCACGGTACCAATATGGTTCCATTTAAAAAAAATGTGTTTTGCCCCAAAAACCATTTTGATGAAATTTATTTGCTGATAAATCACGCAATTTAGTATATTTAAGATTTCCATTTTTCTAGCATTACACGGGTCATTTAGAATAAATCGGAACCATCATGTTAAATGGAAAGTTAATAATTATATTATAAAAAATATTGAAATGTCACTTATTCGGTATTGTTGGATTCAGAAAATTCACTTCCGGCGAAACTGGAAGTGAAAAAAAAATCACTTGTATGTCAAAAAGTGCCGCTTATTACGTATATAGGATATCCCAAATTTCAATTAACTAAAGGAGAAAAGGAGAGTGAACCATGATCCTGTTACACCCGGTATGCAATTCTTCTACCGTAAAATCTAAGAATATTACCGTTCTATCGCAATCAAAGTTTACGGGGTCATGCACGGGAAAGAGGTGGTTTACCACTTCCTCCGTCATTTGCATGGACATTTGGGGTCTTGGAGGAAAGCCAAGCATTTGATTCACCACAATCCTATTCATTTCCCCCTATTATCAGAGTCCAGTTTGTCAAGCATGCCTTTCCAGCATGATTTTTTAGAAGCTTTGATACAATTTCGGAGCCTTTTTTTGTTGATTTTGTATTTTTCCCTCAGTTGTTGATTTATTTACGGAAGGTTCCTTCTTGCATTTCTTGTACATCCTTTTTTACTTGAACATTCCTTGCGAAGTTCGGTAATTTCATCTGGTAGCCTTCTCGCATAGTTCTGTCACTGATCTGCGTGAGGGTTTGGGAAAAGTCTTTTGCAGGGAATACGCCCTTCTCCTGAATACCAACGTCGTTCAATGTCTCTTGCAGCGTCTGTTTGTTCAAACTTGTCATCCGCCACCCTTTGGTTTGCATTACCCTAGCTCTTTTCTTCCGATGTCTGTTACTTCAAATATTATATAGTTATGGTCGCTGAGGGTTTCCTTCTCGCTCACTTCCCATTTAGCTACTTTGTATTTAATGTCATCATTACTCAGAGTTAGGTCTAATATGGACGAGTATTCGTTTCTTTGAAATGTTGGTGCATTTCCCTCGTTTACACATATTCGGTCATTTTCTGCCATCCATTCAGTTAGGACGCGACATCTCTCTCTCTCTCTCAGTGACGTTCATATCCCATTGTATAGATTTTGCATTGTCCCCTACAACTATAGCCTTCTCTTTGTTAGTCGTTATTTTCCTTCCAATTTCGAAAAGAATTTCTTCAAGATCATCCATATCTCTATTTGGGGAGGCGTAGCATCTGTATAAGATTTCTAACTTGATATTTGTAAGTTATACCACGTCAGTTGCTGCAAGCGAGGATGAGTTTATACACGTGCTGGACAGGCTTCAGATAATAACTTCTCATTATGGTTTTAGAGTAACTTACAGAAAACGAAATTTATGATTGTAGATCGAGCAAATAATAACCACCCAGACACGGTACGGATAGGTCATTGTGAAGTATTAAAGATGATGATATTCCTTGAAACTCTTAAGGACAATACCGTCAATTGCGAATTTGAGATTTAACTGGCAAGTGGCGACCTCACCAAAATTTGACGTGGCAGAAAAATCGCAGAAAACACAAAAACTTGTTACGCCTCAATTTCTTCATCTTTTTTGCGTCTCTGAGACATGGACCGTTGGAGAAGCTGGCAGCCGATGTATTGATGATTTCGAGATGTGGGTCGGGAAAAATTTGCTACGAATTCCCTGAATAGTTAACATGTCGTGCTACTTGCTCGATTTTCCAAGAAATTCGTCTCCAAGTGCGACTCTTCAGAATCCTATTCTCCTGAATCCTCTCAACTTTTGGACACAGCAAAGGGAGAGAAGACAGTTTATAGGTTAGGGAAATGGCAACAGTGACACCGACTCAGTAATGTATTGCTTGCGGTGTTAAGCTTACAACTCCTGGTTCGAATCCTAGCTAGGTTATGGATGTTTAGTAGAGTTTTTCACTATTGCCGATACGATAGCAATGGGATAAACCACAGTTGTGTGAAAGATAACACGAATGTCGAGTTCGAGTCTCAGCTGCGGCAGATGGCAATGTCGCAGGGAATGGTTGTTGTGTTGTTGTCTATGTGTGCGTGTCCTGATTGAGTGATAGGATGGTTTTAAGTAAACTCTGCTAGGACATTAATATAGATAAAGCCATTAAAAAAAGCGAATGGGGCCCTTCAAAACATTGGACTGATATCACTAAGAATCCGACAGGAAAGATTTTTGATGAGGCTGTGCACTTAACAGGCAACCGCGACGGATGCCGTGGTGCCAGTAGACGTGCTAAACAGCAAACGGAGACCAACTAAAAAAAATTCATACATCACAAATCGTATATTTGGCAAAACGTTGTAAATAAGAAGAAGAAGAAATTGAAATTTACAATGTGTGTATATTGACTTTGCTCTATCTTAAGATATAATAAGAACCAGATTGGACCGCAATTCCGCCAAGGATTACGATTTGAAGCGACAGTGACAGATAAGAACTTATAAATGTTTTTTTACACTTTCGGTATCAATGAAATTTTGCAAAATTTTAAGGATATCAATATACATTCTCTAATCTCTAAATAACGTCTTCTAACGTAATTTGATATCATGGTTAAGATAGTTTATTACGGATGAAATTTACAAGAAAATCGCCATTGGCTTTGAAGAAATTCTACTTCAAAATTTCCCTAGAAATTTTCATTATTATAGGTGGCCAGCAAATTACTATGTTTTTCCAAAAGGCAAACATGTAGTAGGAGAGCCGGCGACGCATTTACTTTAGTTATATTAGCAGTCATAAGAACGAGTAAGTAGACCTTTCTTAACACATTGGACATGGAATGGAAGGTCTGACACCTGGACACAGCCAAGTGTAGTAACCCCCGAGTGTCAAAGGGAGCGAAAAAAATGAAGAAAATAATATATTTCAGAAGGTTTGACTTTTTAATATAATAAATTTAAAAAGATTTCATATACACAAAAAATATTGCCAAACAAAATTCTCCACTCCAAATTATTGCAAGACGACTATTAAGTTGCATAAAAAATTGTTGCATTTTAGTTACATTGGCAGAGCTGAATTTTTAATATAATTTAAAATACATCTGAAGGATGAATTAGTTCAAAAGTCAGACGAAAATTGTGACTCGAACACCCCGACAAATCACAAGTAGTTCTAGTCAGTGCGAGCAGGAAAACCTTATGTAGAGTACGAAAGAGCATGGAATGTTTTTTACTATGTTCATAACTACTTTGCATTATTATTGTAGATTTTTTTTATTCTCTAAAGCATTTTCAACAATATTTAAGTTTAAGAATGCTGTTCAATGTTGTTAATTTGCAAGGTAAGTATTTTTATGGATAGTAAATTATTAGAAAAAAATCTCAAAAATTTAATTTTGTGTACGAAGTGTTTTATTATATAATTATTTTAAAAAAACAAGCAAAATTGTTCTTCGTTTTCATCCTCATGTTTCTTGTCATCATCAAGATCAGTATCATGGCTATCTTTGTCAATCATTATTTCGACTGGCGTCATCTGTAAAATGAATTAATTGCTAATGCATGACTTACCATTCATCGACCATGCATTAGCAGTTGACCAATTCAACGATGAAACTGTGTATAATAAGGTTCTCTTTCTTTGTTAGATATATACGGCAAACTATTTAGCACTTGGTGAACTATAAAGATATTCACTCTATTTAATTTCAAAAATACTCTCAGTAATACTTCAGTTCTGACGTCAAAATTTTAAACTTAAAAATTGGAAGTTGCAATTGTTGAAAGTGCTTTCGAGAATTAAAAAAAAAATCTAGAATAATAACCAAATTAGTTATGAAAATAGAAAAAAACATTCCATGACTATTGGACATTACGCTCTACGTGCCCTCTCGCTCTCGCGCGTCTACATAAGGTTATCCTGTTCTCACTCACTAGAACTTTTATTTATGATCTATCGAGTTGCAATTTTTGCCTGGCTTTTGAACTAATTTATCCTTTAGATGTATTTTTAATCATATTAAAAATTCAGCTCTGCTAATGTAACTAAACTGCAACAAATTTTTATGCAACTTAAAGGTCGTCTTGCAACAATTTGCAGTGGAGAATTTTATCTGGCAATATATTTTTATGTGTGTACTTTAACGAGATCTGGAACTAGATTATATTTTTTTCATTTTATTCCGTCGAAAGGTTGGGAGGTAAATAGGTAAATTAATCAGGTAAGAGTCCATAAAATTGGTATTGAGTATATACAAGAAAAACTAAGGTCTCAAAAAGATTTTCGGCATTATTCACCCCCATTACCACCCCCACCACAAAAATGTAATTTAGTATGTGTATCAAAAACCTCAAAATATCTTTTTACTTCATCCCTATCACCTACCCCACTACCGATGTGGGATATCGTTTTATGGGTTTTTGGGGTAGACGATTTCAAATATTATATTATTAAAGTTCCATGAACAATTATTTCTACATACAAATTTTTTTCGTTGTGAGAGACTGGATCTGGATGTGGAAGTAGTGATTCCTGGGACAGCGGTTTTTTCTCAACTTTCCGATTCGTCGATTATTTTTCAATCATTCAATTACGTTGCTTCATAAAATAAATATTTAAAGATTACATACAATTTATTTGATAATACATTGATGAATAATGAAGTTTATTTTTTTGTCCTCATTTTTTTTTTAGATTGATTTCCTGTGTCGGACTCGTTGTTCATTTCGTCTCGCACTTCTGCGTACAGACAATCGTTGTCATCATCGTCATTGAAGGGAGGAGGGGGATCGTCAGCACAAGCGCCAAAGATGCAATTTTCTCGATTTTTTTTCCATGGCCTATTTCTATATATAGATATGGCGCTTTTTGTAAGTGATAACACATACTCTGAGAAATATTTAGTTAAATTTTCAAGTAAAAATATTTTCAAATTTCGCCGTAATCGCAAAAACGTGAATTCTTCATATCTCTGCTCCAAAGCATCGGAGCGCATTTTTTTTTTAATTCGTGTTTTTTTATGACAATTGAAATGTCGTTGGTTGCAATACATTTTATGCAAAATTCACTGAGATATTTACATTTGTTTAAGTTACAAAATTGATTTTTTGCGTAAAAAAAGTCGCAAATTAAATTATTTTTTGCAATATTCTTTTTTGTTATGTAAATGTACGCCAAATACAACGTATTTACCGAAACAGAACTGTAAAATATTGATTTGACCTTTTAATATAAGTTTGAATTTTTTTTTCTATAAATTAATTCCAAAAAAAATATTTAGTATTTTGCAATGGGACAAAGTGCATTTTATTAAGGGTAAAAATATGTACTATTTCCCATAATATCGTTAACATGCAGATTTTATATTTGTTTCTACAGTACTTCAAAGTTCGAGGATCAAAAATTCAATTTTTTCAGTTTTTTGCCATCAAATGTTATTAACAATCAAAGATTCGTTCTATGCGTATACCTACATTATAGAAGCGAAGATATAAGCAAAAAACTAAGTTGCAAAATTCATTTTGTTTACAAAAGTTAAATAAAAATAAAAAAAAATTCATATAAATAAAAATATTTCTAAAAAAATTGGATGCGTGAAATGCAATTCTAAACAAAGTTTCATTTTTTTAGACGTTTATAATAAACAAAGTTTCATTTTTTTAGACGTTTATAAACGTCTAAAAAATGAATTTTTTTCCGGTCATCGTAGCAGGGTGCAAACTTGATAGGAAATGGCAAATAATTATTAAAATGTTCCCCAAGGTTTGCATAAATTTCGGAATTTTTTTCAAAAAGTTACGTCGTTTTTTGTTAATATAACAATGTTCCGGGGGGCGGAAAAGGGTGCAAAACCGGATTTATTATTTTTTTACCTCCCCCAATGTTGTTACAAAATTTAAAAACTTTTGCAATTTTTGTCTAACTTTGCACTATGGAAATCCCTGGTGACTGGCCTAGAAGTCCAGTCTAGACTATTATTCAAAAATCCGATGAACTAATTTTTCCTAATTATCGTGCACCACCAGGCCTGAGTTACTCATGGTAGTTGCAGCCTGTTGAAAAGAATAAAACAACAACTTCCTAAGTTTGTCTAGTAGAATTGGACTGTTACTTATTCTGAATTTAAATATATTAAGCACCATACTCGCTGCAAACCTTTTTTATTTCTAATTTTAATAATTTTGACCAGTTGTCAATTAACTGCATTGTGAACTTTATACTGTGGTTTATTAAACAATAAGTATTATTAATATTATTAAGTATTGATCTAGTTCCGCCACTGCTCCTGAAATTATGTACGGATTATTGAATTGGCTCACGGCACGTTTAGGTGTTAATTATTGGGTTATTGGCCCCCAGTTGGCAGCGCAGATGTTTTCTAAATACGATTTGGTATTGATTCAATATTAATTATGAACTATAAAGCATAATGACAGGGTTATATTAGAATGGACGCCCTGGGCATAGCGTGAATGATTGCGTGCATACGTTTATGTCCAACTATGCTCGTTTTAAACTGACGCTTCCAACAGTTTCATTAACATGATGATTTACTCGTTCCCGATAATTACAGTTGCAGCCAATAGTAGTATTGGTTGCAACTTTTCAATCAATATAAATTAGATCCCATTTTTTTAATATCTCCATTATGAAGCTATGAAATGTAATAACTGAGAAAAGCATGTATCAGAAAAAATCATACACTAATGAATTGGATATAAGTGTAGATGAATTGAGGAATAAACTTTTCTCCGATCAAAAGCAAAATAGTGCCTTTCCTTTGACGTAAAATTCATGATTCCCTTATGTCATATTCGTTGTCAGATAACAAGACGTAACTGTACATCAGGGGCTCAATTTTCGACTTGACGGAGTAGACTTAAGTGAGAAAAAGGAAAGAGAAAGAAATAAGAAACGTAGTGAAGTAAAAAAAGATAAAATACCAATTTCCCATTGGAATAATTTCAAAAATTGACCCCCAGGAATAATTCTTTCCCGTAGGGTTATTTATAATAAATAATATAATACAATAATAAATTTTATTTTTAATCCAAATTTACAAGTATTTTTTTTAACATTTTTTCAGGTTTTAACGAAATAAATGCACCTGATTTCACAAGGAAATCGTTTTGTGTCTTATCATTTTACTAAAAAATCTGAATATATATGGTATTAATTATATATAATAATTAACAAATAACCGACTAACAATTTTCTAACACTAATCTAAAATTACCCTAAAATTATGAATTAAATTAAGTGAAACTAAAAACACGGAATTACTCTAAGTTATGAATTTAATTAAATGAACTAAAAACATGGAAGGCTCTTCCCAATTATGAGAATATTTGCTCAAATAGATTTAAGTTATTATTTATAACAAATATTGACAACTTTTTACAAAACAGTTATAATTGTAGATTGTCTTTAAGTTTTTGGGAATAATATTATAAATTTTTGAACCTGTGAAGCTAATAGATTTCTTGTATAAGCTGGAATTTGGTCGAGAGGCAATAAGAGCATTGCATTAATTTTGCCTTGTATTGTATATATGGTTTGTTGGTACTTTTAGCTCCCTATTTTTGTAGATATATTTCGCTACATTAAATACCTATATTAGTCCATTTATATCAAGAACTTTACTGTCTTCAAAAAGCTGTTCTGTAGAATATCTTCGATTTTCCCAGAGTATTACTTAAAGTATCCATTTTTGGGTAACTTTCAGGTTATTTAATTGGCTGTTTTGTCCCACCCCATATTATGATGATTGATTTCACTAACGATTTATATGTCATTTTTAGCCCTTTCGGTCACGAGTTTTTATTTTTGTAGCTAAAAATTTGAAACTAAGAGGCAAGTTTAAATGATTTTTTAAAAGATTTTTGAAAGTAGTTTCAGGCCTTTTTGGCCGTAATTTATTCAAAAAATATTATGTTCGTTAAAACGAACATGGTGACTCAATGGAAAAATAAAAATAATTTTTCTACAATAATGGTTTATTTTGTATCAAAAACTTTGAAAAAATTTCGGTCACCAGTTATACATAAATGAACTTTGCATTTATAGTTGAAATAATCGGAGTAGTGATGTGAGTAGGCGGTGTTGTCGAGAGGCAGAACGTAGAGCCGGATTTAACTGTATTGTTTCGCTCGTTTACTTTTTCATTGTAGGTATTTGTCAGCCGTGGCTTGTGAAATTTGGCCGTATCTTAGTATTGAGTCATGGGACCCAAGCCATATTACCAAATAAAGAAATATAAAAGTAATTATTGAATTATATGCCACATGCTACTTACTGTACAAACACATCAGCTGACTGCGGTCCTGAAGTCAAAACCGTTAGACTGTTAAGTCACTCCTACCGCTACGCAAGATGCCGACATCCAATGACCGACATCGGGACATCTGTTTCCCGCCCTATTTATTCGTCTCTCCCCGCAGAACGTCAGAAACTTTATCACTATAAAGAATTTTTCAACTATACTACAAACAAAATGTGTTCCTTTGAGGGCAGGTACCATTTTTACATCTTGCACCATCCCTACTTTCGTCGAATAGAGGCAAATGGTCCACTTCATCAAATCGAATCTCTTCTATTGATCTCGTTTTATTTTTTGATTTGTTGCTTAGTGGTGGTGTAGGGGATTCATCGTTATTAGTTGATGGTCATTCTAAGCTTTTCTTCATTGTCCAATAACTGTAAACCTGCCCTCCTCATTTGAACCTTGCAATTCGCCTTCATCTTCATAATTTTCACCATCATCACTCAAACTGTCAATATCTGAGAAATTTTCAATTAGGTAACTCGCAGTGTCGGCTCGTCAGGGGAGGCAGGGGAGGCTGAGCCTCCCTTTGGAAGAAGCAACATATCTTGCAATCTTCCAAATTAATATCTTTTACTTGTAGAAATTTCTACTTAGGTATATCTCAATTTTCAATATTGTTTATTGTTTATAGTTCATTAATTAATTTTCAGTGTATAAAAAAGTTCTGCATTTCCTTTCCACAAACATGCCTATAACGTCACAGTCCGGATTGTCTTTGTATGCATATTTCCCGGGCGACCGGAATGAACAGAGCGCTTCGCTTGAGGCTTATACGAAATAGCTTCCAACTTCAAGGCATTTAGTTTTAACATAAATGACCTTGCATTACTTTTGCGTTGTCTAGCAACACTTCAAATAAGACAAGCTAGGCCGCTAGCCTCAGTCCTCAGTTCTTTATAGCGCATGTGCAGTTCAGGAGTTCAGGCACAGTATAGAGAAGACAAGTACTTTCACTCGCAGCGGTCCCTTTGATATTTGTTGTACTCGATTTTATTTGGTTCAGGTGATTCACAGGAAAACGAACTGTCAGTGGTAATTTGTCGTTTAGCCGGTTAAGATCAACTTGACATTAAAATACATAAAACATTTGATAGGCGGGCTAGAAATGAGTGCTCTAGGTGAAAATATTCCCAACAACATCTCTTGTTGTCTAGACGTGGTGGATTATTTGTTATTAAATGGATTTTCTACTCTTACTTACGACGAAAAGGTAAGAATTAAAAGAATTGCTAGGCCTACACCAGCAATGCCTTCGTTAGTTTTTAAAAGTGGAAAACAAAACAGAGGGTTTTGTGATAACAATTATAAAAAAATCGAGTGGTTAACGGCATCAACAGTTAGAAACAAATTATATTGTTGGAGATGTTTATTATTCACTAATGATCAATCCTCAATTTGGGGCAGGACCGGGTTTAATAATTTGAAAAATTTGTCGCGAGGTTTACAAAAGCACGAAAAATCCCAGGAGCACATTTCATCTTGCGTTAAATTCGAAATATTTGGTAAACAAAATATTGTAAATTATTTGGAATCTGCACATAAGAGAGAAATAGAAAATTTTAATGAAAAGGTCCGTGAAAATAGGGAAATATTAAAGAGATTAATTGATGCCGTTATATATTTATCTTCGCAAGAAAATTCTTTCCGAGGGCATGACGAAAAACGCAATTCGTGCAATAAAGGAAATTTCAAAGAACTAATAGATTTTTTAAAAATGTATGATCCAAAATTAGAGAACTTTTTGAATAACGCCACTATTTTTTCCGGAACATCTAAATCAATTCAAAATGATCTAATTGAGAGTGTTAGCTCGATTATTAAAGGCAAAATTTATGAAGAACTATATAATTGCGAATTTTTCTCGTGGCAAATTGACGAAACGACGGACATTACCTGTAAATCTCAACTTTCCGTAATTTTTAGATATGTAATGCACGGCGAAGTTATTGAAAGGTTTGTTGGTTTTCTTGATGTGAGTAGTGGAAGAAACGCGGAGAGTTTATTTAAATTATTAATCGACGAATTTGGTAAATTTGATTTGAAAAATAAATTAATAGCACAAACCTATGACGGCGCTGCAGTTATGTCAGGGCATCTTAATGGACTCCAAACAAAAATAAAAGATATTGCTCCTCAAGCATACTTCATTCACTGTTATGCACACCAATTAAATTTAGTTCTGAGTAAAGCATGTAACGGAATTAAAGAAGTTAGAATATTTTTTTCAAATATTACTGGTTTTTCGTCATTTTTTTCAAAATCTACCAAAAGAACTGATGTTTTAAATACAATTAATATGAAACATAGAATTCCGACAAACGCTCCCACTCGTTGGAATTTTTCATCTAGAGTTGTTTTCACTGTTGACAAATACAGGAAAGAACTTATTGACGTTTTTAATTTTATTTCGGAAAGTGAAGATTTTTTAAATGACGCTCAGACTTTAAGAGCAGCTTACGGATTAAAATCGTTATTGTTGGATAAAAATTTCATATTTTTTCTAAAAGCTTTTAACATGATTTTTGAGCAAACTGATGTTGTTTTCCAAATTTTACAGAATAAACTAACTGATATAACATATTCTAAAAATAGACTTAAGTCACTTATATCTAAATTAAAAGAATTTCGCAATAACGAAATACATTTCAATACTTTATACAATATTTTTTTAGAAAATACTGAAAACGTAGATGATGAGCCAGGGCCACAATTTAAAAAAAGAAAGACAACATATAACTTTGACAGGGCAGATATACATTACAAACAAATTTTTATAGAAATTTTAGACACCATTATAGTCCAAATTGAAATTAGATTTTCTGATTTAAATACTTTGCAATGTTACGATTTAGTAAATCCTAATAATTTTACAGCGTTTTCTAAATCATTTCCTACCAGTCTAATGGAGAAATTAATGGACCATTATCCTTTTTTGACCGTATTTCGTTAAAAAATGAACTATGCGTGTTGTATTCTGACCAGCAACTTTTAGCAAATCCAAAATCATCTCAAGAAATGCTTACTTATATATATAATAATAATTTAAAAAGCTGTCTACCCGAACTGTACAAACTTTTATCATTAGTGTCAACAATTCCGGTAACCTCAGCTTCTGTAGAACGATCATTTTCAGCACTTAAACGCATAAAAACATTTACTAGAAACAAAATAAGTCAAGACCGCCTCTCAAATGTATCGCTTATTTCAATAGAAAAACGTTTTTTGTCAGAATTGAAGAAACACGATTCATTTTATGATGAAGTAATCAACCATTTTGCTAGTTCCGAAAATCGCAGGTTACCACTCATTTATAAAAATATTTAGGCTTTACACCAAAGATTAATATAGTTGTTATTTTAGAAAAAATATTTATTTGCGTTATTTATTTTTTAGGAAATATTTTTTAATTCTTCCGCGGTTATATTTTTTTATATAACTTCTTTCTCAAAGCTATTTTAATTTTTATTAAAAGTTATAATTTTACACTCTGGCAGTGATAATGAATACAATTTTTGTTTGTAGGAAAATACTTTAATTTTTTTTCCAAAACTATTTTGATTTTTATTAAAAGTTATAACTTAATTATAAGTGGGATAGTAGGGCTCCTTTGGATACCGATACTCGAGGCGTAGGAACGGAAATTTCATGAGAATGATTTTTTCGTCTCATTATATTTTCTATTTCCTTTTCTTTCTATTCTTTTATTAGTTCTATTCTCTCAAGTCGTGAATCGGTATCCTGGCGAACAACCCACGACAAAAAAATGTAACGCGCCGTTGTACTACCTCGAGGGTGGTGGGGAAATGTACAAATTGTAATCATATTGCAAGTTAATTGTCTTTCAAAATATCAAGCCTCCTCTGCAGAAAATATCACGAGCCGCCACTGGTAACTCGTAAAGTTCAGCCTCGGTTAGTGATTTTTTAGAACCCATTATTTTTTATTGGTTCACCAATTCTACAAAAAAAAAATTTCTTTGAGTCACCATGTTCGTTGAAACGAACATTTGTATTTTCTTCAAAAAAAAATATAAAAAAATTAATACTCATTATGTTGTGTATAATATACACAATAATAAACACTCAAGTAACTGATAAAAAATTACATAAACTCAAAGTAACTTACTGCAATAGTGAAAAACACACAAGAAATTCTCAAATACCCAAATACAGGTGCTGCTAAGACATGGATTGAGAAAATGACTAAAACCTGAAAAGACCGCAACAAAATGGCACCACCAGTACTAAATGAATGTATTTGTTGAGACTACCATGGGGATTCAAAAGGTTAAAATGTGTTCAGCTAGCATTTGTTGTTATGTCAAGGTTATGTTCGTTTAAACGACCAAGGTGACCGAAAGGGTTTTGTAGGATATTTGCATATGTTTAATTAAGAATTTCACCACCAGGTGGAAACAGATCGGGTTTAGGTATTCATTTCTAACAATTATCGGTGAAGTTCTAAGTAGAATAAAATCAGGTAAATTTAGTGAAAAACCTGCATTAAAAATCATCATAAAAACTGACTTATATCACATGAAAGCAGTAAAATGGGGCCGCACTTATGTAAGTACTGCTAAAGAAGCTTACATAAGGCAAACCGGTAATGAAGTCAATGCTTCTGGAATCTGGATTCATCACAATAATTTCTTGGCTTCTAGTCCTGACGGAGTAAACTTTCATTTAGATTTTGGAGATGGAAATTGAACGTCCTTACAATATCAGGCATGATGTTCCAACAAAAGCAGATTATCGGGAGACGGAAAATGGCGTGTTTTATTTAAAGAGGAAGTCACAAGTTTTATTTTCAGTGCCAGTTACATATGTATGTAACTACAAGCCAGTGTGATATTATTATTTGGACTTATTAAGCAAAACAAATTAATCCAGGCTGAAGTTGCCAGTGCTGCTAGTACTTACTTTAACCATGTTTTTTCTGTTACATATTTAAAGCATGTAAATTTGTAAAAAAATTTGTAATAAATTCATTAAATAAACTTATATAAACATTTATTGTTCAGATTATATTCGAAAATGACAAATTAACATGCGAAATATAAGAAAACATGTCATATGTACTAGTCCTGATTTCTAGTCTATAATTAATATTAGAATACGTTAATCTACTTATCCGCTGGTTATCTTATAATCCGATTCTAAAAAGTGCTTTGAATACACGTTTGAGAAATTTGTAGGTGTTTTTCCAGTCCTAATTGCTATGATCCATTTCACTTTCAGTTTGTCACGTTTTGGAAATGGTGGAAATTTACGTCTTTATTCTTATTGTTAACAGAATTACACTGTGGTACTGGACAATTTACAGGCCATATTCATTTTGTTCTTAACTTAGTTAATTAATTATTGTTAGAAATTGCCATTAATTCAGTAATCAAATCACATATAAAGTGTGGTTAGGATTCAATACCTAAAGCCGATACTGGCGCCGCCTAGATGCAAGTCTCCTGAAGAATATTGCGGACTTTATTTTAAGATAGCTAGTCTTGGCCGGTTCTCATATTCGTAGTTGCCGATAGTGTCCACAGTGGAAGACCGTTTTATTTGGGAACCAAATCTTTAAATATTGAAAATTCAAAACACTAAAACCTGTAAAATTCAAAAATTGCCGCGTTTTATTTTTTCATTTATTTTTTATAATTTTTAACCTCCCCACAATAAAATTGTGGGAGGTTACTACAATTGGTCCGAAATCGAAAATTGAGATAACATCAAATTTTTACGTTTTGAGGTCCCAAAAAAGTGGTTTTTGAAAAATGTGTGTAAGTGTGTATGTATGTTAGCACGATAGCGGCGAAACTACTAAACGCATTTAGATGAAACTTTGCATGAGGGATTCTTTAGTGCTCCAGAAGATCTGAAAAGGTTTTGGTTAAGATCGGATTACGTTTAATGCCGTTTCGACCCAACATGTTGTTTATTTTATGATTACTTACAATTTGTAATAGAATCATTTAAAAGCAGTAAAAACTCCGATTTCAACGATATATCACACTTGCACCGTTTCGATTTGGTTTCCTTTAAATAAAAAAAACCGCTGCCCAAGGAATCACTACTTCCACATCCAGATTCTCTATCCAAGTCACTCACAACGAAAAAACTTTGTATGTGAAAATAATTGTTTATGGAACTTTAATAATATAATATTTGAAATCCTCTAACCCAAAAACCCATAAAACGATACCCCACATCGGTAGTGGGGTGGGGGTGGTGATAGGGGGGTGGTAGTGGGGGGTGGATGAAGTAAAAAAATATTTTGAGGTTTCTGGTTCCTGTACATGCACTAAATCACATTTTTTTTTTCATCCCCTTTAATAAGGAGGTGGGGGTGGTAATGGGGGTGGCTAATGCCAAAAATTTTTTTGAGACCTCAGCTTCTCTTGTATATACTAAATACCAATTTCATGGACTCTTACCTGCTTGATTTACCCATTTACCCCAAATTTACCCCAATTTACCCCCCAACCCTTCGACGGAACAAGATGAAAATATAATCTAGTTCTAGATCTCGTTAAAGTACATATGTGTACCAAATTTCAAGTCAATATCTCAAACGGTTCCAGAGTAAACGTGCGCACAAAAAAAAGTTACAGACAGACAGACAGACCGACAGACAGACCGACAGACAGACCGACAGACAGAAATTTTTTTTCGCTCAAACTTAAAATCTCGACGTTTCATGACATTTTAAGCCTATTTGGACAATAAAAATTTTTAAAAATTTTTTTGTCGTTACTATACTTCCACTGGACGTGGAAGTAATTAAATAACTGGGCCCAAAGTAAGTTTTTCGACCAAAACTATTAAAAGTGACAGTGACATTAAACGTCTGAGAAACTTGAATCCATTTCCGACACACCGTCGAAAATATTTCCGGCAATCACAACCTAAAAAACATTAACATAACCTAAAAACCAAACCAACCATACCAACCTAAAAATTTTCGACAACTGTCAAAAAATAAAATCCCCAGCAAAGTTTAGAATCAGAATTATTGACAGCTGACAGTTTGACAGATTTAGAAATAGCGACAAAAACTTTGACAGCTGTCAAAAAATCTTCTCCTGAAACCTTTTGGCATCTGTCAGTTTGACATCTGACATTAGTAACAAGCAACCAAACAACAACCTTCCCCAATCGATTTAGTGAAAAATCGGTCGAAGCCAGAAGATAAAAACAATATTTATCAGCTCAAATTGAAACGGTCCACTATGAACACTTCACCGGCCACAGCTGGCAGAGAAGCTGTCCACAAAGAATTATATGGTTTTTAAAAATAAAAAATATATATAATTAAATAGATACAAAAAAATCTGTAAGAGTCTATAAAAAAACCTTTAATTTGAGACTGGTCGCTGTATCTTAAAAAAACCGCTGCCCAAGGAATCACTACTTCCACATCCAAATTTTTTATCCAAGTCACTCACAACGAAAAAAATTTGTATGTGGAAATAATTGTTTATGGAACTTTAATAATATAATATTTGAAATCCTCTACCCCAAAAACCCATAAAACGATACCCCACATCGGTAGCGGGGTGGGGGTGGTGATGGGGGGGTAGTGGGGGTGGATGAAGTAAAAAAATATTTTGAGGTTTCTGGTTCTTGTACACACACTAAATCACAATTTTTTTTCACCCCCTTTAATAATGGTGGGGGTGGTAGTGGGGGTGGCTAATGCCAAAAACTTTTTTTGGGACCTTAGCTTCTCTTGTATATACTAAATACCAATTTTATGGACTCTTACCTGCTTGATTTACCTATTTTCCCCAAATTTACCCCAATTAACCCCCCAACCCTTCGACGGAACAAGATGAAAATATAATCTAGCTCTAGATCTCGTTAAAATACATATGTGTACCAAATTTCAAGTCAATATCTCAAACGGTTCCAGAGTAAACGTGCGCACAAAAAAAGTTACAGACAGACAGACAGACAGACAGACAGACCGACAGACAGACAGACCGACAGACAGAAATTTTTTTTTCGTTCAAACTTAAAATCTCGACGTTTCGTGACATTTTAAGCCTATTTGAACAATAAAAATTTTTAAAAATTTTTTTGTCGTTACTATACTTCCACTGGATGTGGAAGTAAAAAATTGAGTTGTGTTATGATTGTTTATTTATGCAAAGGACCCCGGAACAAAACCCATGAAAATGTTGATTCGGTGGAATCGGCTGAAATTTTGGTATTTTGTAGTTCGTCATGCTGATCAAAAATTCTTATTACATCGAGCCAATCCTCTGGACAATTTTTGAGATACAGCTTGTCAAAGTTAGGTAATTTGCCTTATTTTAGACATTCAAGAACTTTTTACTCTTCTACTATTAACATTAGCAAAAAACTGCAAGGGTCGAAATATTTTTGTTCAAGTCCAATAAAGCTCAAGATTTTTTTTCAGAATTTTTTTTCAATTTTTAGGTTAGGTAAAATATATATATATATATATGTTATATTTTGGCATGCTTCGGTGGGATTGGCTGAAACTTTGCTATTTTGTTGTTAAAGTCACGCTGATTAAAAATTTCTATCGCACCGAATCGTTCCTATGAGTTTTCCCTCCAGGAGTGCTTGAAGGTCCTAAATAATGAGGTAACGGGTAATCTATATGTATGTGTTTATGAATGGCTTCCAGTGTGTTTGTGTACGTGCACAAAAAAATTAATGTAATGTAATGTTATAAATAAGCTTGTATTATTCTCAATATGTTTATAATGTCACGTCCCTGTAAATCAAAAGTTTTCTGAAATATAAAATAATGATCAGTTTTTGGGAGCAATTTTCAAAGGTATTTGCAGACATATTTTTGCATGTAGAATCTGCACCAGAAGTTTGTCATCGATATTTTCAGAAAACCTTGTAGATACTGACACATACATACCCACAAACGCATGCACGCAGTACACAAAGATGCTGGAAGCCATCGTATAGTCTCTGATATAGATTACCCGTTACCTCGTTGTTAGGACTTTCATGCACTTCTGGAGCGAAAACTACTCATAGGATCCTCTCAGTGCAATAGGAATTTTTGATCAGCATGACTTTAACTACAAAATAGCAAAGTTTCAGCCAATCCCACCGAAGCATGCCAAAATATAACATATATATATTTTACCTAACCTAAAAATTGATTAAAAAATTCTGAAAAAAATTCTTGAGCTCAATTGGAGTTGAACAAAAATATTTTGACCCTTGCAACTTTTTGCTAAAGTTAATAGTTTAAGAGTAAAAAGTTCTTGAATGTCTAAAATAACGCAAATTACCTAACTTTGACAAGCTGTATCTCAAAAACTGTCCATAGGATTGACTCGATGTAATGAGAATTTTTGATCAGCATGATTTGAACTACAAAATACCAAAATTTTAGCCGATTCCACCGAATCAACATTTTCATGGGTTTTGTTCCGGGGTCCTTTCATTACTTTTTGTGCGCTTGCAAGTCGTGCTAATTTTTCGCTTATACTTAAAAATCACATTTAGTCAAAAATATAAGTATTGTAATCGTGAAAAAAATTACTCTTCGGATTTTTACGTTTCATAGTACGTAGATTATGAAACTTAAAGCCATTTAACTCCGTTAGTCTGTTAGTCTGTTTGTCTGTCAGTCTATCTCTTGGCGCTATATCTACAAAACTGGGAACAGTTCCGTTGAAAACTATACAAGGTGGACCCCATAAGAAACATAATTAAGGGAAAAAAATGACACAGTATTATTTGACATTTAGCTAACACAAGTGTCAAGGAAGAAAAATATGGAAAAATATACTCACATTACTCACTCACTCAAAAAACAACATTAAAAAAATATGTCGGAAGACGATAACATTTCGCATACAGTTAATACAACTGTCAGAACAGAAAAAGATTAAAAAAATACAGGGTGGTCACCCAAAGAGAACTTTCAAAATGCGACGAAGCACGATAATATTTAGTATGCAGTGAACACAACTATCGAAGAAGAAAAATATGAAAAAAATATATATACAGGTCACAAATAAAATATACACAGTGGTCACTCCAAAAGATAATTTAAAATATACGACGAAGGATGACAATATTTCGCATGCAGTTAATAAAACTGTCAACGAAAAATATGAAAAAAAATATACAGGGTGATCATCCTAACAAAGTGAAGAAGAACGATAATGTTTCGCACGTAGTTAGCACGACGTAGTTAGGAGAAAAATATGGAAAAAATTTATACAGTGTAGTAAAAAAAAGTTTAAATGCTGCGGTGGATGATAGTATTTCGCTTACAGTTAATACAACCGTCAAAGAAGAAAAATATTTAAAAAAATCTATGGTGATCACTCTAACAAAGTGAAGCAGGACGATAAATATTTCGAATGTAGTTAACACAACTGTCGAAGAAGAAAAATATGGAAAAAAGTATGCAGGGTGGTATCAGAAAAAAAAATTGAAAATACGACGGAGGACGATAATATCTTGCATGTCGTTAATACAACTGTCGAAGAAGAAAAACATGAAAAAAAATACAAGGTGGTCATCTTAACAAAATTAAAACAAAATGTAGCGGAGCACGATAGCATTTAGCATACAGTAAACACAACTATCGAAGAAGAAAAATATGAAAAAATATACAGGGTTGTCACTTATTTTTTTATTTTTAATATCAAGGAGGACAATGATATTTCGCATTCAGCTGTCGAAGAAGAAAAATATGAAAAATATATACAGGATGGTTAACCTAACAAAATTTTAAAAAAATATGTGACGGATGGCGATAATTCGCATGTAATTAATTAACACAACTACCAAAAATGAGAAATATGAAAAAATATACAGGAGGATAACCCTAACAAGATAATGAAAAAATGTGACAGAGAGCGATAATATTTAGCAAGTAGTTAACACAACTGTCAAAGGAAGATATAAAAAAATTGTATAGGATGGTCACCCTAAAAAAAAAAATGTAAAAAAATGTGAGGAATAATATTTCGCATGTAGTTAACACAACTGTCAAAGAAGGAAATATGGAAAATATACCGGGTGGTCACTTAAAAAAAAATAAAGAAAAAATGTTACGGATGGCAATAACATTTCACAAGCAGTTAATACAACTGTCTCGGAAGAAAAATATGCAATATTAAAATATAGAATAATTTATAAATCATAAAATGTCCGGCAAGACGTTGCGAATAAAAAGAATAAATAAAGTGTGAAAAACATACAGGGAAGTTTTGGGTAAATACCTTTACCGATTTTTTACTTTGCACTAAATGATATTGTTAGTGGTAAATAATAGTTATTTAAGATACAAGTGTAAAAAGCCATTCTTTATTGGCTAGATTAAAAATACGAGCGAAGCAAGTGTTTTTAAAAACCATGAGTGCAATAAAGAGGCTTTTTACAAGTGTGTCTTACAACGTTTTGTCTTCGATCGTGCCAATTATTGTAAGAAATGGGCAATTTTTCATGAATATTTGCAAAACTGTATCAACCTTTTTTGAATGTTACTTTGACGGTTAGTATTATTCGAGTTGTAGTTAAAGTCCGAGGAGTCACGAGTTGCCTAGAATTCATGTAGTCTAGTAACATTAGCCTTTTACCCGGACATTCAAAATGACAAAGGTCTGATTGTCCCACGATGCTTGTTACCCTTCCCTCTGTACGCCCTGAAAAGTCCAAGAGGTTACAGCGTCGGGTTTGTGGTGGGAGAGGGGCGGGAAGGGTCGGAATGTGCTATTTTTTATCTTTTTCTCAAATATCTCAAAATGTATGAGGTTTAGAGTAAAGATGTCTCTATTCAAAATCAAAGTACATTAAATTTCCTACAAAAAAGGTCCATTCCATTTTTTTTTTGTAACCCCAACCGTTTCTGAGAAATGGGGAGCGGAAAATGAGATAAAAGATCAATTTTTGCGAAAATCGTGGGTAAAATTTTTTAAAATCGTTTCTAAGTCTTTTTTAAATTATTGTTCTTGGCCTATTGGTTGATTGGTTATTACGTTATCGGTGTACAGTTACATTTTCGGTGTCATTGCGATATATGTGAGGGGGGGAGGAGGGTGAATGATTGAACAATTTTATTTATTAATATTAATGAAATACAAGTAGCTTAGTAAAAACACGGTAGAAGTCCATTTATGGGTAAACATCCTCTTGTTCAGTATTTAAGTCAGCTTCCTCTTGGTCGACTTCCTTTTCAATTTCAGTATCCTAACCCGTAACAAAAAAGTCATCTTCAGGTACTATTTCATCAGCTGTTGCAACAACGATGGCCTAAACAATTGCCACATATGGTTGAGCACTTCAGTGCATTTTTAAGTCACTCACACTTGGTCGTGGAATCATCTCTGCAGCTGCAGTTGATTTGGTTCAAGGGGACATCAGGTGCAGCTGCCTTGAGAGTGGTGACTATCACTTGCTCCGTTTAAGCACACTGTTGCTCTTTTTCCAGGAATTTCTGTAATATGTACATTTTCACCAAAGTGCTGAGTTTTATATTTTTGTCACTGCAATATTCAATTTAAATGCTGCTGAATATGTCTTGCAATTCGGCCATAGAGTACTGACATTCATCATTATCTGACAGATAACTGCAAAACTCTTGAAAAGCCTCATACCTTTCCTGACTTTCCCTTAACCCCCCCACTCACCCCCTTCCAAATCTTCCTCTGGTTGACTGCTGTTTAGGTGCTGAAATGTTGTGTAACAATACCTATGATAAACAAGCACAGTGATTTGAAGTCAAATGCTGGTCCACGTGGAGGACGTTTCTAAGGTTCAGTGGATGCGCGAGGTGGAGGTTTTGGGTTGCGGGTGTATCATATGCGACACTCGGAATGCACTTCACGAACTGAGTTATTCACAAACTTATATTTTACACCATCCTGCTTTATCTCACTGCACGCAATAATTGTTTCTATTCCCCTCTCTTTCAGTTTTATTCGCTCCCCTCCCTCATCCCGATACGGCTCCAACGCACATTTACTTATCTCACGACCGTTTTCAACGTAAATTACACAAACGAGCGACAATCTCTTCCATGGGATCGGCAACAACTGAGTGGGGCGGCTGAGAAGAGACGCACACAAAAAAGACCCTTCTCACCCTATAATGCTCCTCTCCCTTCCCTTTGAGAGCTCCCCCATACCTAGAGCCTCTTCATTCTTCAAAAAACTCATCACTACCTGCTCATTCATTCACTTTTCGTTTTAATAAACAAGCCGTGACTGGAACCTCTGATCTCTTTACATCGAACGCATGTAAAATAAATCCCCTCTCACATAATGCAGTTTGACTGAAAATGTAACTGTGCACCTAATTACGTAATAACTAATCGATCAATAGGCCAAGAATAATTTAAAAAAGACTTAAAACGATTTTAGAAAAATTTACCAACAATTTTCGCAAAAATTGATCTTTTGTCCCATTTTCCGCTCCCCATTTCTCAGAAACGGTTAGGGTTACAAAAAAATGTAGGTTTTGCAGGAAATTTAATGTACTTTGATGTACCTTGATTTTGTATAGGAACATCTTTGCTCTAAACCTCATACTTTTTGAGATATTTGAGAAGAGAAGAAAAAAGAACACATTCCGACCCTTCCCTCTCCCCCACACTCCAAACCCGACGCTCTAACCTCTTGGACTTTTCAGGGCGTACAAAGGGGAGGATAACAAACATTGTAGGACCATCAGACCTCTGTTGTTTTGAATGTCCGGGTTTGGCCATTTTCTTGCTTAATATCACTACACTAATATTGAAAATTATGCTAATTGCAAAGTAGAAGTAAATATTGTTAAAAATTAATAATAAATAAATAAAATACTGTTGTCCTTACTGATAAATTTTTTAGAAATCGTGCAATAAAAGCGTGCAATAAAAATTTTTATTGCACGGTTTCTTATAAAAGGCCACTTTTTACACTGGAAATGATGTAAAAAACTGTTACTTTTTACACAATCGTAGATAAAAAAATTTAAATATTCATTTCAAATTGGCCATTCTTTAGCTAAAGCAGCTATTTATTAATTTATTATAATATTGTTTAAATAATAAAATATCAATATTTGTCTACCAGGCATGAAAAATACATACTATTAGCTTCAAGATGCCGCCAGAAAGAATTATTTATCGTTAATAAATCGCCTTTATAGCCACTTAATAAACAATTAATGATTTTTATGAGAATAGCATGAAAAATGTAATTATTGTCAATTTCTGAGCTATAAATCATTATTTTTTTAAAATCACTATGTTTTTCTTAAATATACCTTAGTACCTTTATGTTCCAATTATTTAAATTTTTTTATGACTATTATAACCCAAAATATTTACAGTTTTTCGAATTTATTTACTTGAAGCTTATGAAATTTTCTGTAAAGTCACTCCTTCAAATGATTTTTTTATATATTTCCAATATCACTATTGAAGCGCAGAAATGTTCATTTTTTAAAAGTCTGCGAAAAGTCCACCTTCAATCGGAAATAAAAAGTATTCGCAAATTTAAAAATAAATGAAATATGCAAAGAAATTAAAGTGAAATTTCCTCAGCTTTCAATAACCAGTAATTAATATTTTAATGTCCTACAAGTCTGTTATTTTACAATAACCACCCTATTTTGAGATACGTTAAATGAAAAATAACGCCCTAGGGCGTTATGAATATCTATAACGCCCTAGGGCATTATAAAATTATAATACAACCCAAAACAAACAAATTATGATAGCGTTATTGACAAACAAAATGCGTTGCTATGCAAATCAAATCGTTCTGAACATAATAGATGTCAAATTAATAAATCGTAAATGTCAAAAAAAAAATTCTAATTAAATAACAGACTTACAGGACATTAAACGTTGAAGGCACCACGGGTGTTATAGGATAATGACGCCCTCGGTCGACGTACACTCCCTCGGGCCAGAGGCCCTCGGGATTGTACACTGCCGACCTCGGTGCGTTATTATCCTTATAACACCCTTGGTACCTTAATAACTATTATATAAAAATATAAAATACGAATAATAGTATATTGTGTATTTAGTTGTGAAAGCAACACATTCCCGGACGACGATGCAAATTGTTGACCGAGGCGCTAGCCGAGGCCAACAAGCATCGAAGTCCGGGAATGTGCTTTCACACCGAAGTACACATACTATTTTTTCTGAAATCACAATCACTATTATTATAAATTAAAGAATTTGTATTAATGCATAACATTTCTCCATTACAATCTGACTTCTTACTAATAAATGCAATTTTAATGCGAATTGGTTTGTCTGCGTGTATTTATTTACTATCTAAAATATACATAAAAAACCGTACGGGAATGTTGATCATTGCTTGGCAACGGATCTTTTCCGGTCTGTTTTCTGATAGTTTCTTAGCAACGGACTAAAATACTGGAATTGTACATTTTTCGATCTGAAATCACGCCGAAAATGTAGACGTTGCCGATCGATTTCAAAAAAATATCTATTACACTGATATTGACACTAATCCATGGCATTACTTGATGTAATGTCATCTGTCTATCAAGAATTTAGAAAAAGATTAGAAAAATGTGTACTAGTACGAGGTCTACATGTGGAATAGTTTTCAACTGAATAAAATGTTTTTTTTTGAAAATTTCCTTATTCTGCAACAAAACTCCGCATATAAGCTTCTCTTCATAATTGAAAAACTTCGTTAAATAAAATTTTCAGCTATAATAACCCTATAGACCAGGGTCGATAATTTTTGAGACCAAAAAAAATTATAGTAGGATGAAACCCATTGGAAAAGGTAGAGAATATAACAAAAATGAAAGGAAAAATAATTTACGGGCGATCTGAGGTCGGGAAGGGGAAGGGGGTGAGTTTTTAAGGGTAGAAAACGGTTTATCTCGATTTCCGGCAAAACTACAAGTCCTATGAAAAAAAGTTAAATGGCAAAGTTGTAGGTAAAAAAAAGATCTACAACATTTGTTTTTACACTTTTTTCACATAACCTCAAAATTTATGTGAAAAATTCAAATAACCAAGTTTTTGGTTTTTTATTTTTATCTTTTGCAAAAAAATTTATCTTTTCACGAAATTTAGTGAAAACTTACCTTTTTATGTCCCAAACACACAGTAATTTTTTTTATTTAAAATATTCATTTTTTCACCTTATTTTGACTTAATATTCAAAAAGCACCCTAATTTTCAATCGAAAATTCTCACGTCAAAATATCTGCTTTTTTAAACAAGTCGGTGGGCTTTTTGTTCGTTGAAATCTCTACTTTCTGATGGTATAAAAAAATATACATTACTATGGTAAATGTTCTCAGAAAATGCAAATAAACGAAAAAAACTCGAATCCGAAAATTTTTTTTGAATCATTATGTACAATTTTGAGCTATTTATTAAAATTTACACTTTAATTACTCGAAAAACGTAAGATTTCATGTTACATTGATAAACAAAAAAATTGCTAATCGAAATATACGGAAAAAAATCTTTGCAAGCTATTGTTGGAATGAATTTTGGCAGTGTCAAATTTAAAAGAAAAAACAACGTCTTGTCTCTAAAAACGGTTCAATCTTCCGTTAAAGTAAATGGAGATATTATAGCCATCGATCCATTATTGCTATTTCAAAGAATATCGTTAACGATCGACAGTAAAAAAGATATGGAAACTTATTTACAATACGAGCTTGCACCTTTTCCATTGTCACTTTTTACAGAAAATGGCCTCAGGAAAAATGTTAAATCTCAACTTTACGAATTATTTGTAAGTACGAATGTACCAACGCATTCTGACGGCATTGTGCATGTCGTCGACGGTGGATTTTTACTACACAAAGTAATTTGGCAGAAAAATGAAACGGTGGAAGAGATCATGAATAAATATTTGCGCTATGTAGAAAAACATTACGCAGCAAGCAGATAAATCGTTTTTGATGGGTACCCCGAAATTGAAAAATTAGTTACTGTGACAACAGTACTAGCAGCTAATTCAACTAAAAGAGGAGAACGTAGTCGTAGAAAAACCTCAGACAATATTCCAGAGTTCAATTATCAAAACACAAAAATACCATTTTTGCAAGAAAAATTTTTATCTAACGAGAAAAACAAGGGCAAAATAATAAAAACGTTAATAAAAAGATTACAGTCACAAGGATTTTCCTGTAAACAAGCAGAAGATGCTGATGCTGACATAATTAAGACCTCGATATAAATTGCTAGAGATACTAATAAAACTATCATTGTTGTGGGTCAAGATATTGATCTTTTGGTCCTTTTGAATCAATTAAATTCAAATAATCATGATATTTATTTTCTCAAGCCAGGTTCTGGAAATGTAAAAGATCTATCTTTCAAGTCTAATAGTTTCAAATATGAATCCTTCAAAAATACCGTTGCATTTCTGCATTGTTTTTCTGGTTGCGATACAACATCTGGATTTGCCGGAAAAGGAAAGAAAAGTATCGTCAACTCATTATTAGACGATAAAAATTTGTCAAATTTGGCCAATATTTTTTATAAAAAAGATGCAAACAAAGAAGACACCGTGCGTGTAATTTCCCATTAGGCATGTACATTCACGTAGCGCGAGAGATTTGACAACACCGGCAGCCGTAAATTCGTCCGTTGGTGGAGCATTCCAGCTCTGTTATTTCATTGCAGCCAGCTGGCACGCGCGATGTTGTAATTCTTCTCCCCATGCCTAACCCGCGACTACACACACGGTATCAAAAAAAATGGATTACAATTAATCAAATCTATTTATAAATGTAAAAATGATAATATAACACTGAATCAATTAAGATTTCAAAAATATCAATTGGCAAGAATTAAATCTTCTTTCATATTGGCAAATCTCCCACCCACAGAAGGTGCAGCAGAACAACATTGTTACAGGGCATATTATCAGCTTCAGACTTGGCTGGGTAATGAACTGACAGCAACAGGTTGGGGCTGGAAGCAACATCAACGGAGCATTTTGCTCAAATTTACAGAAAAGGAATTAATTCCGGAAATATTGCTCAAAACTATTTGCTGCAGCTGTGAAACTGGATGTAACAGTTTAAAATGTGGCTGCCGAAAACATGGTTTAAAATGCACAAATTTATGCTCAAATTGTCATGGTTCTGAAACATGCTCCAATGTGGAAGAAAAAACCTACGAGGAAGTTGATGATTCAGATGAAATTGTGGATGAAGAACCAATGCAGACCGGAAATAATATTGGAGATGAAGACGGTGATGGTCTTGAAGATTTCGAAGATCCACTAGAATCGGGAAGGTTTGTCGAATCTAACGATGAAGAAATGCCATCAAAGAGACAAAAACTAATGGAGAAGTGATTAGAATGCAAGATAATATTTATAAATAACAAGATTATTGTATTTAAAAAAATTATAATGAATAACGTAATCAGTATAAAGTATCTAAATTCAATAGTACGATTTACATGTATATTTATATATTATGAGATTTTCTATGACATAAATGTAATTAGAATTTAATAAATCAACTTTATTACTGAAAAAAATTGCAGCAGTCACATTTTTTAGATGAAATTCTCTTTAAATCCTATTTTTAATATTTAGAACAATTATTTTCGCATGTTTTTTGCAATCTTTATGTTTTATGGATTTGTAATTTTTTTGTTTATCAATGTAACATGAAATCTTACGTTCTTCGAGTAATTAAAGTGTAAATTTTAATAAATAGCTCAAAATTGTACATAATGATTCAAAAAAAAATTTTCGGATTCGAGTTTTTTTCGTTTATTTGCATTTTCTGAGAACATTTACCATAGTAATGTATATTTTTTTATACCATCAGAAAGTAGAGATTTCAACGAACAAAAAGCTCACCGACTTTTTTAAAAAAGCAGATATTTTGACGTGAGAATTTTCGATTGAAAATTAGAGTGCTTTTTCGATATTAAGTCAAAATAAGGTGAAAAAATGAATATTTTAAATCAAAAAAATTACTGCGTGTTTGGAATATAAAAAGGTAAGTTTTCACCAAATTTCGTGAAAAAATAAATTTTTTTGCAAAAGATAAAAATAAAAAACCAAAAACTTGGTTATTTGAATTTTTCACATAAATTTTGAGGTTATGTGAAAAAAGTGTAAAAACAAATGTTGTAGATCTTTTTTTTGCATACAACTTTGCCATTTAACTTTTTTTCATAGGACTTGTAGTTTTGCCGGAAATCGAGATAAACCGTTTTTTACCCTTAAAAACTCACCCCCTTCCCCTTCCCGACCTCAGATCGCCCGTAAATTATTTTTCCTTTCATTTTTGTTATATTCTCTACCTTTTCCAATGGGTTTCATCCTACTATAATTTTTTTTCACTTTTTACCATTTTCAAAATTATCGACCCTGGTCTACTAGGATATTGATAATGTACGAGATAATTTTATGACAATCGAAAGCACGTTGCTTGGTAATGGCCCGACGGCCCGACGCCGAAGGTGGAGGGTTATTACTAAGCAACGTGCTTGAGATTGTCATAAAATTATGAGGCATTCGTCAATGTCAGAGGGATATTTGGTCAGAAAATTGTTTGAAAAAATAAAATCAAAAAGTCGCAACACAACAAAAAAATTATTTATTTATTAAAAGTGCAGTTGGTAAAGGTAGAGTTACTCAAATTTAACGCAGCATTAGATTGGTTAAAGTTAAATAATTTTATTGTCATAGTGATTCAAAATTTCCCTGGATGGTGTTATCAGTGTAATGTTAAAATGATTGGGTGATGTGTGTCACATAACAAGAAATAACGAAATTTAATTGGTTGTTAGTATTGTCAAAAAATTTTCAATAAAAGTGTGAAAATGTGCTTAAAGTCGATTTCATATTTTGTAATTTTTAGATTACCCTGTATCATTTATCTTAGGTTTGACAACTGTTTATGACTTCTTAAGACAAGTAAAACTTTTTATAAAGAATGACTTTTTCTCGGCACATCAAAAATAAGAAAGTTTGCAAGAGTACCGGCGGTACCGGGGACACATTGTACATATTTTTTTTTACAAAAAAACATTATTGCAGTTTTTCGTGTTCCAGGCGTAATCGTAGATGTACTGGATAGCTGTACATTTTCTTCAGATCTTTTCATAGTATTTTTAATGGTAATGTTTTTTTAGTAGTTTTTCATGGAGTTTAAGTTGCTAAAATAGTAATTTACGTTACAAGACCGGAAAGTGGTGTTTTGCAGGTCGACCCAAGCAGATTCTAGGGCGAACCGCAGGTGAGTCCTGGAAGCTTGGGGAGACACTACGTTACACACTGTTTTTCAGTCGTGTAACGTACAATATTTTTTTTTTCGGCCGACACTTCAAAATCTGAATCCATATTTTCCATAACTTGTGAATTGACTTTTGACAACTCGTAAAAGTCAAGTATATTTATCTATTTGACACTTGTCTCAATAATTAACACAAATTCGTTTCCATAGAAATGAGTATAGCAGGGATCGGAAAAGACTTTGCCGATCTCTAATGTCATTTTAAGGTCTAGCCCGGGAAAACGTTATTTTCTGGCGGATAATGTCTCCAGAAAGGGTGTACTTTCTGGTCGGACGAAAAAAAAAAAAGAATATTCGAATTTCAAGTCAACCATGCTGTGACACCAGCGGTTTGTAATAGAGGAAAAATAAAGTTTGCTAATTTTTTTTAAAAAACCTGACGATTTGCAGGAAGCCAAAGTCTTTGCGAAAGAGAATCAAGACTCTGTTCATATTTTAAAGACTGCTCTAAAATGTATTCTAGCTTTATATGGCGCTCCAAAGTCTGCGTTTCATTTAAATAAATGTAGGTACCAGTGTTTTACAAACGTTATAGATAGTAATGTAAATCTGGCGAATTTGCCATGCACACATGCACAACTGGCACAGCTCTAAAACACCTAAACAAAATACACTTACAGGTGCAAATATGTCTGGATATCGATTTGGTATCAAATGATTGGGACTGGAAACTACCAAATTTTTCCAAGCCCAATGAGTCAATAACCTGTGCCTGAAAATCTGTTAAAAATAATATTTTGCAAATAACAAGACAAAGTATGGTTAAAGTTACGAATGCAGAAAAGCCGAGTTGCACTGGACCTCAGGCTGCACAGCGGGGAGACAGTGCTAACTGTGCACCTACTGTCCTAATTGATCAAGACGATGACGAAGATGATTTTGCTAAAAATGTAATTATAATATAAATAGATATATATGTACAAAAAGAATCAAATTATTTTGTATTTATTAATTCATTTTTTATTTTTATGAATTTTATCTTTGAAATTTTCAGTTTTCATAAAAAAAATTTTAAATGTCATTTTTCTAATAAATATTAAAGTTTTTGAAGCTACATAAATCTTAGAACCACTTTATTGTGGTATATTTATAAAAAAAATCAGATTCTTCGCATTTTAATTTCTTTCATTTAATGATTTTTTCCAATTTTCCTGGAAAACGCTACAATTTCAAGTTTCCAGGCTGGAAATACTTTGTCTGAATGCAAAGATCTTATATGCCTGTAACATACCACGTTTATTTACAGAGTTTACAGATATAAATATAAATATTGTTGGGTTGAGTTTGACGTATTTGAAACTACCACAATTTCACGTGACCACTACTTCGAAAATATGGATCTGATATAAAATAGGTATTGAATTTTTTTTTAAAGAATTTCATTATGTACTTTTTTGTACATTGAAATAAAACTGAGTTATTACCGAAAAATCGATTTTGTATACATCTTTCTTCACAAAAGCAGCTGATATGAACAGAGAAAACTTGTTATCTTGTTTGTTTGTTTATTGTTGTCTTTTTAATAATATTAAATTAATAACATAGGTACTTGGCTTTTGGTCCACTATTTCAGTAACGATTAATTTTTCTCAAACTCACTATAAATTATGTTTTGCAGATACCTTCTACTCGAACTTTTGGATATATTAGTATTTTATCAAAAAGTCTATGATCTATATAACAGCTACCAAAATGTTGATAAGGCTAAATAGGAATAATAGGCTTGCTGCATGTGCCGTATATTTTAAATTAATTTGTATATATTACTAAACATTAGCAATTATCAAATCTGTTTTAATAATTCTTAACTTGAAAATATTCAAATCACCGACTAATATCTGAGAGAAGGGACAAATCTGAAAACACACTCATATTGAACTTGACGTCACCTAATATCACTGCGAGTGCAATGATTCGGACATTAATTCGTGCAGTTGCGGTGATTTCCTAAAATTATTTAGTTGTATTCGTTCTGTGATATTAAATTATAGTGTGTATTTAAGTGTACCATATTTAAAAGGGTTTACATTGTTTTAAACATTACTGAAAAAGGTTCTAAAAGGGTCTATGCTATATGTTACTGCGTCTCAAAAATATTCATAAATAAAAAACTAGATGAAATTTTTTTTCCAAAAGTCTCCCCTTCTGTTTTGGCTTCAATCGCATCGCTGCATGAATATGAAAATTTTCAAAAATAAAAAAGTTTTTCCAGAGACGTGGGGTATTTTTCAAATTTTCCAACTTCATAAATTTAATAAGTCAACTCTGTAAATAAATAAAAAAATCCAAATCCAAAAAATTGATGAACAGGGGGAAAAAATCCAAAAAAAATGAAAAAAAAATTCCACCAAAATAAAAATTGCCAACTTATATCTCAAATTTCCAACTCTTGCCAAGTATGACAAACTTACACGTCTGAGTTTGTCGCTTAGTCAAAATATAAGTCCATTCTTAACGAAGTAATAGGTCAAGTAATAAGTTCGTAGTGCCCGAGTAATTTTTTTTGGAAAACTTTTGAAAAAATATTGATTGACTTTCTTTTAGGGCTTGTCAGTACCCCCCAAATCACATTTTATTTATTGCCGTGCATTTTCACCGATTTTTTTTGACGTATGATATATCATACCATAGGAATATACATGTAGAATATTGTCAAAAAATATTATTTACTATAATACAAAATATTCAATAAATTTAAGAGAAAATAGCAGAATATATCACATAGAAGGGGTATGATATCTTCGAAAGCATATGTCTGGATGTAGTCCTGTGTTACATTTGACACAAGAAAATTTTGTACAATAACCAAACGTCTTTGTGTAGAAATTTTATCAATCAAGTGATCAGTTTTATCATACCTGACCTCTTTCAATATATTTCTACTACATTTTGGTTTGCGCCAGCTAAATGTTCAGGGGCAATTAAAGTTGTGAGAACAATTCTCCTCAAAAACTGCAGAAGGGACACTTTTGGATAGACAAAACGATCAAGAAGCCATATGTTGATTACCGATCCATTCAAACAAAAGCAAATCATAGTCCAATACCATTTGCCAGATCTCATTCGTATACTACAGTCCTCTCATTTTATCGAACATATCCACACCTCCCATTCCTTGGTTATAGAGACTTATAAGTGTCGGTTGATCCACATCAACTTGCTTCCTTTGTTCATCTTTTGCACTTACCTTTTGTCAAACAAATGTATTTGTTTTTGATGTTGGTTGCGATATTCACTTGACTATTGTCATGCATCTGGTGAGATAAATACCACTATTAGAGTCAATCAGAATATGAGAAGTCCCTCGTTTTTCTTTTTGCAGCTCTTTTGAAGGAGCTTTCTCTATACGGTCAGAGCAGATGGTACCAATACATTGAATTTCATTATTTTGCAGACGCTCAAGTAATGGTAAGGAGTTGAAAAAATTATCCAAATATATGGTCGAATGCGGGGGAATATATCTCATACAAAGTTTCTCGGTGACACTGGATCCCAAAGTTTTACCCTTGATTTTATCCCCACTGGCCGTGTAGGGGTTGAATTTCAATAAGTACCCCTGGGGGGTTGTGAGGCACCAAAATTTAAAGCCATAGCGAATAGGCTTTCCCTTTATAAATTGTTTCATATTGTTACGGCCAAAATAAGGCTCCATAGCCTCATTCAATGAAAAAGAAGTTCTGAAACAAAACTAACATTCATACCGCCATCTGCCTACCGTATGATATATCATACGAAAAGTTTTTTCCGCTGCTGCAATTACAGAAAGAATTAATATGACTATGAAATGGTATAATTACATCCTATAATATGTATAAAGAATTATTACATGAATAAAAGTCAAATAAATTACTTCCAAATGAAAATTGTGAAACATAATCTTACCGTGAGCTCATTTTCTGCTGCGTAGAAATTTACTGGTTATAGAACGCTCAGTTATAACTTACTCAAGTATAAAACTATCGAATTTTTGTCCTAAGCTTATTGTCTATATATGCAAATAACACTTTAGATGAATAAAATCACTGAATTTATCACACTCGATTTGTTTACACTTCATTAGGGACAACCTAACCTCTGTATGATAAATCATACAATAGGCACTATTGGGTTAAAGAAAATAAAAAAACCATAATCGATAGAAACAAAAAGACCATTGGAGGCACTTATTTGTGTACTTGAATTTAAAAAAAAATTCAGATCGATAGCTCAGTTAGATTTGAAAATATGGCAGTGTAAATGTTAAAAAACACGATTTTTATGATCAATCAATTTCTCAAATTTTTTCGAGATAAAAAATATCTGTACCATAAAAAAATATCGTAGAATTGTTCACTTTATAAAAACTATAAGGTCTATAAGGTCGCTGATTTTTTTTTTTTTTTTTTCGAGAACGGAGAGACTTTTATGGTCTATTTCGTCTATCAAGCTATTACAAGGGCAACGTCCATAAATGGGATTAATTTAAAATGTGCGCTAGCGCAGTGGCGGCTCGTGTTACATGATGTCACGCGTTTTTTGCACGCCTAACGGATTTATTCAAATTTGAAATGTTGAATTCCGAAAAATTAGAAAAAATCCTTTACACACTGTGTTTTGTATTAATTGTATGTTTCTAAGGCCCGGTACTTTCATCTCCAGTTAAGTCTGATCTCCAGATAATTCCCTTGAATACGATTGTGTCAATAATTGTTTCCATGGGATCTATCTATAGAATAGATTTAACTGGAGATAAAAGTACCGGGCCTAAATATGCTAAAATTATATTTTGTGCAACAAGCCTATTATTAATATTGTTATTGTTAATATTATTTTGTTTTCCAAAATTCAATTTAAATGTATAAAATTTACTTACCACTAAACGCATAAACAGTCCTGTCTCACACTTATTTCATTTTAAAAATAAAAAACACAGGCGAAGAATTTATAAAACAAACTTGCAGTAAATTTTACTTTCAATATTTTAATTTTAAATATTGACACCTCCAAGTAACATCTTAAATTGTTTGAAGCTTAGTTGTCACTTGAGTTTTAGTTTGTTGCTAAAAGTTAATTAGCAATATTTTACATTAACCTGTTGTCAAAATTATTTACAGCATACTCTGTGGGCAGAGCTGAACCAAAAATTAATATAGATATGTTCATTGTCTGACCCGACCTTTTAGGAATGAATGAAAGTTATTATAGTCTAAGAGCTAGTGAACATTTTTCTTTCATTATTCGAAGTAGGCTAAAAATTTGCCAAAAGATTGGCATAGGCGTAATGAGCTGCCATCTCGAATATTTCGATTTGGCGATGGGGGTGTAAGAACACCCCAAACTCGTAAAATAGTAGTCGAAATTTTAATTATTGCAAGTTGGTTGAAACTTCGTATTTTGCTTGAATTAAGGTATATGAATAACCATACAAAATGTCAGACAAAAATTTCAGGCAGCAGGGGGTGTAAGAACACCCTAAAGTCGTAAAATAGTAATCGAAATTTTCATTATTGCAAGTTGGTTGAAACTTCGTATTTTGCTTGACTTAAGGTACATGAATAACCTTACAAATTGTCAGACAAAAATTTCAGGCAGCAGGGGGTGTAAGAACACCTCAAAGTCGTAAAATAGTCGAAATTTTCATTATTGCAAGTTGGTTGAAACTTCGTATTTTGCTTGACTTAAGGTACATGAATAACCTTACAAATTGTCAGACAAAAATTTCAGGCAGCAGGGGGTGTAAGAACATCTCAAAGTCGTAAAATAGTCGAAATTTTCATTATTGCAAGTTGGTTGAAACTTCGTATTTTGCTTGAATTAATGTACATGAATAACCATACAAATTGCCAGTCAAAAATTTCAGGCAGCAGTTGTAAGAACACCTCAAACATGTATTTTTTACGTGAAATTTTTATTATTTGCTCGTGTATGACAATTGAATATGTTATTCTAGAGGCCTTTTTGACCGTGTAATTTAATTGTCAGACAAAAATTCGTACGTTGCAAACTTTCCTCTCGGCTGGCCGCCAGTGTCCTCAAGCGCGCCATATATTTCAAAAAGAGATTTCGATTTTTATGGCGCAATGATTTTGTGTTTTTTTTTTATATTCTGGAAGTGATTTTAAACAAAAAAAAAGAATAAAAACTATTGATACCACGCTTAATTTTGAAGATATACTCCATTCTCCGATTAAACAATTAATCCACGTTATCTTTTTAACTATTTCATTTAATAAAAAAATGCATATAAGCATTTACGTTGGCAATTTAATTTTCTATAAAAGATATTTAATGACTTTTTTTGTTATCTCACTTGATTCTCGAGATGTAAGCTAAGTATAAAAAACGATTTAATTTTTTCGGACTGAAATTTTATAATGTTTTATTGAAAAAATGCTCAGTCTTTTACATGATGATGAGTGTTCCACAACGACTGGAGATGAAGACGAGCCTGCTTAACGTTTATTTTTTCTTTATTTATATACGTATTTTTTTGTCACCGTAAACAATATATTTTTTACGATAAATTTTCTTTAAAAAATTGAAAATTCTGATCTTTAATAATAATCCCTCTTTCTTAGGAATAAAACTTACTTTAAAAATCACGGATATGATGATACTGCGCTTTGATGGATCCATTATAAAATTTCAAAGTCCGAAAAAATTAAATCGTTTCTTTTATATACTTCAGCTTACATCTCGAGAATCAAGTGAGATAACAAAAAAAGTCATTGAGTATCTTATAGAAAATTAAATTGCCAACGTAAATGCTCATATGCATTTTTTTAATAAATGAAATAGTTAAAAAGATATCGTGGATTAATTGTTTAATCGGAGAATGGAGTGGATTTTCAAAATTAAGCGAGATAATACGTTTTATTGTTTTTTTTTTTTTTTTTGTTTAAAATCACTTCCAAAATATGAAAGCAACACAAAATCATTGCGCCATAGAAATCGAAATTTCTTTTTGAAATATATGGCGCGCTTGAGGTCACTGGCGGCAGACCGAGAGGAAAGTTTGCAATGTATTTACAGGATGTGCTGGCCCGAATTTTTGTCTGGCAATCAAAATAACATATTCAATTGTCAGACAGGAGCAAATAATAAAAATTTCACGTAAAAAAATACATGTTTGAGGTGTTCTTACACCCCCTGCTGCCTGAAATTTTTCTCTGACAATTTGTATGGTTATTCAACCTCATTCAAGCAAAATACGAAGTTTCAACCAACTTGCAATAATGAAATTTCGACCACTATTTTACGAATTTGGGTGTTTTACACCCCCTGCTGGCTGAAATTTTTTTCTGGCAATTTGTATGGTTATTCATGTACCTTAATTCAAGCAAAATACGAAGTTTCAACCAACTTGAAATAATGAAAATTTCGACTACTATTTTACGACGGTATTCTTACACCCCCTGCTGCCTGAAATTTTTGTCTGACGATTTGTATGGCTATTCAAATACCTTAATTCAAGCAAAATACGAAGTTTCAACCAATTTGCAATAATGAAAATTTCGACTATTTTACGACTTTGCGGTGTTTCTACACCCCCTGCTGCCTGAAATTTTTGTCTGACAATTTGTATGGTTATTCATGTACCTTAATTCAAGCAAAATACCAAGTTTCAACCAACATGCAATAATGCAATTTCTATCACTATTTTACGACTTTAGGGTATTCTTACACCCCCTGCTGCCTGAAATTTTTGTCTGACAATTTGAATGGTTATTCATGTACCTTAATTCAAGCAAAATACGAAGTTTCAACCAACTTGCAATAATGAAAATTTCGACTATTTTACGACTTTAAGGTATTCTTACACCCCCTGCTGCCTGAAATTTTTGTCTGACAATTTGTATGGCTATTCATGTACCTTAATTCAAGCCAAATACCAAGTTTCAACCAACTTGCATTAATGAAAATTTCGACTACTATTTTACTGCTGCTGAAATTTTTGTCTGACAATTTGTATGGTTATTCATATACCTTAATTTAAGCAAAATCGAAGTTTCAACCAACTTGCAATAATGAAAATGTCGACTACTATTTTACGACTTTGAGGTGTTCTTACACCCCCCCCCCCTTGCTGCCCATCGCCAAGTCGAAACGTTCGAGATTGCAACTCATTACCCCGATGGCAACTTTTTGGCAAATTTTTAGCCTACTTCGAGTAATGACGCGAAATGTTCACTAGCTCTTAGTCTATTAACAACGTCTTATTTAGAGATTCTTCAATACGCTTTAAAAACAATCTTAAATGTACACCCAATTGTTTTCTTTCTGTTTGATAAACTATTAGCGCTTATTTTGTTCAATAAAATTTCTATTGAGCAGTAATACAAAACAAATAAATGCCATAAAAGAATTGCGCCCTATTAAAAAAATACTTTATAAAATGTTCTATAGCAAGCACATAAAATATTTATGTATATTTTGTTCTTGGTCGCCATCATAAAAACGGAGTTGTTTTAGAATTCCAGTCTTATTGTGAGGTATGTGTATTCTCTTTTTCGGGCTAAAGAGTTATTAAGAATAATGGCAACAAAATAAGGAGATGTTTTATGCATTTTCGTTAATGTCTTGAAAACTAAGCAAACACTATACGAGCATATAATTCTCTAAAATAATGGTTATAACAAATAAAACTATACCAGTTGAAAGTTAAGTTTACACCAGCCACCAAAGTATCAAAAACGGAAACGTTTAAAACGAAAAAAATAAAAACATTTAAAAAAATAATAAAAGCTTGTCCCGTGAATAGAAAAAAATGCTTACTTAAGTACTTACAATCTCTGCCGAACAAAATTAATGCCTGTATGAAATTCTCGCACACGACAAGCTTTTAGAAAAATGATTTTTTTTTATATTTTAACTTTTCTCGTTTTAGTACACCTAAATAATAATAAAAGCTTGTTTTTAATTTTTTTTTACATTTCCCACTAAACATTTTTCTGTTCCGGAAATGTTTCTGAAATGCATGTACTGAAACATGAAACGTTTCTAGAAGTACGACAGAAACGTTCTAGACTCATTGCAGAAACTCAAGATGTCCTACCTAAGAAACGTTTCAATGAAACATTTCAAAAGACACGTTCCCGACACATTTATGAATATTTACAAAAATGTTTCCGACGTCTCAAAAAATGCAGATAAAATATGAAACGTTCCTGGAACTATTACAGAAACGTTTCAGATATATTGTAGATACTAGAGATGTCCTACCCAAGAAACGTTTCAAAGAAACATTTCCTTCGGGAAAGGTCGCTATAAACCAGAGATGTGCTGAGAAAACTTTCCATATTCAATAAAAGTCTGTAAGTCATGTAAATAATATAATTGTATGGACTCATTTAGTATCAAAATGAAGCTTGCATCGTCATGAATCAGATTTCACCATAAAATAGGCTATCAATATACACTGAGAGAAGATTTTTGCAGTGGCAGCCAAAAATCAGGCTACAGCAGGAAGAAAATCTATTTGAATAGGCGCCAGCCAAGAATTTTGGTAGGGCAGTAAAGTTCGTTTTACTGGAATTACTTTAGTGCAATAGTAAAGTTACTTTATAAAATATTATTAAAATGTTTCATCTAGCCACCGTAAATAAACTTTACTGTTATAGTAAAGAAATAGTATTGTCGCACCAAAGATATTTATTTACTAATGCAAAGTATCTTGCTACGATAGAGTCCATTCTTTTTACTTACAGCAACATTTTTTATTATCACCCCATGGTTTTTTTAGTGCTGTAATTAACTCCTTTCTTGTTGTAGCAAAGTCACTGATTAGACAGAGCAGGAACTTGATTGCAGTAGTATCACTTATTTCTAATCGTAGCAAGAAAAGTTTACTACCATTGCAAGGTTTTTCTAGTACCCCAGTTAGTTTCTTTTTTATTGCAGCATATATGCTTTCCTAATTCAGTAATAAATTAGCCTGCCTCAGAAAAGATATTCCGCCATATCAAAAAGTTTTAAATCAATAACAGCCAATTAGTCATATTTTGTCGTTGCTAGTTTTCATAACTACCTCATCACATAAACAAGCATTTATTTTATCAAAAATATTTTTTTTACAAAAAAATATCAAAACTTAAGTATAAGCAATTTTTTTATACCATCTTACGTGATGGTATAAAATGTTCCTGTCTCTAAAAAATTAAAGAAATTTATGTTTTCCTAAATTTTGTAATTTTTTCAAGGAGTATATATATAATTATGGAAACTGGTAATTACCAAGTACATAATACTAATTGATGATAATGAAAATAAACTTTATAACATTTCAACATATGTGAATCCGAGTCTGAATCCGAGAAAACGTTATGTAAACAATTATTTCTGAGCTACATGCACGTCCTCAATATTTATTCCTAAAATATAACTTTACAGAATGCACATTAATCTCGTCTAATTAAAAAATCTATATTATTAGTGGAATTAAACTCTGACATACATTTCTGTGGCAGACCAATGTTTTATTCCAGGTAATACGAGTTTTTTGCTTGTAATTTAAATTAGCCTTTAAAAAAAAATTTACATGCATTCGAAAAAATCAAAATAACCTAGTGAAGATTGAGGCTTGTTCATATTTTCTGTTGAAATTGAAAAATGAAATTTGTAGCTCCCTCACTAGGTTTACTTGCTTAATAAGTATGAAAAATAAATGTTAATGACTAAATACTTATTCACCTTACATGAAGAATATTTTTTTAAGGAAATTGTTTTCTCCCAAACAAGACAATAAATAATGAATATTAAATTACCTAAACATGAAACTGCAAGCGAAAAATTGGTATACCTTGGAAAAAAATTAATAACTATGGTCAAGGATTTTGTATGAATGACTAAAACCAATTAAAATATATACATTTATTTATATACAGCCTAGTATAACAACCTTTAAAAGATAAAAATATATCATCATCTACTTTCATAATTCGTTTGCCACTTTTGGTTTTATAAAAAAATCCACAGAATTATTTGAATTTGTTACAATTTGTTATAACTATAATTTTGAGAATGATAAACAAATTTAAAAAATACAATCTAAATAAAGATAACCTTTTTTTTCTTTTAACACCATTGTAAAGTACATGTAAAAACCTACATTGTGAAAAAAAGTCCTCCTACGAGTTGATGCACTCAAACAATAAGTTTTGAAACTTTTTTTTATTTTTGACCGTTTGAATAAATATTTCACGCTAAAATTTGGCAAATGTTTAGTTCAATAAGGGGCATAGTTCCACCAACTTTCGTTCAAGTTGGTGCATTATAATTTCTTAAATTATCAAAAAAGGCAATTTTTAGTGGTTTTTATTTTTATTTTTGCGATACGATTACTATAAGATCGGAGATAATAAGGAAAATAACAGAGAATTTCAGTGCTGAAAAATAAATTGTTAAAATTTTACAAGAAGCAATGGACGGATTTAATGCAAAACTGCTCGTAGCACTTGTTATTATACCTGCACCAAATTAAAACAATAAAATTCATGTAGGCAGAATTCCTTATTCATCTATTTTGATCCTTAATTTGACTCCACTACCACTAAAAAATTACAACGAGTTGCGTAGGTATTGATAATAGACACCGCGGTTTAAAAAACCAAGAGCAAAAGCAAACGACTTACCAAAGTATTTATAATAATAATACACTGCACAATAACTATAAAAATACTTATAGAAATAACTAAATGCATGACGCTGTGATGATTCGGAGTCAACGTAAACAGCATAACTCATCAGCTCAGAATTGAAACAAATTGCAGGGGAGAAACAATTCGTGATGTTCCGACTGAATAAAAGTTGCCCGATTATGCCCGAATAGCGTTCCTATTATGTATCTCAGCAAAGAACTTAGCAATTTTAGGAAAATTTTTATTTATCACAGTTAAACTATTCCTTGCATATTCTTCTTTATAATGGTAGCTAAATGATCTACTGCTTTAGTAAAGCAACTAATAAAGACTGAAAAGTACTTTTTAACGGCTAATATACACACTCAGTAAAGTGATCTTTTCTGGGGTAGTGAACAGATATTTCTAAATTAAATAAAATTATGGCTATTCTAGCTAAAAAAATCGTAGCAAAGAATTTATTTCTGGAGATTTTCTCAGTGTACCCCATGGAAAGTAAAAAGGAAAACTTCCTGAAACTTTCGGAGTTTTCAAAATGATAAGTTTCCAGGAAGTTTTCCTTCTAACTTTCCATTGGGTATATTGATAAGCTATTTTATGGTGAAATCTGATTCGTGATGATGCAAGCTTCATTTTAATACCAAATAAGTGCATACCGAGGTGCATACAGTTATATTATTTACATGCCTTTTACAGACTATTATCAAATATGGAGTATCCTCGGCACATCTCTGCTATAAACATTATGAGACATAAAATTTCAATATCACCTAGTTAACTGAACTTTATTACCTAATGTCGAAATTGAAGCCGATGTAAAAATAAACAAATAATGAATTGAAATATATTTTTAGGCGACTTCAATAACAATATTAAGGTTCAGTTAACTGGGCGACCGTAAAATTTTATTTCATATTTTTTAGCGACCTTTTTGGAAGGGGGTTCAATTTTCTTTTTAACTTTCTAGTGTCTTCATCTTTACTTATCGGGCTGTCGATCCCATCAATCTTTCCTTGGCATTTAGATGTCTACAAATAAATAAAATTACCCAGTAAATATAAAAAAAAACATGTATTAGAAACACTTTTAAATATTTGTAAACTGTAAATATCTAAAAAAAAACATAGTATATAAATATAAAAATATATAACAAAAGTATATCTTATTCCTCCATAAAATAAAATATCAGCTTCATAAAATCAAGTTGCATGGCAGTTGCCCTCAAAAGTTATTAACCATTAGGTATATTATCTTGTCTTCTATTTGATGAACCGCTATTGGGCCTGATATGAACCACGCCGATACTAAGTTTCGTATGTTTTATTCATGCTGGTACTGCCTTCGCCAGGTGCTGAAAAAGTCATAAAAACAATCACAAATTCAATGTACAGTACACAAATGAATATTTTTTAACCTTCTTCTCGTCCATTACTGGAAAAACAATGTATCTTTCAAAAACCACAGCAATTTAAGTATTAATAATAATTAACTGACCCGACACCCGCACTATTTTTTTTTTATTTTTGATGCACAGTGTCCTTCCAGGCATAAAGATAAAACTTACTTAACTGCAACAATAGCAAAACATAGACAAAATAGGATAGTAAAAGACAAATGGCAGCTCTAGCTTCTCTGCTCTGTATATTTGTCCATGTTAGAATCGTCATCGGTCGTATGTTTTCGTTTCTCATTTTAATAAATGAATTTCTACAATTTGACGTTTTAATTGATGCGTATCTGTGCAATAATCTACCAATACTGGTATGTTGACTTCTCGATTTGGAGTTGAAATTTCCAGTAATTATAATTACTAATTAGTTGCTGTAAAACAAACAGGCAGAATCGTATCGATCGTAAACGATTGTATACTATCCCTTCGTGTTTTTCGATAAATGTAATTCCACAACTTGCCGCATGGAGATGATCATATAGTTTTTATCAAAAAGGATCCTTTTTGGTTTTTATTTTGTTATACTTTGCATAGTTTACAAATATCAATATTTCAGATCTTTATATTATATTATTATATTCTCCACATTATTCGTTGACGTCTAGTTTTCGAGTAATTACTTATTAATAACCAAGCATTCAGTATTTCAGATGGAATCTAAGTCGAAAATAGTTGTAATTTTACAAACAAGGCATTTTAAAAATCACGGGGAATGACATATTGTTACCGATGTCAGTTGAATTTATGATTTCATATATATTTTACCGACGGAACAATATATATGAAATATTTCTGCAAAATAACAAATATTATGAATTTCTGAAATGTATCAGAAATATAACAGATACGTTTCTAAATAAGTTCCGGGGTAGAGTAATAAAAACTTTTCGAAAATATTTTTGTACGTATTAGTACATTCAGGAACAAAACAACACTAGTTTCAGGCGAATTTCAAACAACGAAATTCAAATTATTTATGAAATAATACTGTATACTGCGCGGTCTATAAAGGCAGTGACATCGCGTGCGCTACCCTCAAATTCACTATTGTATTTTGCCTTTAGTGCCGCAAAATATATTCTGAACGATTTCATGTTTGCTATTTAGTTCTAAATTATTAGACCCATCGACTTTCATTACAATGAAAAATTAGTGAATATCTTTGTTACCAGTATTGCCAACAACGCGAGTTCATGGTATCACGTCTAACTATGATGCATTCACATATCTGTGTTTAAAACACCTCAAGTTCTAAAAATGTGTTAAAGTTTAGGAGTTACGAGCATTAAGAGTATTCCACCCTCAGTTGTCTAGACAAGATAAGGAAAGCGTCATATTTCTCAATCACAGATATACTTACTGTTTATACTGTCCAAATTATATTAAAATCGATACAGTAGTTTGGAGTAAAAAATATTCTTCAAGATTTAACTTTTAAGGAAAAATGTATACCTACTTCTAGTTTGATTTGATTTTTCTAGAACACCTTGTATAATTGTACAGTCGTACCATTTATTTTACTTTTGCAATATGTGGCACTACAGAGTCTCTAACTAATTTTTTGCAACAACCTGCCACCCACGTGAACATCCATTAGCCATAAATACGTTGCACCATCAATATTAGATGTCATTGTCTTACCAGAACGTTTCTGAAAGTCTGGCAAGTTGACATTTACAGTCTACATCTATTATTCATTTCGGAACAAATAAAGCAAAGTAAATGTCCTTATCTCTGTATAACAGGTGTTTGCGGTAAGAAATTGTACATTACATTTTCAACACCGCGTTTGCAACGTTATTAAAAATGTGTATTTAATTATGGTAGGTATACGATTATTACCGTTTTAGAATTTATCATCAACGCAATTAAAAAGAAGGTAAGTAAGTAAGCAAGACAATACCCGGGAGTGAAAAACAGTAACCAGAAGACTCGCAATGATATTAAAAATGTGTGAATACAAATTTAATCATCTTATTTATTCTTAATTCCTTTCCCAAATAAGTTCAATGCGAAATAATTTTTCATTGTAAATTATTTCCAAGCGATTTGGATTCCATTATAAATCTGGATTTCTTAGACTTAAGAAGGTTATTGAGGTGACTTGGAAGGCAGTTGAAAATATTTTCAAACATATTCAAACATTTTATGGAATAAGCAGAAATTTTCTAACATGACAAATTAAGATTCTGGGTTAATTTGTAAGTTTTGTTAATATATATTTTCACACTTTCTACTACGTTGGAATAAAACTACTTTTTAACATTATTCCTTTTTTGTTTACAATGTAAAAAACCGAGTATGGAGCATATTGGCATACATATGACACGTGACACATTACAAAATGAATTTTTTTCTGCCTGTATAGTTCAGTCAATAGAGGAAGTGTAGAGTGCGTGAGCAGGGACCTAAGCGATTCCTTTAGAAAGTTGTTCAGGGTGCTTAGGGAGTGAACATACTGAAAGTCCTGACATCGATTATATCTCGAAAACGGTGCGTCACAGGGGCAAATTTTCATTTTATATATTTTTTTCGATTTTATTCGATTTCAATAATTCTCATTATTCTCACTCTCAATAACTTCTCAATGTAAAACTCTTAACTTTCTCTTGATTCACGTTTTCATCCTCTTTGGTCGTGAGGCTCCTGGCAAGGGTTCCTCGTCCATGGCATCCTCATCCTCAGTGGTGGGTGGTTCTTGCTGAAGGGGCTTTACGTCGTCTTCATCGTCGTAAACAGGAAACATTTGAGGAAGCAAATCTTCTCTGCCTGTTCAACCTTGCCTTGAGTAGAGGCGGGGTTGTAAAAGATCACTGCTGTTTTCTGACTTTAAGTACAATTTTGAGAAGCCCACCTTGCTTTTCCTTAAAGTTGAAGATGTTGTGTCGCAACCGATAAATGAATGTAAGACCAGGATGTGTTCAAATCTATGGTGCTGCATCTCTTGGGTGGACAGAGCCATTGTTTTGGTTTTCCCTCGGCCGGGTTTCAGAAGCAGGATGTCTTGGATGGGAGGAGTGGAAGCTATCAAAATGACAGCGAGGTCCACATCCTCACCAACGACATAACTGTGAGTGGATTGTTCCACAGCAGTCTTCACGATAAGGACGTCAGCATCATCTTTGACCTGGAGAGTCTGTATCCCATTCTCCTGATGCTTTATCTGCAGTAAGGAGATGAACTGACTTTTATTGGTAGGATTGGACAAAAATCTTCTTGTTTCACAGGTAGCGATGTTTTCCATGTCAAATTGATGTCAGCCGACCTCCTCAGTCTGTATAGTCGCCTCTGTTCTCGTGACTTCGTACTGAATATATATTCTTGAAGGGAATTTAATTCTTTACAACTTGCTCTCAGATTAATAGTTAGACGATATGAAGGAATGAAAGAATGTTTGATGAAAAATGTGAGGTAAAAATCCGTTTTTCGAAAATTTTCATTTTTCCTAAGCATGTAGCTCGAAAACGGTTGCGAATTCGAAAAAAGTATATAAAATGAAAATTGTAGAGAATTTCATGAGCTTTCATTTGGTATAAGAAAATTTTTCCCTACGACGCACTGTTTTAGAGATTTAGAGATATAAGCGAAAAAACAAAAAGTGGGACTTTCTTTGTGCTCCTCCCTCCGGCTCACCTCCTAGACGTCAGGACTTTCAGTATGTTCACTCCCTAAGCACCCTGAACAACTTTCTAAAGGAATCGCTTAGGTCCCTGCTCACGCACTCTACCAACACCACCTAAATATTATGTAGGTGGTGTTGACTCTACACCACCCTTTGGGCCATTCGTTAACTGGATTAATATTTATTTTTTATATCTATTATTAATATGATTCATTACCTAGCTAAACAAAGTAGGTTCGACTGCTTAATCCCCGGTTTTCAATTATCTTTATAGGTGAGCTGCAAACAATTCAAACGTAAAAATTGTATCAACCAACCCGTTACCCCCTTAAAAGAAAAAACTTTTTATTTGCAATTCTGTACTGAAATGTCAACTTTTTAGTTGTTATTGTTGATGTCGAAATGACATGCCATTTTTTCATTAAAAAAAAAATTTTCACCCGAAAATATACTTTTTGGAACGCCTGTAGGTAGTTGAACATTATTATCAAATTTATATTAGAATAAGTCGAACTTACAATTCCTTTACTAATTAGCATGGATATAGAGCTTTAATATTTTCTTACAGTCCATGAATTGTAAGTGAATATCAATTGATTTACCTGTCACGATAAACAGAAAATTTAGGTAAAAAATGTATCTTAAAAATCAATCATTTTACAAATACTCAAAACTGAAGATATTATTTTGAGCTTGAGGACACGTGCAGCTTCGAAATATACATCTCATATCTAATAAAACTTTGTTAGTAATCATCAACTTACGGTATATGTATTACACAAAACAATATACTAACCGCTAAGGCTTTAAGAAACAAGTTTATTGAATAATACCTATGAAAGAAAGTTGTTTATTTTTTTGCAAGGAATAATATTATGCAATAAAAATAGATTTATATGTTATATATTTTTGTCTTGAAATTAGTAATAAAAATTAAAAAATTTGAGTTTGATTACACAGTCCCACATAAAAAAGATGTCTCTGCGGCGGATCAGACCAATGTATCCCTATCGTATTTTGACCCGCTGAATCCAAATCTGAAGTCAGATTTTTCAAATTGGCCCGTTTTTCATCCCTAACCCGGTCCCTAATCCCAAAAACACCCCTAAAACAAAACAAGAATTGGTCCATCCGGTGGATCAGATTAATGTATCCTTATGTATTTTGACCTGCTGAATCCAAACTCAAAGTCAGAATTAACCGATTGGCTCAGTTTTCATCTCTAACCTCAAGAAACGCCCGTAAAAATCGGTTTCGCCTTTTACATTGATATAAACTTCTAGGGTTATGGAGTTACAGTGATATGAGCTATTATGGCGTTATGGGGTTATGAAATACACATATTTAAAGAAAAGATTTTTGTGCGAAAAACGAAAAACCGGCTTTTTGGGGGTGTTCTCTGAGGTTAGACATGAAAACCGAGCCAATATGATAATTCTGACCTCGTATTCGGAGTCAGCAGGTCAAAATACATAAGAATTCACTGATCTGATTCGCCAGATAGGCCACTTTCTTTTGTCTTGAGGGTGTCTTTTGTGGTCAGGGATAAAAAGCGGGCCAATCTGACAATTCTGACTTCAGATTCGGATTCAACGAGTCAAAATACGATACACTGATCTGATCCGCCGGACAGTGCACTTTTTTTTTCATTTTGGTGGTGTTTTTTTGGAGTTAAGGATGAAAAACGAGCCGATCTGAAAATTCTGACTTCAGATTCGGATTCAGCGAGTCAAAATACATAAGGATATACTGGTCTGGTCCACCGGACAGACCATTTTTTTCTTGTGGGGTTGTCTTATAGATCCTAACCTGAAATTCATTGAGCATGTAATAATTGACATTGACAAAATGATCTTATTGTTATGGTGCCGGAGCTAAGTGGCTTTTTCGGACACTCATTGTTACAAGCATTTTCTATGCGCTGATTAATTCTATCGAACTTAAATAACGACAAAATAGACTTCTGTCATATGTCAGCCCGTCGAGTTGGCCATGGTTCAAGATATAAAAATCAGTGAAATTATATCATTTTTTTGTGTGTACACGCTTTATGTTCAGAATGAATAAAATAAGATCGCCAGAAAGTGTGGGCCATCAGGGGCGCAACCGGAAAGGTCAAAGAGGTAAAAAAACGGAGTTATATAACATGATCGTTACAAACTTTTTTAAGGTTGAGCATATTTATTCAAATGTTTTGAACACAGAAAAAAATTCTCAGAAAGAAACTCCCGTCAGTAAGGCTAGCCAGAAAGAAAATGTTTAGGATTTTTGAAGAAAATTTGATTTTTTTTCGCATATTTCATCTCAGAACTCTAAACTCATCGTTACAAGTTCTGGCTCATTTTTAAAACGTAAATATAAGCTCCTTGAACAATAGAATAGCCTCCCCGTAAAGTTCTTAGTGTCAACAAAAGTACCATAGGCTCTTAAATATACAGGAATTTAACACTTTCGGCTAACTTGACTCCGTACCGTGCCTCAGATGTATTGTGTCATTATTACCTTTCTGGCTGCGCCTCCTGACGGCCCACACTTTCTGGCGATCTTATTTTATTCATTCTAAACATAAAATGTGTACATACAAAAAAAATGAGCCTTGTAACGATGACAAGATTTCACTGATTTTTAAACAGTGTTAGTAACGCTCCTGACAGGAGGTGCCCCGTCAGAAGTCGATATAATGAATCGTTCTCATCCATTAAACCATAAAAATATCTCAAAGTTCATAAAACGATGAGCTGCCGAAAAATCCACCTAGCTCCCGCTCTACTATAGGTACTTTAATCGAAAGGTTTTAATTTGAGGAAAAAATTGTGTTCTCAATTTTTAATTGAGCAAATATTGTATATGGTCCGTCTGTGGATTCTACAGCCCGAAACCGCATACAAAAAATAGAAAATTCATGTTGTAGATTTGTGTTTGAGGATGAAGTTTGATAGAGTTACTGCTACTTTGTTGGTTACTTTTGTATTGGCTTTGGGAACTTCTAATTTTTTCTTCATCGTTTGCATCACACAGGTATACTCTCATACCTCAGTTCTAAACATTGATATTTCATTGTAATATACATGATGTACAAATTAAATCTAGGATAGTACAGTACCTAGAGGTAAAAAATATGCAAAACTTCGGAATAATGTCATATTGAACGGATTTCGTTCATTTTTGGCAGTATAATAGCAAATGCTTCACAGAAAAGTTTCTATATCGTGCGGGGGCTTGCTAATTTATAGGGGGTGGCACTTAAAAAATATGTATATTTATTGGAGCTGAAGTAGAATCAAATTTTAAGAAGAAAAGGTTCTATGCAATTTTTTCACATAAATTGATAGTTTTTAAGTTATAACGACTTCAAAATTGGGATTTTAGCTTAAAAAAAGTATTTCCAAATGGCTCTCGTCAAGTATCTCGAAAAGTATTACTTTATCGAAAAAATGTTACAGACCAATTACAGAAAGTACAAACTGGTAACTAATTATATTTTTTGTTTATTGATGTAGGACTAATAATTTTGGAGATATTTAAGTTTACATTTGGCATCCAAGTGTTCATAAGATAATTATTTAGAGTGAGAGTTAAATATCCCAGAAAAGGTGACACCTACGTCAAGGATGCTAATAGGTAGATAAACAGGTTATTAATTAAACTTTCAACTGTTTTTTATTTGTTTCTGTAGCGTAAAAAACAAAGAAGTTATGACCGAAGCAATGTGCGTCTACACATTTTTTTTTAATAACAACGTCGCCATTTTGTAATTAGCCAGTAATTAAAAAAAAGAAATTTCAAACACTATTTCTCATTAATATATAACATGACGTAGATGCACAAAATTTTTGGTTTGTATACAGCACTTGCTTTAGAAAAAAATGCAGTTTAAATTATAAAGCTATTTTCCGAGCTATTTTCGATAAAACGCATTTTTCTTTCCTTTTCCAAATATCTCAATAAATATTAGTTTTATTGACCAAAAATAAAGCTCATAAACTGATAATGAATTTCGCTTGTTTATTTATTAACATAGATTTAACGGTTTCGGAGATATGAAAGTTTACAAATGACGTCCGAATGTTTATAAGACGAAAAATACAGTTTAAATGTTAAATATCTCAGAAATTGTGACACCTACGTCACGTATGCTAAGAAATTAAAGACAATTAATTGCGCTTTCAAATTATTTTTTACTCGTTCCTGTAGCATAAGAAATAAAGAAGTTATGACGGAAAAATGTACGCATTTATATTTTTGTATATAAAAATGTCGCCATTTTGTTATTCTAATTAGCCAGTAATTTAAAAAAATTATCTCAAATACGGTTTTTCGTTAAGATGTAGCATTACCTAGATGCTCAATTTTTTTTGCTTATTTAAAGCACTTGCTTTAGAAAAAAATGCATTTTAAACTTTAAAAGTAATTTCGAAACACTTGGATACCAAATATGAACTTAAATATCTCCGAAATTGTTAATCCTACATCAATAAACAAAAAATATAATTAATTCCCAATTTGTACTTTCTGTAATTGGTCTGTAACATTTTTTTCGATGAAGTAATACGTTTCGAGATACTTGAAGAAAGCCGTTTGGAAATACCTTTTTTTTTTTAGCTAAAATCGCAATTTTGAAGTCGTTATAACTTAAAAACTATCAATTTATGTGAGAAATTGCATAGAACCTTTTCTTCTTAAAATTTGATTCTATTTTAGCTCTAATAAATATATATATTTTTTAAGTGCCACCCTCTGAGAGGGCATCCACCCCCTATAAATTAGCAAGCCCCCGCACAATATAGAAACTTTTCTGTGAAGCCAAAAATGAACGAAATCCGTTCAATATGACATTCCGAAGTTAAAACCTCTAGTTACTGTACTAGGAATACATTAACCATTTCTAAGTATAAAACTGCAATTTCTCAACGTTCATTCTCATGTGTATTAACTAATTTTATAAAAGTGACAATAGTGTTAACGACAATATCAAACATCTTAAGTGTGCAATATTCAAATATAGAGTTCTGCAAAGTTATACATACAGACTAGTATGATGTGATAAGTAAGTGATAATAGTAAAATTAGTTTTATATAGGTAAGTGCTAGCCTAACATGTAAGTTCAATGTCTTATGCATTTGTGGTTATACTATGTAAGAGTTTCTTACTACCTAAACGTCGCCTGTTTGTATTTGCTTTTCTCGATATTTATTTATTATTATTATTAATATTAGAAAATATCTTGTTCTCAAGATATTTTGCTGTGTCAATTTAAATGGAATACCTGGTATATAGCTATATGATCCATTTAACAAGATACAGATAACGGCAGGAAAGTACGTACATAGGGTCGGGTACACACGCGAAATAAATGGGCAACCGACCGCAGGTCGAGCCCCCACCATTTAAATTCCTTTGTATCGTTGCGCATTCAATCTGCTTCGCACCCGTGAATATAAAATGTCTAGTTGTCCATAAATTCGTACGTGTACGTACTTGGCTACCGTTGTCTGTATGACCTAATTATTGAGAACTGCTGACCCATCCATCATGACAACGTAGACACCAAGATACTTGAATATGACTTTTATTCAGTATTTTCCACTTAATCACGGGCTATTAGTGAAAAGAACGAAATTTTACAGCTGATTTTCCAGTGATTGAAAATAAGAGTCACAATCGCCTTTATTTTTGTTTAAATAAATGTTATGTAAAAAAATTGCGGTAACACTTTAGTTTAATATTTAAATATGGAAATTAGTTATCTTAGAAACACGGCAAAGTTCGTAAAAAAAATAATGATATTCTGAATACATTAATTTCTTTTATTGTGAAACGTAAATGAAATATGATCGTTGTTCTACTGATTTCATCACACGAAAACTGATATAAATAATTATTTTTCAAACTGAAATAATAAATTATAACAACGTGAAAACTGATGTTTTCGACGGTATATGCAATCTACAGGCTACTATACATATAAATGTCAAAACTGTTTAAAAACAGGTAGTCTAGTCATTCTCCATTAAATTATAAGTAATTATATATGTCATAGCCACCCACGGTGATTTTATGTGTAAGTAATTCGTAAAAGGTCAAATGTTAGGTAGCTAGGTATTAATAAATTTTTACGATAAAATGAATCATACAATGTGTTTGATGATTGCATGTGACATAAAGTAATGTGAAAATAAACCAGTAAATCAGTTGTCATTATTAGTTCACAAGCTAAATACTAAATACTAAGATATACCTACTTATGTGAAAATGAATCATATTAACCCTAAAAATATGACCGAAAGTAATGCTTATCGTCCCTTGGGCCGCTATAGTTATTAAGGTACCAAGGATGTTATAAGAATAATAACGCAACGAGGTCGGCAGTGTACAATCCCGAGGGCCTCTGGCCCGAGGGAATGTACGTCGACCGAGGGCGTCATTATCCTATAACACCCGTGGTGCCTTCAACGTTTAATGTCCTGCAAGTCTGTTATTTAATTCAAATTTTTCTTTTTTTTTTGACATTTACGATTTATTAATTTGACATCTATTATGTTTAGAACGATTTGATTTAAAAGAGAGTAAAAATCAAAATTGTTTGTAAACGCCGTCGTTGCATAGTAGCGCATTTTGTTTGTCAATAACGCTATCATAATTTGGTTGTTTTGGGTCGTATTATAATTTTATAATGCCCTAGGGCGTTATAGATATTCATAACGCCCTAGGGCGTTATTTTTCATTTAATGTATCTCAAAATAGGGTGGTTATTGTAAAATAACAGACTTGTAGGACATTAAACTCATAACAACACGATTTTGTAGTTTTTCATAATCTAGACACCTTTGACTGTCATTTGCATACTATGACGTTTCACACAATTTTTCATTAAACGTCAGTTAAAAGCAAAATTTGGAATCAAAACAGGCAAGAGATTTTTTGTTATATTTTTCTTTTTCTTATTTGTTTAATGCTAGGCGAGAAACAGTTGTATGTCACACATGCAGAAAACGCATTAGCAGCCCTTAGCTATCAGCTGCCCTCACTTCGCTTCGAAAAGATTTTGGTTGAGATCGAATTACGTTTAGTGCCGTTTTGGCACAAGTTGTTTATATTATACTAACTTAAAATTTCTAATCGAACTATTGTAAAGTAGATAAAATTCTGATTTCAACGATATATCACATAAGGATTTTCTCGATTTGGTTTCCGTGAAAAAAATTTAAAAACAAAATAACAGTCTACACGGAAAAAAAGCTCCACTGATTACAAGATGAATAGACTTTATCCAAGAATATTTTAGTTTCACTATTCCTCAAATAAAATAATACTTACTTCGAGTATTATGTTATTCTTAAATAATGAGATTAGCTTGTTCTCCATTTAAGAATAAGCAGTTATTGAATCGAGGAAAGCGTAGTGGTTATTTTAAGGTGCAGATAGATCTCGTTCTAAGCATATCTTATTCTTATTTCAATGATGCTACATATTTACTATAATACTTTCATTATTTGAAAAGAGTTTATATTTAGATTGTATCAATTTTAGCTATAATTAAAATAAATTCAGGCGTAGCTCTACAGGAGCATATAGAATATTTGTTTAAAAACATGCAATATTTGATTTCAATGAAATAAAAACTTTGTAATAAATGCAGCTATTCTAATTTCAAATAGTGCCAAAGGCTTGATTTAAAAATATGTTACAGTTTGATTTAAGAATATGTATTTTCTTCAATGTTTCGAATCAAGAACATATTATTTATATACAGTGTGTCCCATTTTTCACGGTAACAACTTCGTAGCTTAGTTATTACTCATCCAATTTTAACCAAATTTGAATCGATATCAAAAGACCTTTACTATATCTTTTTTGTGTAAAACAAAACTGATTTCAGCCATTGACGCGTCAATAGCTGAAATCAGATTTGATTTACACAAAAAAGATATAGTAAAGGTCTTTTGATATCGATTCAAATTTGGTTAAAATTGGATGAGTAATAACTAAGCTACGAAGGTTTACCGTGAAAAATGGGACACACTGTATATAAATAATATGTTCTTGATTCGAAACATTGAAGAAAATACATATTCTTAAATCAAAGTGTAACATATTTTTAAATCAAGCCTTTGGCACTACCTGAAATTAGAATAGCTGCATTTATTACAAAGTTTTTGTTGTGCATTTTTATTAAAAAAGGGTTGATTTTTAGAGAAATCATAATAGGCATTTTTTTTACCGAAAAAATTAATGCAATATTGTTGTTCAGCATGCTTTAGAACCCCTACATCAAAAATTTAGCCACGTTTTGATTTATCGTTTTCGAATAACGGCCCCCTTAAAATTACATTTTTCAAATATTAAATAATTAATAACTTAGAAATGGATTGTTTTTCTAAATTTGGTCTACGAAATTTGATGGAAAGTGAATATAAATAGAAAATGAGAAATCACTTTTTTCATAAAAACAATTTGTTTCCCCGTTATTAATTATTTAATACTTGAAAAATATTATTTTAGGTGGGCCGTATTTCTAAAACTGTAAATCAAAATATCATTCAATTTTGTATATAGAGGTTCTAAAGTATGCTCATGAATAATATTGCATTAGTTTTTCAGTAAAAAATTATGCCTATTATGACTTCTCGAAAAACCGACCTTTCCCTTCTAAATAAAAATGCGCGCCAATGGCTGAAATATGTAATGGAACAATAATTAGATGTTAATCGACTTACCTTAAGAAAATTGATTCCTCAACTTAGTGGATGTACAAGATGCTTTCACCATAAATACAACAGTAGTTCTCTGAGAATTATCTATATAAAATGGCTTTTTAAAGTGTTTTCAGTTTAAAACAGAAAAACTAAAAAACATAATGTATAGTTCTAAGATTTTTATTATGAATAAAAGTAAACACACATAAGAGTAAATGTACAACAAATTCAAAAAATGGGAATTGCACAATTTTAAAATAACAGTACATAGGTCCTATTCTATTTTTACCAAAAAAAGTAAAATGTATTTTTTATAAATATAACATAACAACACATTCACATTATATAAAATAAATAACGAATTCATAAAACTCAATATTAACGCTAAATAGCAAAAATATTTTTTACTAGAAGTAAATAAATAATTATAAATTTAATGTACAGCCAACTAGAAAAATTTGGTAACACAATTTAAATATAATAAATAATTCTGCTCTTACGTGCAGATTTGGTTAACATAATATGGAATATTTTTTATTATCGTTTTATAAAAAGTTTTGCTTTCAAAAGAAATCAATTTTAATGCTATTCAATTTTTGGCAACAAAACAGGAAAATCAAATTTCAAATATTCAAATAGTTTGTATATAATTTAATAATTTGGACATAGCCAAAGTATAAAGGACGCCAAAATACACGTAAAGAACAAAGTAATTTTTAGTATATCTTTTGTACGGTTTTAAAATAAAGTAAGCAGTGAGAAATTAGTAGAAAACCGCTGCCCAAGGAATCACTACTTCCACATCCAGATTTTCTATCCATGTCTCTCACAACGAAAAAATTTTGTATGTGGAATTAATTGTTTATGGAACTTTAATAATATAATATTTGAAATCCTCTACCCCAAAAACCCATAAAACGATACCCCACATCGGTAGTAGGGTGGGGGTGGTGATAGGGGGTAGTGGGGGGTGGATGAAGTAAAACAATATTTTGGGGTTTTTTGGTTCTTATACACAGTACACACAATAAATCATAATCTTTTCTCATCCCCTTTAATAATGGTAAGGGGGTGGCTAATGCCAAAAACTTCCAGATCTCGTTAAAATACATAGATGTACCAAATTTCAAGTGAATATCTTAAACGGTTCCAGAGTAAACGTGCGCACAAAAAAGTTACAGACAGACAGGCAGGCAGGCAGGTAGACAGACAGACAGGCAGAATTTTTTTTACTCAAAATATCGACGTTTCATGACATATTCTAAGCCTATTTGAACAATAAATTTTTTTAAAATTTGTCGTTACTATACTTCCTCTGGACGTGGAGTAAAACAGAAAAAATAAACATTTTTGCAACTATTTTTGGCAGCATCCATGGCAGGAACAAAAAAAAATTCCTAGATTTTACACTTGTGTTTGGACGCACTTTGCTTTGGTTACTTCAAAAATATCGAATTAAAAAATTTTTAAAGCTGAATTTTATATTTTTTGCGGAGCCTGTATGCTTTACCTATACTTTAACAGTGTTAAAAGAGGTTTCTTTTCAAGCAAATTTTTATCAAGGCAGGTTCAGGATTTCTTAAATAATTTAAATATTGCTATAAGCAGTTCAAACCAAATGTATTTTTTTTCTTAAAAAAAATTATTATTTATTGTTGCAACATTGCTCCAATGTTAAAGTATATTTTTTTGTTTATAAAGTGTACCACCACCCATATACTGCTAAGAATTTTATTTTTTTCAAAAATTATTGACACTGGTCTATACGTAGATGTGGAAGTAAAAGCAAAATTCATCCTCAGTTTAAGGGTGCCGGTGCCGTGCTTAAGAAAATGATTTCCTAGTTCGAGGATTTCTCTTACATCCCTTGATAGGCCTTTAGATACAACATTATAGAATGGTACCAGACTATTGAAAAGTCAAAAAAAATTTTTTTTTGATTTTCGCTCAAGTAAAATTTTTTTTCTTTTTTTAGTTTTAAATAGCCTAGTACCATTCTATAAAGCTGCTCTAAACGAATATCAAAAAAATTTTTCAATCGGTTTAGGGATGCAGGAAAAATCCTCGAATTACGTTCACGAAACCGCCCTTAAGCTTTCTTTTTGGTCTAGAGCATTTGTTCGCTAAATTATTTATCGAGTTATTTGACGAAAATCGTGTTGCGATACCTGTTTTCTCAAGTTAAAATCGCAATTTTCAAGTCGCAATTTACATGAAAAATTGTGTAGATTTTTTTTTCTAAATTCGATTCTCTATCAGTTTCAACGGTTATTGTCATTTGTGTAACTCCTGAAAAGGAATGACATTCATATTCTGTCAAATGCAAGTATTCGCATAATATCCAAACATTTACTTGATGAATTTCCTATTAAATAAAAAAAAAACGAAATTTGATCTATATGACAAACTTTGTAAATTTAAATATCTAGTTAATGTACTATTATAAGCATAGGTTGAACACCATCGATCTACTAAATTCTAAAACCAGCTTCTGACAATTTTTTCTTCAGAACCCTTTAAGGTATTCTTTATTATCAAAAAAATTCGAATAATATAGTGACATTCTCAAAACAGATAAAAAACGAAGTAAATAAACAATGTGAATTTTAACATTTCTAATAATGCTAGACTCAGACACATTTAACAAACAAAACAGAAAGCAGGTAGTTTTCTAGCAATACGCGGAAATATGAAAGAGAGAAATGTATTGTGTAAAAAGCTATTAATAGTAGTTTTTGACAGGGCTTCGAGAACGTTTTGCCTGAATACCTACATGAACTTAAATTTAAAATTAGACTAGTGAAAATGAAGAAACACTGTATAGCTGCCACAACATGAAATAATAATAAGATACCCTTAACTGGTAATTAGAGAAATATAATTACGCAAAAAAAAATTGAAAATTCTTATTATTCCAATATCCTCAGAATGCCAAAAAATTTTTTGGCATTAGCCACCGTCATTATTAAAAGAGGTGAAAATATAAAATTGTGATTTAGTGTGTGTACAAGAATCAAAGGCCTCAACATTTTTTTTACTTTATCCACCCCCAATACCACCACCTCCACCACCACTACCGATGTGGCATATCGTTTTATGGATTTTTGGGGTTGACGATTTCAAATATTATATTTTTAAAGTTCCATAAACAATTATTTCCACATAGTGGAGTGCAAATAATATAGTATCAAAATTTTTTCGTTGTGAGAGATTTGGATAGAAAATATGGATATGGAGGTAGTGGTTTTTGATTTAGTTTTTAAAAATGTTAAAATTTTAAAATTATTTAGTTGACTGCATTCAGGCGAAAAAAGCAAGTTGTTAGGACATCGATTGAACCTGAATGGATTTGCCTAAAAACTATTGCTCTATAATCATTAATTAAGCTTTCTACTACTTTTCTTTGCCTACTCTTTGCTAACTCTTTTTTTTTCTGTGAAAAATGATGTTGAAAATGTTATAATTGAAAAAATTTCGCTAATTACGAACACAGTGTTAAAAAAAAAATGACGACTCCAAAATGGCCGATTTTAAGACCAAAATTGTGCAAAATGAACGATTATTTTATATCAAAGTTTAAATATCATTGCATAGGTTTTTATTAGGCATTTATTATTTTTAATAATTAAAATGATTAAAATACAAAGTTATGGGATAAAAATGCCCGATTTAAGACCAAAATCATGTAATGCTCGTAAAATTGTCTGAAACATAAGTAATTGTAAATGTTCAATTAATAAAGTTAAAATATTATAATATGAGGATTTATTAATAAATTTTAAAGTGTATTTTAAATAAAAAACATTCATTATTATAAAATTGCAATTTGTAGAAAGGGGTTAAAAACAGAAGCATAACTGAAATTCTTCATTTGTTTTTGTTCAAATTGGCTTATAATGTTATGAAATGTCGAGATTTTAAATTTGAGAAAAAAATCTGTCTGTCGGTCTGTAACTTAATTATTAAAGGGGGCGAGAAAAAAAATTGTGATTTAGTGTGTGTACAAAAACCAAAGATCTCAAATTATTTTTACCTCATCCACCCACACCACCGTACCATAATTACCGAACATTTTGGTCAAATTATTTTTCTTCCATGTACTTTGTCCGTCGGTTCTTTAAACTAAAGTCACCTTCCTATATTTACTCAAGATATTGCTGGTATAATCAACGGGATTAAAAGCAAAGCGTGTTGCGTAATAGATCAGGTAACTCCCAGAGTAATAAAGCTTACACATAATTATATAATATATCATTTAACTAGAATTATAAATCCCTTATTGTAAAGTGGTGAATTTCCCGAACAAATGAAAATTGCAATGACTTTCCCATTATTGGCATTTAAATGTAGACTTTCAACACATTTTTGTCTAAACACGATGATTTTCAAGGGCGTGTACGTTGAAACAGAAAAAAAATACAAAATTAAAGCTTCAAGTTTTGCAGTAGGTATTTTTTTAAATAAATTTTTTTTACTGAACGATCGCGTAAGTTTGGTATTTTTTTGAGTCAAATGAAATAAACCAAACAGTATTTCTGAGATAAATGTTATACCAAACTACTTCCACATCCAGATTTTCTATCCAAATTTCTCACAACGAATAAAATTTGATATTATATTTGAACTTCATTAAGTGAAAATAAATTGTTTATGGATGTGTCACATTGGTAGTCGAAGTGGTGATAGCGGGGTAGATGAAATTTAAAAAAATGCTAAAGTCTTTGGTTTTTTACACACACTAAATCGCAATTTTATTTTCTTCACCTCTGTTAATATTGGTGTGAGAGTGGGGGTGGTAATGGGGTGGCTAATGCCAATCATTTTTTTCATTTACCCCAATTCACCCCCCCAACCATTCAACGGAATAAGATAAAAAGATAAAAATATAATCAATATCGTAAACAATTCCAGAGTAATTGTGTGTGGAGAAAAAGTTACACACAGAACGATAGACTAACAGTTTTTTTTAATTTAATGTTTTATTTATATTAATTTATATTTATATTTTATTTTGTTCAAACTTAAAATCTCGACGATTCCTGACATTCAAAGTCTATTTGAACAATACAGATTTTCAATTTTTTTTTGTGTTGCTAAACTTCCACTGGATATGGAAGTAACTAAGTATAATATTATTAAATCCTGAATGCAAAAATCACAAACCTAATTTAGGGACATAGAAATATCAATTTATTACGACAAATAAACAAAGCATTTATTTTATATTTTCTTCTTATTCTAAATTCTCTCTCTTACGATATAAATGCTACACTTATATTTTTAAGCCCTCTATTTGAAATTCTGTATAAAAATTCAAAGCACATTTTAAGATGTTTAAGATGCTTACAACTATTTTTCTTTCATAGCACTATGCAACTTAAATTATAATTCTTAGTAGGTATACATTTTTGAATTTAGATAAATGGTTCGAATATGATACAATACCTGTGAGGTTTCGGACTAAAAATTAATTCGAATAAAGAGCTTTCATTCATCGATTGTGACTTCATGAAGAAAGTATTTAAGAGGAAATAAGAATCGAACGTTATCGAGCCATTGCAACGCTGCCAAATATCGGGCTATATAACGAACGATGAATATCAGCTGTATAAGAGGCTTGGATATACAGGAACAGCGCCGCCTGACTCAGTAGTGCTGAACTAAAAGTGTATCTCGGATCATGAAAATATGACTTTTTGAAGCCCACCCCAAAATTTTGTAGGAAGGAAGCTAACATGATTTGTGGCCATTTAGTGATGATATACACGGGGGTACGTTGATGAGCCCGACAGCGTCAAATCGGGCTGCACTACAACCGCTCAGTGTATGAAACGGGCCTGTATATGACCATGCATATCTCTCTCTCTCTCTCTCTATACATATATATATATATATATATATATATATATATATATATATATATATATATATATATATATATATATATATATATATATATATATATATATATATATATATATATATATATCTCTTCTTTGTAAAATCAATAGTTTAGACACAACAGTCGATTAAAGGTAAACATATTTATTTTACTTTCCCTAACGATATGCTTAAATTTATGATTTTTAAATGAACAAATGGTTATTGAATTCAATTTGGATTGTTATTTGCAAACTCTTTCAACTGAAATTCTACCTATTTCTTACCTGCGCCGCATCTACCTGTGATTAAAGCAAACCTCCGCCGCCCGGGCGTCGCACAGTGGGGCAACAAAACTAGAAACGTGGCCAACACCTTCACACATAATAAAATGAATCGGAATTGGCCCTTACCTGATTTATTTCGGCGCCCACATCAGTCAAAACCGAGTAGTGCAGATAGTGCGTTGTGAATTTTAAGTTTTATTAAATCTTTGTGCTTGTTTATTTGTTTATTACTGTATTAAAATTCGAGTTTTTTGCTAAGGAGGCTTCAAGTTCAGGTGTTAATTACATTTTCCTGTACTTATAATTTTGTGCGCAGAAATATTTTTGTAAATGCCAATTTAATCTCATTAAGGTAATAATGAAACAATTAGTTTCGCTCCAAGTGCGACCAAGACATTTTTTCAATGGGTGTATTCTTTATTTATGCCCATATTTTGCCCTTCACTTTTAAAAGTGAAATTATATCTAGCACGAAATGCTTTTTAACAAGTATATAATAATTATTATTATATTCGAATATTTTTTTCGATACCTATAAAACCTTTATAAATTAGATTTTGTAAAATATTTTTCCCATCACTAGCATTCCAGAATACATAAAAATACAAAATTTCGTAATTTTCTGTTGATGTAATTTTTCCATTTTTTCCTTTTTGAGAAATGATTTTATTGAATAATTTTTCTATAAACCTGAACCTATTTTTGAATCATTAGCTAAGTTTCAGATTTTTTGCCAGATTTTCGGGTCTTCTGCCCCACTGTGCGCAGTCGTTTTTATAACGTGCGTAGTCTTTGCCTTTATCGCTTTTCAGTATTGCTTTGACCATCGTGCAAGTATAACAACGTTTCGTATCTATTATTTTTGTTATCATTGCTCTGGGATATATTATTTTGCAGACTGTGGAATTTACAGAAGAACAACGCCTGGCCATGGAAAACATTCTTTGTAATTTGAACCGATCTACGATCTTTGCAATGGATCACCAAGGTTTGTTTAAAACGATTACTAAAAAATTTGAAGGACTAGCAAAACTGGAAAGTAATGGACCTACCGCTAAACTCTGGGTGCAATATTTTCGCATGGTAACTTTGGTGAAGCAGTTTATAGAAGCAGAAAAAATGGGTAATTGGCAGCTGCACCTAGAAACTGCCCGGAAAATGCTGCCTTATTTCCACGCAAGCGGCCCTCATAATTATGCAAAATCGTGTCATATGCAAGATATATCCTTAAAAGACAAAATGACTCCTGATGAGTATAATAAATTTACAACAGACGGCTTTTTCACAATCGGGCGCACCAATAAGTTTTGGTCTGTTGGTCACATATGACTATTGAACAAACGCCAATGAGGACGATGAAAGCTATTGGAGGGCTTACTCATGGACGAGGAATCACGGATATCGCGTTAATAATGTGGATATTGGGAATGGTGTATTTGTACAACGTATGCGATGAGATTGAAAGATTTTGCAACGTTTCTTTTACATTTATAGAACAACATGTGGATATGAGAAGTTCACGTATTATTCGAGACAATGATGATGTGCAAAAGCTGTTGGCTTGGTTTACGCAACACCCTCCTTTCCCAGACGTAAACGAAATAATATTTATTTCCTCAGGAGTTATTGGAGATGAAAAAAACGCCTTTAGATGAAACTAAACGAACATTTTCAAATTCACTCGACTGCTGTACCTAAACCGTTGACTTTAGGGAAAACATACATTTAACATGTTTTATAGAAAATCTCCTACTCTTTAATTTTGGTTATAGGTATTTTGACTGTAGAATGTACGGTAACGGAGATATTTGAAAAAAGCTGTTTTGGAGGCTATCTTGCCAATATGGCGGCTCGAGCGGCAGTGCTTGCTTTGTGCAAAATATGAATCTTAGTACTAGACACCTATCTCTAGAATTATACCAAATATCAAAACTTTCCGAGTTAATTCCACTTAAAACTACCTGACGGAGAAGATTTAATCTAAATCTTTTTGCTATATTTCTTGTAATGTTTCCCACAAGTTCCAGCAAAAAAATCGCAATTGTAAGACAATCCCCACAAATGTTTTAAACTTTTAGTTTCCTCTACTTCTATTCATAAAGATAACTTGACTCATTATTTTTTAAATTTTTCATATCATGCAACAGAAAACGCACATTAATTTTGGAAAAATACCTAGTAGAGATAGATATCTTAAATATTACTAGTTTCATAAGTACCGCTTTCGAATTATTTGCAAATCGATGGTTATGATGCTACAAAATAGTCTTTAATTCTTGCTTTTAAATGTTATTAAATGTTCATAAAAACGTATAGGAATTTAATCTGCGTTGGTGTGAAAGATTTATGAACTGATCTTAGATAATGTTGATTTTAATAGTGATTATAATGCCGGGATATTTTAACGTAACCTACATAAGATTCTTATTTTACTACTAAACACTTTAGCTTGGCACTTTTATAGTGTATTATATTGAGTAAACAGAATATCTGATACGGTTCACTGTTTTTCTTGGAATTACAGAAGGTTACGTATGGTAACATGGGCCCTCGAGGCCTTAGATTGCTGCATTCAGATTCTTGTTGCTATTGTGGTCTCAGATGGGAGGATAACATTCGTACAATCAGTGAAATTACATTCTAATGAATAAATTAAGTAAGCTGAAAAGATCGAAGAAACTACATACATCAGATATTGAGGAATGATAATTGATAAACACCTAAAATGGAATGTTCACGTTGCACAGTTAACTAAAACAATGAGATGCCTTTTATACAGGGTATTTCGTTCAGGACAGACCAGCCTGACCAGCTAGTGCAGGGTGGTAGATCACCTTAATACGTGTCGATTTGACCCCTATATAAGTTGCGAAATTTGTTAGTTCAGGAGTTATTTAAGTTGTCGTATATTTCTAGGTAAACTTCGGATTTGCCCAAAAATTTCGTCATTCTTGCTTAACTATTGGTACTAGGTACATGATTTCTTTTATGAACGTAGTCCAATATGGGCCAATGGGCCTACCATCCTGAAAAATAACCTTTTTATTGGACCCAAAACTATTTGGGCAAAAAATTTATTAAAACCAAAATTATTCCTTAACTTTACAACAGTCTAGCGAAAAATCAAAAAAATAGTGCTCATCTTAAAAATTTCTCTACTTTATTCAACCAACCAGACAAATTTCATGCATGTAGCCCCATGACTTCACATCGAGAATTTATTGCAAAGCGTACAATGCGAAACTCCCACGTTTTAATCTTAATTTAAACTGGCTAGCGTAGAGGCGTCTTGACTGTATAATTGTCTTCAGGTCTACCAAACACTCAAAAAATATCGGTGCTTTTGACGATTAAACACGTCGCACGGCACCGCCAAAGACGCAGACATTTTTTACTCGCTTAACAAAACAAGTGTGTAGTCAACTTTACAAATATTTTGATACTTACAGTGAAGCAACGTTCAGCGCGGTTACTACTTTGATGGAAAAAACAGAGCGATCTCGTCCTACCTTCTAACGGCTTGTAGATCAGCGTATACACGGAAGTTATGTAATTTTAAGACGAGAATTACGTAGTGGATATACCTTCCTTCGGAGGGCATGTAAAGCAGTCCATCCCTTGTCTATTAAATGATAGGCAAGTAAAAGATCCCTACTCTTCGATAGAAAAAAGGCTCGGCAAAATTTTCAGATGGCGTCGGTTATAGGCTCTGGTAGCGGATATAGGCCGACGATAACTAAACGAAAAAAAAACTGGTTGGCGATAATATGCACTTAACCAATTTACTTTAGTTTCATTGAAGGACAACTCTTTTTATTTTCTTAGACTGTAACGGCCCCTTACATCACATTCATTTATTGACCTAAATAACTATGAATAAAGATCGCAGGGATCTCTAATATCAAAACGTTTAATCAAGTTAACTTTATTTCAATAGCTCAGATATTAGTATGTCGTGAGGGCGTAAACTGTCATTTTCGGGTAGCGGCATCGGTATCAATTTTAAAACCGGCCTCTCTAGTTCAACATCTCGACCAACATACACGTATTGGCAAACACTCCGCCAAATAAATTTTACAATCACTTAAATGGATTAACTAAATACAGATTGGATTTATATATCATTTATATATAATTTTTTTGAAATTCTAAAATTTAAAATTTAAGAATTATGGAGAAATTTAAAAGTTATGGAGTAAAATCGATTTAAAATCTATGATTTACAATTTATGGTTTATGAGTTATGATTTATAACTATATCTCCATATCTTATCAATTTTAAAATTCCACGTTTTCATTTACGATGAAATTTCGGACGTAGAAACGATTCTGGTTATCGCCATTTTAAAAAACAAAAAAAAACCTCTTATGATCGTCGAACATTGATGGACATCATTATTTATTTATAAATGGGAATGGGAAGTTAATCTCACAATTAAACTAAACTGGAACGATTATTATATTACTATTGGGACGTACCGAGGTATTAAGAAGAAATAAAATTTTACTAGTTTTGTATGGAAGCCATTACGTGCAGGTCAATGACGTAAAGGATACCGAATGTGAAGCCAAGCGGTCAGGTGATGTTAGCTGGGGAATTTTGTTTCGTGTCGACAGTGGTAACCCATGTAAAGTGCTGTCTCCTACCTTCTCGGCAAGCAGGGAAGTGTCAAATTTCCACCTGACATCACGTTTGATTTGGAGGATCCCTCGAATTAAGACCGTACAAATGTTTTAATCTTAAGATAAGTTAACTTTCTATTAATCATTTACTACCCTTCCAACAAGTGTTACGGTTGTTTCATAGCGACAGCTGCTTTAAGCAGGATATATAGTTGAAAGTAAACAAAGTGCTGTAGAACCAGTTTACTATTAAGTAGCATAGTTTGTAAATGTTTTAGCCAGTATCTCCTTTAACGTGTCGTGTATTATAGTATTATAGCGATTACTGCCATATGCAGGATATAATTTAAATGTAAACAATGCTATAATATTTTGTGTCTTCAACTAGAGAGCCATTGACGAATCCAGATCGTGGGTGTATTTTATCGTTGTGTATATAGTTTTTGACCTTTGGGGTCGTGTACACTAGTGATCTGGATTGTTTTTGAAAATTTTAGTAGTGTTTTGGCCTTGCGGTTGGTACTAGTGGGTATTTCATTCGGATTATCATTTAGGATAATTTGGCCTGGTGGCCCGGATGATTGACCTACAGTGTAGCGTGGTAATAGTCAGAAATGGATATTGTCGTGGTCTCGTACCAAATTTTTTATCATGCTGCACATATTTTGGCCATGTGGTCGTGTACTGTATAGTATAATCAGTACGTTTTCTTCATCGTGTAAATATTGTCAAGGTCCAAAGTACAGCTGTGCTTAATTCCTTCGTGTAACATTTTAGCGTACCCTGTGTACATATGATATTTTTATTACGTAAATTACCGTTATAGTTAACGCTATACTTATTGCTTGCCTAATATAGGTTAGTTCTACGCCATATTTTTAGTGATAGAATTTTTTGGAGTCATAGGAGTATGTAAAATTTATGGTGTTTTAGTGATAAACAAGTTTTATTAATCAGCTACTAGGTTGTGATTTTTTTAGTAGTGTTTTGGCATAAGTACAATAAATTTCATAACGTAACTTCTGTTATTCCAGTAAAGTTGATCACCAGGTGAGGTTACACCTTTTTACTATAATTTTGTTTGCTAGTTTCACAAAATAATTAACAGTGAATCTTTACAGAGTAATGTCAATATTTATAGTGGTAGGAAGTTTGCTTCTGTTTGTTATTTAGTTGGGGATTTGTCTCTATTTCCCTCAACTTTGACGAGTAGTTCACTCGAAATATTTGACCTTGTCGTACGTAAAATTTCCCTAAAAGTTTTGTTATTGTTGGCCTTATGCCTAATAACTTTTTTTGATTACCATTCTTCTTGGAGAACTATTTTGTAAACTTGTAATAAAATTTAAATTTTGTCTATCGTTGTTAATCAAATCGTTGGAGGATTTCAACTTTGAACTTCAAGTTTTGTAACATAGCCTGGGCAACTTAAATTATTTCAGATCTAATTGGCCGAATTTTTACTGGGATTTTGATTATTGACCACTAAGCTAGGTCGTTATTTCGTGTTTTCATAGTTTATGAAATTGTTTATTGCTAATCTCACCCGTAATTCTAAATTGGGAATATCGTCTACTAACCTCAAAATTTCGTCTGTATATAATAGTTTTTTAAGAACTTCATGCCGCGAAATTGGCAAGTACTAACCATTGATATCATTAGCTAACATGTTAAGTCACACTGTTGGCTACTATTAAATTTGTTATTAAACTATTGTCATTTTAAAATTTTGTTGTTTCTTTAATGTGTTTGTTGTATCGTACCTTTCCTTTCTGGCTCGCCTTTTGAGCCTGGCACCCAAGGTAACTCTTGTAATTTTTGCTTTCGAAAACCAAATTCTCTGACCAACAAAAAAAAAAGGAAAAAAAAATTTTTATTTTTTTTTCAAAAATTTTTTAAAGAATTTTTTTAACTTAAATCACTCTTGGCCTCATTGGGACTATCGCTTACGCTTACCCATGGCCCTTGCATCCTAAAAAACTGGCTAGCCGAGCCTAATTTGTTTTGGGTAACAGGTTATAATTTTTGTGAGTTTGAACAATTTAAGTGTCCAAACAAATTAGTTTTGTGTCATACAAGGAATATTAATTGTCTAATAAATACTATAAATTAAATCGTAAGTGATGATGTCAGTTTGGGCTTATCCCATTTAATTTTGTGGTAAATCTCCTTAGGCAAGAACTCAACCATCCAAGAGTTTTTTAAATATTACCCTGTAGACAGGTAATATATGACAAGACATTAAATGAAGTAAAACAACTGGAATAAAATTAATAAACATTTATTACTTTCACTACAATAAATGTTCGAAATGGCGATCTCTAACGGCAATGCACATACGACATGTTCTTAAAACACTTTTCTTTAATTATCCAAATGCCTCCTCGTATTCGCGAATGTTTTCATTGGCTTCGGCCAATTTCCATTGTAATTATTGTAAAGAAGAATATTTTTCGTGGTACACCAATTCTTTATAGTGCCTCGAAATAAAAAAGTGAACCAGCTATTGTTCCTCCGCGCCCAATTCACCTGCCTGGAGAACGTTGGTTCAGATGGAGCCTAACAACTATTGTGTAGTGGCATGGGTCTCCGTGCTTCCTTGTGCGTAACCATAATAGTAAAAAAATACAGAAAAAAATATGTATATGCAAAAAACTGTTGCCCAAGGAATCACTACTATCACATCCAGATTTTCTATCCAAGTCTCTCACAACGAAAAAAATCTTGAAACTATATTCGCACTCCACTATGTGGAAATAATTGTTTATGGAACTTTAATAATATAATATTTGAATCGTCTACCTCAAGAACCCATAAAACGATAATCCCACATTGATAGTGGTGGTAACAGGGGGGGGATGGTAGTGAGGGTTGATGAAGTAAAAAAATATTTTGAGGCCATTGGTTCTTGTACACACACTAAATCACTAAATCACAAGTTTTTTCACCCACTTTAATAATGGGGTGGGGATGATAATGGGGGTGGCTAGTGCCAAAAACTTTTTTAAGGCTTTAGCTTCTCTTGTATATGCTAAATACCAATTTTATGGACTTGCTTGATTTACTTATTTACCCCCATTTATCCCAATTTACTCCCCAACCTTTCAACGGAATAAGATCAAAATATAATCTAGTTCTAGATCTCGTTAAAATACATACATGCACCAAATTTCAAGTCAATATCTTAAACGGTTCCAGAGTAATCGTGCGCACAAAAAAGTTACAGTCAGAACGACAGACAGATTTTTTTTGCTCAAACTTAAAATCTCGACATTCTAAGCCTCTTTGAACAATATAAATGTTCAAACATTTTTTTTGCGATACTACACTTCCACTGGATGTGGAAGTAATATGACAAAACACTTAAAGCAGACGATAAACAACTAACAATAGTAATTTACGTTATAAGTCCGGTAATTGACTTATTACAGTACGAGTTGTTTTACGGACGAGGCGACGCAGGAGCCGAATCCGGAATATAAACGAGTACTGCAATGACACCTACCGGACGTGTATCGTATCATATTTTATTTCATACTGTCTTTATAATTCCTTTTAAAATGAATAAAAAGTTATAATTATTGAAATTTAAAAAACATTAGTTCGTAATCTAACAATCGCATCACCTTAACGATGTTATAGCCATTGTTTTCCCTAGCTAATTGTGTTTGTCTTCTGCTTGTCACTGTCAAATAAATAAAACCATAATTTTTGCATTGTTTTGTATTATGGAGATTTTGGAGGAGATTTTGGAGGAGATTTTAAATAAATCTGTGGAAGCAACGGAAAAATTAATTTCAAAAAAATCATCAGATAGATATCAAGAAGAAAATGGATTGTTTTTTCAATGGAAACAAATAATATAATAGTGTTGCTAGGTAACACATTACAGTATCAGATACTGTAATATTCGCAGGTAACACATTACGGTATCAGATACTGTAATGTTCGATTTACCGATCACAAATGAGTCCGGGAAATAGTCATTTACCGAACAGTATGAAATAAAATAACTTACAGTAGAATAAAGGGAACGAAAGTACCACGTCAAATAACGTGCTGTCACCGCAATCAATTAGGACTGATCAGCTAGGCTACAATTATTATCTCTTTTCAACCGATCTTTCTATCTGTACTGCGAATGTTAATGACATCCACTATCACAAACTTATCTCACTTTTCCAATAATATTTTATATTAAAATTAAGTTTTCGATGTGAAGTCATGGGGCTAGCTAAATGAAATTTGTCATCAGTAAAGTAGAGAAGTTTTCCATTAGGATACTAAACTTTGTTTCTACCATTTTATTTTTCGTTATAAAGTTAAGGAATAACTATTTTAATAAAATTTTAAAAAGATATTTTCTGTCAAAATTTTAGCATATTATTTTATTATCCTATTTATTACTGTACTTTATTTTATAAACTGTATACTTCCCTCTAATTTATAAACAATTATTATTTACACAATATGTATTATTTTGATACTATCCATTTGTTGGCAAACAGAAATCAATAAATGTATTATTATTTTTATTATAATACTATCATATTTTATGCTCCAGGAAAATTGTATAGGATTTTGCAAATATTTTTAAGATTCATTCAAGCTAATTTTTTTTTGAAGGTAATATACTTGAGGGGCTTTTAATATTCCGAGGTAGAATGAAACTATTTACAATGAAAATTGATTGGCAGTAAAAAACCACACAGAGCCATTCACCAACGTGCATTCTAAGTACCTCTTCTTCTATCTTGTGATATAAACAGGTCTTTATTTAGGTCAATAACAGGAAACATTCACCTTAAAATTATCACAATTTTTTTTTCCTAATAGGACTATGTAACATTTCGCCCCTTAAGAGTGGAGTGCTTAAGAAAGTGATTTCTTAATTCGACAATTTCTCCTGTATTCCTGAACCGATTACAAAAATTCTTTGATAGGCTTTTAGAGAAAACTCGGTAGAATGAAAATTCTTTCTAATTTTCGCACGAGAAAATTTGTCTTTCTTTAGTTTTCAATAGCCTAGTACCATTCTATAAGGTTGTCTCTAAAAGCCCGTAAAAAATTTTTCGAATCGGTTCAGCAATGTAGGAGAAATTGTCGAATTACGTCCACCTTAACCTCTTGAACAAAATGCCTTTGGTTGCCTATTCTCAACTACGAATTTACTTTCATTTCTTTCCCCACATTGGTAAATCTGTCAATTACTAGATTGGTCATTTAAATATTCTGATACTAGGTCAAATTAAAGTAAGTATACATGTTTGTTGGGAGCGGTACGAAGATTGAGGTCGTCAGGCCAAATGCGTATCTTGTATATTCTATGGCATAGTTTGCGAATAACTCTTACTCCATCTTCACAATAATACTAATGCAACTAACTTAAGCGCCCCGACCGTAGTATTGGCATCTCCAGCTGCTTTATCAGTTTTTAATTACTGTGTGACTGCCTTCACTTATTTCAGTATTGAAGGTTTGCTTTCGTTCTCCTGTTGCTAGCTATCTTGTGCCTCAAGGTTAATTTCGTATAGCTCTTCGCAGTATTATCACCAATCCTTAACAATCTGATTCCTATCAGTTCTGAGAGTACCAGTGGAGTCCTTAATTGACCACGTTTGCGTGTAATCACCCTTGCTGTTTGGAAAAGGTCTTTGCTATTATTACGATCAGCAAGTGCCCCAGTGCCCATTTCACCGAAAACTTTAATGGTCATTTCTTTTTAAAAAAATATTGTATAAGGACACTTCCATGGATATATGCTACCCTGTAATTCAAAATTGATATTGTATGTTTATTACTAATGTATTATTAATTACACACGTCTACAAAAAAAATACTTTGATGCGCTGAAGCCAATCCTGACCATAAAATTTTTTAATCCTGTCAGTTTCCCTCTACCACACCTCTTTTTCCTCTAAAAAGGGAAAACATTAGATTTTCCTTCATGTAACGAAAGTTAATAGATAATATTTTAGTTATTAGTACATGATGATGTTGACATTACCCAAAGTTTGAATCTTCCACCCGTACCACCTCTCACTACCTCATTAGGGAAGTAACAACTGCATTTTCCTAAATCATTGGCATCTAAGGGCTAACAAATTTTGTTTTATATATGTTATAAAGTTATAACCGTCCAAGTAACAATTTAAATGCTATGTGGTCTTGAATAAGTTTTGTAATAGCTTTATTGAGGACGTAAGTTTGCTAAATGGCTTTATAGCGGTAGTATAGCAGGCTAGCAACTCTTTCAGCCTAAGTAGTTTTATTAAGAGTTGTAACAACCTCCTAGAGGCTGAGTTTCAATACCATTTAGCATTTGTTTTAAATCAAGTCTATTAGAATTTGTAAAGGTTTTATGGTGGTGGTCAGCACTACCATGATAAAATCATTTGGCCTAGGAAACCAATTTACCTCAGAGACAACGTTCAATAAACAAGTATGCTTAAGAGTTTTAAAGGGGCACCTGAATATACTAATCATAAAACTGCTATAAAGCTGTAGTAGCTTATATAATGTAACATAAGAACCATTTAATTTGGACAAATTCCTTCATTAAACGGTAAAAGTTGCAGTTTGACAGGGGGATAAATAGATTTTACTTATTTTAGGTTAATTTTAAATTACTTTTGTGTGAAGTACCTCAAGAAATTAAATATGGAGACGCATTTTTCACAAACGTTGATGAAAATAAAAAAAGTGATTACTTTACACATTGGGCCTTTCCCACGTTTTATTTTTATTGAATATTTGAAAAGTTCTCTTTAAAAAAACTTACCCGTATTTTTTCTTTTTTACGAAATTTGCTTCTTTTCTACAGAAAAAATGATTATGTTATATGAATTTAAAATTGGCGGAAATATTTCTGCACTGATGACGAAATGGGGGGAATGACCAATCAGTATACTCTAGCACCCTTGGTAGAGGCTACATATGAGCAGATTGTATGTATAAGTGTTTGTCTCTTTCTATCTTTACCGAATTGACAGACATGTCATCAAGCTTTGTTAGTTCTAGTCCAGTGACGTGTGAAACTACAAAAACTTTTCTTTGATGTATTTACTATCAAGTTGCCAAAAATGAATGAAATCTAAATCATATGACATTATTCCAAAGTTAAAATCTCTAGTTACTGTACTAATATATAATAATACATTTATAGTTACAGGTATTTCATACATGCTGAATTTATAAAACTAAATAGGTATGCACAAAAACTGAATAATAACGTTAAAATATGATTCATTTCACTTTTGTAGTATACAAATTACAGTTAATAAATGTAAACAACTAGGTTTAAGTGTTTTATTTTCTTTTACATTTATTGAATAATTTTTAAAATCATTAAATCTAAAGATTTATCGGTAACAATAATTATTTTATTTAAGTAAATAGGAATTGTCATTCACCATTTCACTGTCAATAATAAGGAGATTATCACTTGCTGCCTTCTCAAAATCTGTCTCCATTTTTTTTATGTCTACACAGTATACACACACACACTTTTGTATAACTAAGAAATACAGTTATGAAGTCAAAATACTAAATCCGTGCGATCACAACGTAAATCGTAAATAAGAGAACATAACCTACCTATTTATTTTATTTCTATTATTGTTGCCAAGTGTCAGTTATTTGTTGGGAGCCAACATGCCGAAACTGTGTTTCTTCTGTTAATTCTTATCATTTTTATTATAGGAAGTGGTATTATTCAATGGAAATTCATTATTTTCAAAAGCGGAGATAAAAAGTAGACATTCTTTAGTGAAATAATTAAAGCATTTCCTCTAACGTTAAACATTCATATACATTAGGCAACATGGAAATAGTCTCATCGGCAGGTTTCCAGACGAGATGTAAAATTCAGAAGCATCAAGAGGTTCAGTTAATTTTCGTATACGGCATCTGCATCATAACCTTAAATTTTAAGTTTTTCAAGTTTATTCTCATTTTAAATATTTGTATACGCATTTTTAGCTTGAAGCCGTACTGACTCCAAGCAAATATTTAAAAATTCACGTAAATAATTTTTCAATATTGTTGATTAATTAAAATAGACTGCTAATTACAGGTTAGACTTCCAACCTACAAAAAGAGTCCTATTTTATTAGGACAAGGTATTTAGAACTTCATAAACATTACACTGAACTAGACTTTAGTTGAAAATACGGGAACCAAGCAGAAATTTTAATAATAGCTGGGTAATACTCTTAAATCTTAAGAAACACATATTTTTGAGGTTAGCTGTGACGTCACGTGCAAATGCCCTATGATTCCAGAAATTGTTTAATTTTGATTGGAGTTCCCCCCATGACGTTATTTGAGCGCGTTTATTTGTTCGAAATATGTAGTGAATTAGACAATATTTTTATTTTTAAAATATCCATTTAAAATTAAAATATTATACGATATGACGTATATATATAATATTTATTAGGTGTTAATAAATGATTTATGACAAAATTATCATCAAGTTCCATTACATGGGAAAGGCCCATTGGAACCACACCACACATTTGTCTAATCAAAATAATCAAAATAAATGTAAGAGGTTATCTTCTTCTTATTATTTATATATTTTTGCTCTTTTATTCACATTCCAGTGCAGTTCACTGCATTTGGATATAAGGGCATATAGTCGACCCTGTCAGAGCAATCACAGCACAGCTAAGGTAAGGCAAAAGTAATTAACAAGTGTAAGGTTTTATGTAAATAAACGTCAAAAAAGTAAAATATCTTTGGGCAATAGGTTTTATGGTGGTTGTGAATAAATCTAACAAATCTTAATATAGGTCAAATGGTGTTAGACAAGATCAACTGGTGTTAGACAATACCAAATGGACTTATATAAATGTAAGAAGACTTAAATTGGTTGTAATTAGTAGCAAATGCTCTTGAACGAGAGCATTGTGACAATGTAAGGATCAAATACTCTTATTGTGGTATTGCCGGCAACCAACAGGTTTTTAATCAAAAATCGCCATTTTTATATAAAAATATCTTTGTAATCAAAAGCTGTCATGTTGAAATTATTCAAATGAACAATTACTTGAACAATGTTTGCAACAATTTATGAGTAATAAGGACTAAAATCATGATCATTATTACTAACATGTGATTTAAGTTGATGTCAACAAAAAATAAACCGTTTTTTAAAAAATGAATTTTAAAATATTTTTTAAAATTTTCAAAATGTTCAATATTTTTCAAGGGCCTCCGTATTTTTCGACCTACTAGTTGTGATATCATCAGTACAATTTAATGCACAGCTAAATTTTCACTCACGATGAGTACCTACAGAACTTGATAATTTTAACAAGTATAGAGAGACCAGCTGAAAGCTGAACAACAGCAAATGCTTATTATAATATCCATTACCAACACGCGACTAATTTGCCAACATTTCGAACTTAGTTCTAATATGATGGCAAGCATAAAATCTTTTTATTAAAAATAACCATATTAACAGAGCAAATAGCTTTTTTAAGTGCAGTTCTAAAGCATTTTAGTTTTATGATGACTTTACGAAGTGGTTTTGTAATAGTTTAAACAACGTTTTGTAGATAGTACAGGGTTTATTGTTGGTTTTTGAATAGTTTTATCGGGGTCTTCAGAACGTTATAAAGGCTGTTTAGAATAAAACCAATTGGTTTAAAAATGATTTTTAAAAAAGGCCCTCAGAACTCCTAAGAATGATCCCTCTTAGCTTTATAAAGGTTTAATAGCGTTTGTGAAAGATATATAGTTTTATCAGAAGTTTTATTAAATAGACTTCAAGAGGTTCTGAAGATCACGATAAAATTTGAATTGTTACTTGGGCGGGAACTGCATCGATCAATATAGGTAAAAGGAAATTTTGAAAATTTATGGAACCACTAATGTCAGTATGACCAATCCAAATAAAATAATTACAAGCATTTGGCATTTCCGCTTATACCGGAAGTCGATAAAAACTTGCTTATTTTAAATGGAACACTTCATGTATTTCGAAGTATTCGGAAAGAGCGAAATATTCTGAGTCGAAAATATGTAGCATACTATCCTTATACCCGGAGATATTTGACATTTTATAAAAAAAATTGAAAGGTGTAACGGTTTGCAATAACATTTAAGTATAACTTTTTCATGTAAAAGATCCTCATTTGCTTTTTGGCATGCAGAAAGACCATGGGGTGAGCTACGCTCTACAGTTTAAAGAAATTTAATAATAATATACCGAGTGTTTAGTTTTTTTATCTTATATTTTGTCAACTTCAAACCGCGAAAACTTGTTTAAGTCAAGAGGAACACCCTATATTTTTTTGCATTAAATTATGTAAAATTAAATTCCCTTTTTTCCCATGTAGAAATTGTTAATTATTTGCCATTTAAAATCGAATTTTAAAATGAAAAATTGCAGATCCTGGTGGGACATCCTGTATGGGACATTACCTAAAGTTGAAACTTTTCAACCACTACCACCCCTTACCACCCTCTCAGTGAGGTAAAAACTGCAGGCAAGCTGACACGATAGAAATTTTTTTGTCTCTAAAATTGGCTTCAGCGTGTCAAAATACTTCAAAAAAGTTAGATCAAATAAGACCTTTTTCTTGTAAACCTGTCTTATCAATGTTCCACGATTTTAACTATTTAATTAGCCTCTATTTTGTAATTTTGCGAATCAAGAATTTATTATGTATGTGTCATTCAGTCGATGACACATTCGATTTTATTTGCCATTTGACATTTTTCTTCTATTTAAGTCTTAACGATATTACATATATTAGACACCTCCATAAAGACTGTTAAGAACTAGCTTTACGTTTACGGTCGAACGCTTCATTAATAATAAAATCTTTCAACGTGTAGTTAATTCATGGTTTTTATTGCAAGGATAATTAATAAAAATAATACAAATATATTACTTTGACCACTTAGTATAGTGTCATTTTAATTGGTAAAGCGATATCGCCATTAAAAGACAAGGCCGATCGCATATCTCTTGTAACAGATAAATTCAAAATGCAGAGGTGGACTGATGATGTTAAATTTTCACATGCAGTTGCATATATCCGCATTTTGCACAAGTCCTAGTCAAAATTTGCATTACTGTTGAGTTTCCTTTAGTTTGTTATGGCAAAGTTTATAATAATCTCTATAAGTATGCCAAATCAAAGTCTCTAGATTTATTTAAAATGGTATATAGAATCTATTTGTCATGCCGCAGCAAAACCACAGCTAGTGTCAGATTGTTAGCATAGGGATTTTGCCACTATCTAATATGAAGCGAAATTAATTGGGTTTTAAATTTTTTCCTTGCATGACGATAATTTCTGAGTGCGACTAATCTTAAATTCCTTAAATTTATTCCACTTACATTAAGTGAGAGAGAGGATATTGATGTCGGCATCTGACATGGCGTGTAGGCGTAAACCGTTATACTATTATTTTTAATTCAGGACCGCAATTAGAGATAACGCAGTCGAGCTTATACTGTCGGGGTGAAGATATAATTTAATAATTACTTTATATTTCTTTATTTGGTAATGTTTTTGAAAATGATTTTGGTAAGTTTTGTTACCAATTCATAGCAGTGCCTTGGGGGATATTATAAGTGTAATATTATACATTATTATTATTTTATATCTATTTATTGTTTAATATATTTTATATAAAAATGTTTCGACCGTGTGAGGCATCTACGTCTACATCTAATCGTGTTTGTAGAAATGGAAGTGATAGTGATTACAGTGATAAACAAAGTCAAAATCAAAAATCAGAATCCATTAGTGTTTTCAGTAAGAAAAAAACGAGTATATTTGGACGTGGAGGGAAAAATATTTGAGGAATGCTTTGAAGTATAGTAAGCGAAGCAGTAAAAATGGTAAAATTCCCGGTCCGAAACTTATGAGATGAAAATATTGAGGGTTGAAATCAACCTAAAATACTGAATAATTAATGTCTTCTAATTTTACGAATAAAATCACAAAAATCCATATGTATATGTTTTTGAGGTCGCTGAATATGATTATGAGGTCAAAACAAAGGAAAGAAGAAAATATTAAGGGTTGAAAACACCCCTAAATATTGAAAAATTAATAATTCTTCTAATGTTACAAATAAATTCACGAATATCTATATACTTATGTTTTTTAGGTCGCTGAATATGATAATGAGGTCTAAATTTATAGGAAAAAAAAATGGTGGATTAAAATGGTCACAAAAGAGTATAGTAATATGTCTAATTTTATTAAAAATACAGATTGTTCTAAATAAATCAAATTAATAAAATTAAGTAAACTAATTAAATGACATTTTTAATCTGCATTCTAAACATGCTAAAGTGCAATGCAACCCGCTTTTTCTACGTGTTCTTAGAAAAATAGACGGCTATTGCTCGTTTCTCTTCATACTACAGACATTTAAAGTGCGCATACAAACTGAAAAGTTTCAACATTATTTTAAACTGTCATATCTCTTGAACAGTTTGTCGTAGGAAAAAAAAATAAAAATCAAAACTCGTCTTCTTTTGATACGCTTCATTTCATTCTTATATCATGTTTTTATCAATCTTATATTTTTTGAAATTTTTCAATTTTAAATACATAATTTTCATGCGTATACGCTCAAGCACCATCTTTAAACCTTTATATCCCTGGAACTGTTTGTCGCAGGAAAATGAAAAAGAAACAAACTATTCGTTTTTTAATAAGCTTCATTTTTGTACTCTTACAATTTTTTTATAAGAAAACATTTTCTGAGCAATTTCCAAAAACCCGATTTTTGTCAAAAAATTATGAAAATTTTCATTATTGAAAATGGCTACAGAATGAAAAATAATTATTTCAAAAATTCTAAAAAATTTGAGCATGTTAATAATAATATGCATTAACAATATCTAGAAGGATTTTGAAAAATTCTGAATTAGTAAGAAATTAGAGTAATAAGAACGAAAAAAATGGCTCCTAAATTTTTAAATACGCTACTTTCTTGTTTGTAACTTTTTTAGTGTTCATTATTAAAGGTCGTAATACGTCTCAATCGAAAGAAAATTTTAATAACATTGAATTATACAAGAATAAAACTGTTTCTCAGAATTGTAAATATTGAGTAATTTTAGGTCTTAACGTCGTATATTTTTTCTGAACGTTTTGGCGCCATTTTGAAAATGCCATATTTCCAAAACTAAACATCAGAGAAAAAAAAGAAAAGACCATTCGACTTGCTTTTGTAAAAGCTATAAAAAATTTTGTACCCTTGCATTTTTTAAATTAAAGTCCGTATTTTTCGAATAATTTAAAAAAAACATCTAGGAATACTGATTTTGAGGGGGTGAAATTTGCAACTTTCAGTTCGCAATATCTCGAAAAATATGAATTTTAGCAAAAAAGTGTATAAGACCTTTCTTTCTTATGATTTGATTCTCTATCAGATTATGTGTATTTTTTATTTTTTTTGCGACATCCCCCAAGAAGGGGGTGAACCATCCCTAACAAAAATGCAGGAAAAATGACAATATAGATTCTTATGTACATACTTTATGAAGCATGTTGAAGAAAAAAATTTGGAAATTCATTGCATCGTTTTCGGGTTGGGATTTAAAAGATTCACTTACTGTACTAAATTCCAAAATTAAAACCGAACAGCGTTATTGTTCTTGATAATGCGAAATACAATTCGGGACAAGTCTATAAAATTCCTAACAAGAGTTACAACTTTTTTTAATGGAACATAATCTCTATTATGAGAAAAATTATAATAAAACAACAACTCTTGGAAGTCCTGCGAATGAAAAAATTTGAGAAGAAGTATGTTATAGACACTGTAGCGGAGAGATATGGCTACAAAGTGTTGAGATTACCGCCATATTTCTGTAATTTCAATCCGATTGAATTAATCTAGTGTAAATTGAAGAGAAATGTCAGAAAAGGAAATACTTTTCCGAAATTCGACAAAAAAGTAGTAGAATTAATTCAAAATGAAGTGTCGAAAATTAACAAGGAAGATTGGGAAAATAAATTACGAAATTAATTAAAATTGAAGATGAATATTCAAAAAATGGTCAACTTCATATAAACGGTGGAAATAAATTTATTACAAATTTGAACGAAGATAGTAGTTCATCTGAAAATGAAGAAAAGGGTGAAGAGGGCGAGGATTCAAAGGAAGGCGCGATGTGAGGTGAGATAAAGTGAGATGAGGTAAAGTGAAGTGAAGAAGTGAATTTTGTGATATCCACTGTATTATTTATTTCCGTTTTTGTGTTTTCGTAGTGCAGTGATGTGAGGTAAAGTGAAGTGATGTGAAATGAAGAAGTGTATTTTGTGATATCCAGTGTATTATTTATTTCCGTTTTTGGGTTTTCATAGCGCAGTGAGGTACGGTAAAGTGAAGTGATGTGAAGTAAAGAAGTGAATTTTATGATATCCACTGTATTATTTATTTCCGTTTTTGTGTTTTCGTAATGCAGTGAGGTGAGGTAAAGTGAAGTGATGTGAAGTGAAGAAGTGAATTTTGTGATATCCACTGTATTATTTATTTCCGTTTTTGTGTTTTCGTAGTGCAGTGAGGTGAGGTAAAATGAAGTGATGTGAAGTGAAGAAGTGAATTTTGTGATACCCGCTGTATTATTTATTTCCATTTTTGTGCTTTCGTAGTGCAGTGAGGTGAGGTAAAGTGAAGTGATGTGAAGTGAAGAAATGAATTTTGTGATATCCGCTGTATTATTTATTTCCGTTTTTGTGCTTTCGAAGTTCATTCATATGTTATGATTTATTAATTTTTTTTTTAAAGATTCATCTTTCTGTCTTCTTCTGACTTTACTATTACATTTTATTTTTAGTTCATTTATTGAGGGAAATATTTGTTTCCGTTACTATTTTTAGAGTATATTTTTTGTCTTTATTTTGTTTTTAAAGGTTTCTTGCTACTTTTTAAATAATCTCTTTATCCTATATTAATATTCCATATCCATCCTTTCCTGGCCAAAAATGCTCATACCTCCTCACGGTTCTTGCTGGGTAGTAACAATTTATATTAAGCGAACTGTATATACTGTAACTACTATAGGTCACTACTTTTATTTCAAGTTAATACGTTTTTTGTACATTGTTACTAGCTAAACTGAGCACAAATCCAGCGGCAACTTGTGAAAATATTGGTCATATCTTAGTATTGACTCATACGAACCCAAGCCATACTTTAAGGCACCACTACCATGATAAATGAAGCAGTTTTGCAAAAAAAAGTCATCAAATTTTACAAAAAGAAAAGTTTTAAAAATGAATTGACCACCACACAACAAATGGGTTTTTGTAAAAAGACTTATTTAAATTCTATTAAATATTGTTCTTCTCCTTTTTCTGAAAAAAAATTTAATAAAATTTAAATGAGTCTTTTTACAAAATAAAAACCCAGGGTATTCAACTCATTTTTAAAATTTTCTTTCGCTTTCGATGTAATTTTTTTTTCGCAAAACTGCTTTATTTTATCTTGGTAGACATGTCACAAAATATGGCTTGGGTCACATGACTCAATACTAAGATATGACCAATCTAAATTTCACAAGCCGCGGCTGACAAATACCTACATTGAAAAAGTAAACGAGCGAACAATATAGCTAAATCCGGCTACTATCTCAGTCGCCAACAACGAACCAGAAAATACGTAAAGTAGTAAGGTCTTTTCAGCAGGTGAATGGGCATGATTTCTGACATAAATAAAAGATTTTTATTTTTACTTATTATATTATCAGCAGTTATGTCAATGATATATGAGGCGTATAATGCAAAAGTAGCCCAAATAACATTTTGCTAATAATACTGTTTACCCAGTAAACATTAATGTAACTTTACCTCTCTGAGAGGTAAGATTAATAGAACATTTTTATATAAAATATTTTACATAATTTTACATAGCATATACGTAAAATAATATCATATTTAAGTCAACATATTAACTTAATTACTTATACACAAGTTTACATATTTGCTACATAATTTTACTTAAAAATGTTTACCTACTTTATTTTACGACATGGAACGCGTCACGCTCACGCAGCACGCCAGTGTAAAATGATGCAAAATCTAACGTTTGTGTTTTTTGATCATTTTTGTGAAAAATTGTGGATGATGTCTTTTAATAACTTTGATGCAGAACTGTGAACCGTAAAGCATTGTGACTTTTTTAAATATTGTTTTATTTGGACGTTTTATTAGTGTAGAGGTTAGGTGCAAACATAAACATGCCCTCTTGTCTGCGAATTTGGTGTACATACCTATGTTGGTGCACCATTTTCCAGTGAATGACATAAAAGTAAGTTTGTGTTGTACCGTTTTTATAAAGATATTTATTTAAATGAAACGTAATCTTTTTATAGGTTAGAATTATTTCACGGGCAATCGTTATTCTCGACAGACAATTATATCATTACATGGATTTGGTTACACAAAAGCTGTATGTTGGTGCTGTTCCCACATTATTAAGTTCAGCTGAATCCAGCGTAAGAAGTTATAATTCAAGGAAACCCAGATCTTAATAGTGACCAAAGGCTTTTGCGAAGTACTATGCATAGGTATGGTTATTGTTTACCGACATCTTATAGCACCTACTTTGTGTTCGTTATTGTATTGTACATATATTTCAAGGTTTTGTATGTGTAAAGTAGGCTAATATTTTCCTGCAATTTTTCTTTTGTTCAAAATTGGCTTCAGCACGTAAAAATACTTCAGAAAAATTAGATCAGAACCTTAGGACAAAACCATTTCCCCTTTTTAGGGGATAAAAGAGGTGGTAACCAAAAACTGATAAATTTTTTTTTAATATTGATATTAATGATATTGCTTGTATCGCCATTAAAAAAATTAATTTGATCATTATAAAACTACGAAGAAAACTAGAATTGTCTGAACCTTTATGGTTAATTTTGTTGCAATAAATTAAGACAATTAAGATTTGTCATTATTAAAAATATGCTTCTGGTAGAATTAAATTATCTTGGTAAAGGACCCGCACATTTTCTTATGTCAAATGGCTCTCGGTGAATGTAATAGTATAATATAATTTAATATTTATACAAAAAAAGCTTAAGAAACAGTAACAAGTTCGAAAATTTAATCGCTGATTGTTTACTTTTCAGTGGCGTTAATTAACAATTTGTTTATATGACTGTTAAAGAAACTACTTTTATCATGGGATTCTCACAAGATTGATGCACTCGTCTACAATTTATGCATGAAAAAAGTACTGCTTTACACACTTGTTGCATAAACAAGTAGGTATTTTAAAATTATTTAAAACAATTTTTTGGCAATTATTTAACAAATGCATTTTTTTCACGCTTCACAGCTCCCAATTGGCGTAGAAAACCCCGTTTTTTAAAATTGTTTATTTTTTGTGATCTTTTGAAGCATTCCAATAATTTTTAATTGTTTAATTCTGAGAAAAAAAATTCTTTATAAAAAATTTAAAATGATTTTAAATAGTTTTAAAAAATTGTGTTAACACCACTGAAGAGTAGGAGAAAAATCTAGATTCTAAAACAAATTGTTCTATGACTTGATGCACTTAAACAGTCAACGGTTCAATTTTCGACTTTGTTATTGTTTTTTGGTGTTGTTATAAGCATTTCCACTTGAAATTTGGTGTGATGATTTAATAGCCTTATTTAGCATATATTATCTCTAGAGGCTTTAAAATTAATCAAGAATATAGGCGCTGCGTGAAGTCATTCACTCCTAGTTGCATTTTCATTCCCCTTTTTTTCAGCAGTTATATGCTGCATACTCTTATGTTGAAATAGTCCCCAAATCACCATCTCTGGCAGATTAGACAAATCTGATTTTAAATAGCTGGGTCTTAACAGTGTAAACTCAACTTTGAGGCAGACTTTCGGATTGAATGACAGCACTTTGAGCACATCGGTTCATGTTTAAAGCAGTATACTTCTGAAACTTATCGGATCGACCTCAAATTTTCCATTCCATTGGAAGCGTGTTTTCGTAAAGTTTTGTTAAAATATATACATTATTATTTAAGCTATCATAAATTGTTTAATAACTTAACAAATTGATCAAAATAGTTTGCATCTAGTTTTCTTCACAATTTAGTAAAGGGATACAAGCTATATAACCAGATTTACTACACTATACAGGGTGCGCCACTTAAAACTCCCCAGACTTATAACTTTTTTATTTTCGAAGCGATGACCATGTTGGGCACATCAACTTGTAGACATTTTTAAAGCCTTTTAATATCCATACAGAGTGATTAATTTTTTTTTAATGGTTAAGAAAGAAAACTTAATTTCTTTGAATATTTTTTTACCTCACCCTGTACATGGACTGTGTTATTGTTTTCTTATAAAGGTTTTAATTAGCTTCAATTTATTAAAATAAAAAAACTTAAAAAATAAAAAATTTGCAATTTCCTACTTAGTACATTTTAATATAAGTTAGTTTTAAAAATCTTTTTTTTTAATTTTTTGTTACTGTTTTATTACGCTGAATATTGTTTGTGATATGTCTTTTACAGATAAAGCATAAAATTATTATTTACATTCCTTTTAAAGTAATTTAAAAAAAAATCAGTTTGGAGTGTTTTTAATTCCTTTCTCCAAAACCAAAAAGAATTTCGAATATGACGTAATAATATAAATTGAAGCTAATTAAAACCTTTATAAGAAAACATTAACGCAGTTCATGTACAGGGTGACGTAAAAAAATATTCAAGGAAATTAAGATTTCTTTCTTAACAATTTTTTCAAAAAAATTTTTTTTAAATGCTTTAAAAATATCTACAATTTGATGTGCCTTAAAAAATAAGAAAATTACAAGACTGGGGAGTTTTAAATGGTGCACCCCGTATATGAAATAGACTAAAATTTCAATTATTTTCACAGGTTGTGTAACTGATGTTCAAGTAGCAAATGTCAGAGTGACGAAGGCTGACCAAAGAACGAGTACAATCAGAAACGACCCGAGAAATGCTTAACCCTTATTGTAGATACTTAGTTAACTTGAATATAGATTATTTACACAAAAGACACTAGTATTAATCTCTCCTAAATCAACAGTTAATAAAATAAATTGAAATTTGAGCTTTACTATGAATGCAAGGCAAGGTAGGTAGGTGGGTATACATCATTGGAGAAGAAAAAATATCGTTTAGCTGCTTTCTAAAGAACATATAGATGACAACGTCGAGGACAACGCCTAATGCCTGGTTTACCTACTGGGATATGCAGAGATTAAGATGGAACTGAAACTTTGTTTATACTAATTAACTTAGTTTAAACTGTCATTCAATTCGAGAATCTTCCCTAAGCTAATATATGTTGACATACCATAATGTTCAAAAATAGCACCCTATAGTACTTTTTAAATATTGATACTAGAGAACTGGATTCTTGGAGTTAAATATATGAATATAAATTCCTAATGAATTGTCCAGAAAAATTGATATTCTTTAGGAAATAACTGGAGGAGACATCAACTTTTATTTTTAAGTAGAATACCTCTGAACATTTTTAGAAAGTTAGATAGTTTTATATTTTAAATATAACCATTTTTTACAAAAAAAATTTCATTCAAAATATAAAACTATTCGGCTCTCTAAATAAGGTATCCGACTTAAAAATAAAACTTGGTGTCAAATTCGGTAATTTTAAGAAATATATTTTTCTGTATAACTTATAAGGAACTTTATTCATATATCTAACCTTAAAAATCCAATTGTGCAGTACCAATATTTAAAAAGTGCTGGGATATGCTATTTTGAACATACGGTAGGTAGATAAAATATATACATGCTACATCATAAAGAGATAAAATTAGTTACGTATGCTTTACATAAAAAGAGGTTGAATATACATATACGCTACGTCATATGTTCCATACCGTGAGGTCACAGTGTTACCTCTTCACTATGTAAAAATCATATGCACATGTTGCTGACATTTCGCAGAGTATGCACATATGATTATGCGTCACATTTTACATAGCACGTTACTTCTGCTAAACTTAGTTTACGTAGCATTTACGTATATGCTATATATTTATGTTTCCTGGGTATGTACTCTGTGCATCCATACAGACCCTATCAATTAGTAGAATAATGGCCCAAACGTATTACACTTCGTTGCCACTAGATAGCAGCATGTATGCCATTTTTGCATTAAATTATTTTGAATGTGTTCTCAGTTCTCAGTGCAATAGTGGCCCAACTTAAATCGTATAGCTAGGTCAGTGCCTGAAATGTTGTGCAAAAGTGGCCCACAATTTAACCTACAAAAAGTAGTTGTGTTCCGGTAATAACAAGTATTAAAATTATTGAAAAGCCGGGTATATGCATTAGATTTTTCTTTTAAGCTTGTTTTTATTAATTATTTAACGATGCATTATTATAGGCTGTAGTGAAGGCATAATTGAAATGAAGGGCAATTTTTACGACACAGATGAAGAAGAACCTTTTGTAGATTCAGGATCATCCTATTCTCCTTCTGATACAGAAAGCAGCAGTAGTACTAGTAGTGACAAAGGTATTTACTTAATATTCTTAGATTTTTTCGGAACAAATAGTTTTTCACTTCAATTTATAGGCAAACATCCAAAAATTGGTATTCTAACCTCGTATCGCATACTGAGTGCCAAAATAGGGAAGTTCCTCAGAGTGGTAATTTAGACAATGGTACTACAGAAAATGTTAGTAAAGAAAATGCAAGGAAGAGGAAAAGATGTCCTAAACGAAGGTTTAAAGACGAAAGTAAGTGGAAAAAAATATTTCTAAAAGTCTGCGAAATTCGGGAATGGAATACGTAAATGCAAAAGGAAAAATAGTAAATAGGAAGGAATTTAACGAAACCCCATGCATCAAAGAATGTCATAAACTAATTTTATTGGAACAAAGACAAGGTCTCTTTAAACAATTTTATGAACTTGCTAATTTTAATCTGCAAACTTCTTATTTATGTGGACAAATTAAGCTAAATAAAAAGGCAAGAGAAAAATGGAAGAAGGTTCCAAAAGAAGATACACAAGAATTTATTACTTAACTAATGAAAATGGATATACCTGTATGCCAATCTTTCTTTAAGAAAGTTTTTTGTGTTTCGAATGGTCGACTTACAAGGGCGTTGACAAATAAACAAGTTGGAAAGTCGCCAGCGATAGACTGCAGTGGAAAGAACCATATAATAAAACTAGCAAAACAAAAATAGACAGTGTAATGCGATTTACAGACAAGTTTAAAAAGTATCAGAGCCACTAGTCGAGAAAAAAATATATAAACAAACTTTACTTAGCTCGTACTTTAAATATGACCATTTTGTATGATTTATACAAAAATTAAGAAGAAGGTCCGGTGTCTAAATTTGTATTTCGAGACATATTCCGAGAAAAATTCAATTTGTCATTCCATGCTCCAATATCAGACAGCTGCAAAAAATGTGATGAGTTTGAGATGTTAATAAAGTTTGAGAGTAATGAAGAAATTTAAAAAAATCTGAAAACTCAGAAAGAGCTTCACCATAGAAAAGCAGAGGCTGCTCGTGCAGGGATGAAAATTGATTAAGAAATCGGTCAAGACCCTAACAACGACGTAACGGTAACAGCATTCGACTTGATGAGTACGTTGCCTACTCCTTATTTATCGACAGGTGTGTGTTACTATTCGCGAAAATCGAACAAATGAACCCAGTAGAGATTTACCTTCGATAAAAAGGAATTCTCGTATGAAAAGTTTATATAGTAAAGTAACAGCGGAAATTTGTCATAGGCGAGTCTGCCTGGGGTAAAAAAGAGGTGATTTTACAAATTTTGTATACCACCTTTTCCCATATTTCTTTTTTTCTCTCTTTTATTATTATTATTATCAATTGATTTGTTCCTCTTGTTTATTATTAAGTTGTATTAGATTTACGATTAGAATATAATGGACAATTATATACGAGATTTTCATATTGAAGAAATAACAACGACTGAAGCAAGTACCATACCACAATTAAAAGCATGCCTTACAGAAACAACAAATTGTCTCACAATATTTCATACAAATATAAGAAGTATATCAAAAAATTTAAATGAGCTTGAAGTAATACTCAATGAATTTAATGAATTATATGATATAATTGTTTTAACAGAAACATGGTCTGTAGGTAATGACGATTTATTTAATATACAAAATTATAAAAAAATTTATAATAAAGGAAACGTAAACAAAAACGACGGTGTTATAGTATATGTAAAAAACAAAATAAATTTGAGGCAAAAATAGTTAATATTTCAAATATAAATTTGTGTAAGAATAACAATGGCAACTGATAATAACAAGAAAACGTCGATCACAGCTATATATAAACCACACACAATTAATACATTCTCATTCATTCAAGAACTAGAAACTTTTGTTACTAACAAAGACAAGAATAATACGGAAATTATAGTAGGAGATATGAATATAAATATATTAGAGAATACGGAGGCTAGCCATGAATATTTAAATGTTCTTTACGAAAATGGTTATAAATCACTAATCAACAAGCATACTAGTATAGAAAATAACTCCCAATCCTGTATTGATCATATTTTTTTTAAAAGTAATTACATCACGGTAGATGAGTTACTGCCAATAATTTTACACTCTAAAATAACAGATCATTTTCCAACAATATTAAAAATTAACGATAATAACTTCAAATCAAGACAAACACAGTTGACAAAAACATTCCTAGATTATAAAAAAATATATAGAATAATAAACCAGAACACATTTGAAAATATTTACATGCAAAATACAGTGGAGGGAGCCACCTAAATATTCATAAATACAATCAAAGAGGCTATAGAAATGTCAACACGAACAATTACAATAAAACAAACGGTAAAAAAAACCTTGGATCACAGAGGGTTTAATACAGTCGATACATGTCAGAGATAAATTGTATAATGTGTACAGAAAAAACCCAAATGTAGATTCGCTTAAAGAATACAAAGATTATAGAAACAAACTAAATAAATTAATTACAAAATCGAAACAAAATTATTACAAAGATGTCATTATCCAAAATAAAAACAATAGCAAGAAAATTTGGCACCTAATGAGAGAATAAACAAACAGTCCACAAACAAAGAATAACGACATAATTGAAATAAAAAATAAATATAACATAAATGTTACGGATGGAAAAGAAATTGCGCAAATATTTAATAATCACTATGCTACTGTTGGTGAAAAAATGGCACAGAAAATAAAAAAAGATTGGCAATCCGATCAAAATGAACAAACACAACCTAATAACCTTACACAATATTTTTAAACCCGGTTAATGAAAATGAACTGATTGAGATAATAGTGTCACTTAAGAATGACTCAGCGCCCGGTGCTGATGGTATAACAACTAAAATTCTGAAAATCATAAGTAAACCCCTAACATACCAGATAAACCTTATTTTTGAGACAGGGGATTGTCCATCCCAATTTAAAGAAGCTCTGATAACACCAATTTATAAATCAGGTGACAGTCAAATAGTTGATAATTACAGGCCCATTAGTTTGTTGTCCAATGTTGCTAAAATATTTGAAAAAGCATTAAAAACTAGGCTAGTTAGTTTCATGGAACGTTACAACTTAGTGTCTAAGAAGCAATATAGTTTCCGTAAGAGTATGTCAATCAATGATGCAATAGCCAATTTAACGAAAAAAATTTATAATTGTTTAGACTCAGCCAAACCATGTGCAGGAGTTTTCATTGACTTGGCAAAAGCTTTCGACACGGTAAGCCATGAATTACTTCTACGCAAAATCCAAAATATAAGAATACGGGGACAGACTTTCAAGTTACTTAGCAACTACTTGGAAAACAGATATCAATCGGTAAAAATAGGCACCAACATCAGTGATAAACAAAAAATAACATTTGGTATCCCACAAGGAACTGTTTTGGGACCTATTTTATTCATAATATACCTAAATGATCTTCTTAACCTAGACTGTTACGGAGACATAGTGTCATATGCTGATGACACTGTACTATTTGTAGAAGGAGAGACTTGGGCTGAAATAAATAAAAAAATAAAGGAAGATTTAAACAAAATAACAAAATGGTTTGATAACAACCTGCTAACGATTAACTTAAATAAAACAATGTATATACCATTTTCGAGTTACAAAAGAGGTTTACCATCCTATACAACTATCGATGTTGAACTCAAACATAGGAATACTATATGGAATTTGGAAAACTCAGAATATGTTAAATATCTTGGAATAATTGTAGATAATCATTTGAGATGGAACCACCATATTGAAAATTTAGTCAGGAAGCTGAGATCGCTATCCTACATGTTTCAAAAATTAAAGTATATTTTGAGTATCCACGAACTTAAATCCGTTTATTATGCGTTAGTACAATCACTGCTTACTTACGGTATTATTGGCTGGGGTGGAGCATACTCAAATGTAATAAAACCTCTGGAAGTCATACAAAAACGAATACTCAAAATCATTTTTAATTTTCCGGCAAGGTTTTCAACTGAGGAGCTTTTTAAATATACCAAAATATGTGACGTAAGAAACCTTTTTTATTTAACTGCGTTAACAAATATGTCAAAACACAAATTAATAACGGATTATATCTCACATATACATAATACAAGACACAAAACACAAAAAAATCTATTATTACCCAAAAAAAGTAAGACCATTGGACAGAGAGTGTACCACTACATTGGCATAAAAGTGTACAATCTTCTACCACCCGAATTAAAGCAAATAATATATAAAAAGTCCTCAAAAATAAAACTTCGCCAGTGGTTAATTGAAAATAAACCTACGCTTTTATGAAAGCTCATTATTATATCCGCTTTTCTTCTTTTTACCTTTTTCTTCTATGGTGTAAATATACATTTGACAGAATCGTTGTTATTTCTTTATATATACTTGCGTTCCTTATGTTTATGTTTATATATTTTGTCTTTTCCCTTTTCATAAGATATGTGTACGTATAATGTATATACATGTTTACGTATTGTATAATACTTAAGTATCACTTTAGTCACCTATTATTATTTGATTTTTTTATTGTTATTTTAGTATTTTATTACATTTAATATAACAATAGCGCTGAAAGAATATATTACTCCCCAGGAATTCGAGACCTACAGTCAAGTTTTTTTGAAAACTTAAGGAAGTCTCGGACACCTACTTTTAGTAACTATTATAGTCTGCCATTATTTTCAATATTTATTTACACTGTTATCTAATTAATATATACGTATGTACTATATAAATTAATGTAAATAAATATTATTATTATTATTATTATTATTTAAGTTAACAACGGATTCTTATAGAAAAAATTACGCTGAACAAGATTTTCTCATGAAAAATTTTCCTAAACCGCGAGCTCCATGGTCAAATAATTGTTTAAACTAAATTTTTTTCGTTTTTATTGAATAAAATGAAAACGGTTTGACGGATCCGAAAAAAATCTTGATTCAATCGAAAGATATTTTCAATACGCATCGTTTGGCTCCAGGCACAACTCATTTTGTCAACCCGTTCATTTGTTATAGCCAAAATAAATTTCTTAATTAACAAATTGATTACTCCGAAACTAATGAGGTCAGGATATTGTTTTTTTTTTTCAAAAAACATGCGTTTTATACCATAGAATATACCATATTTTTTTGGCCCGATATCTTCAATACTTTTTGATTGTTTAAACAATTGGCATAATTTGTTAATTAGCGAATAACTTTTTTTTCGAAAGTTTGATGGACTTCAAACCAACTTTAAACGATAAATATTGATGTCGGGCATAACCCCCATAGAAGTCTGCACGAATGCAACTTTTTGCTTTTGCTTATTTAAAGTTTAAATTAATTTTGCAAATTAACAAATGGAATATCTCGGCTCTGGGTAAGCATATCGAAATGGGATTTTGTGTATATGAAAGTGCTTGGAAAAAGAAAAATTTTGAGACTAGAAAGAACTTGATTGGATAACCGGAACCGGAAATATAAGTGATATTGCGTTAGAGGCTCTAATTTGTTTATTAACAAATTTTTTGACACGAGGTTTGGTGCAAATGAAAGCTAACAAGTTTTTCCATCAACCACAAAAAGTTCTACAAAAAATATTCAATCCCTGAAGAGTTATACGCGTCTTTGACCCTTAAGAAAATCTCTCCCGCAACGTGAAAATAGTAGGATACACCACCGCGCACTGTGTTGTCAAAAAACGGTCCCCCACTTATAAAAGGGCCCATCCCCTTCCACCGTTCCATGAGTTCGACTATAAGAAATATAAATAATTATTTATAGCATTTTTGAATTTGACGAAAAAGAATTTGCCCACCCCGAGGATCGAACGCGCCACCCCATTGCGCGTCAAATCTTACTGTTTTCCCGTTGCGGGAGAGATTTTTTTTAAGGGTCAAAAACGCGTATAACTCTTCAGGGATTGACTATTTTTTGTAGAACTTTTTGTAGTTGGTGGAAAAACTCGTTAGCTTTCATTTGCGTGTCAAAAAAGTTGTTAATAAACAAATTAGAGCCTCTAACGCAATATCAGTTATATTTCCGGTTCCGGTTTTCCGATCAAGTTCTTTCTGGTCTCAAAATTTTCCTTTTTCCAAGCACTTTCATATGCACAAAACCCCATTTAGATAGCCGAGATAGTCCATTTGTTAATTTGCAAAATTAATTTAAACTTTAAATAAATAAAAACAAAAAGTTGCATTCGTGCAGACTTCTATGGGCGTTATGCCCGACATCAATATTTATCGTTTAAAGTTGGTTTGAAGTCCATCAAATTTTTGAAAAAAAAGTTATTTGCTAATTAACAAATTATGCCAATTATTTAAACAATCAAAAAATATTGAAGATATCGGGCCAAAAAAAATTGGTATATTCTTTGGTATAAAACGCATGTTTTTTGAAAAAAAAAAAAACAATATCCTGACCTCATTAGTTTCGGAGTAATCAATTTGTTAATTAAGAAATTTATTTTGGCTATAACACATGAACGGGTTGACAAAATGAGTTGTACCTGGCGCCAAACGACGCGTATTGAAAATTTCTTTCGATTGAATCAAGATTTTTTTCGGATCCGTAAAACCGTTTTCATTTTATTAAATAAAAACAAAAAAAATTTTGTTTAAACAATTATTTGACCATGAAGCTCGCGGTTTAGGAAAATTTTTCATAAGAAAATTTTGTTCAGCGTAATTTTTCCTATAAGAATCCGTGGCTAACTTAAATGGTATAGAAAATTTTTGGGAAATATCCCAGGCAGACCTAGCCCCTATCATGATATTTAAATCGCTGTCACATATTGGTGAATTGTAGGTATCGAAGGTAAATCCCTACTGGGTTCATATGTTTGATTTTCGCGAATAAAAGACAATTGTGGACCTACTCTCTAGGAATCCACAACTTATCCAACAATCAGGCTCACATGTATGTATGGAACGAATCTGAAGCGTCTAGGGGTCCAGAGGAAATTGGAACCTGCCTCGTCCACTCTATTAATAACTTTGTCAATACATCAAAATTGATTTTGTACAGCGATCAATGTGGAGGACTAAACAGGAACATTAAACTAACCGTATTACTTAAATATGTTTTAATCCATTCTACTGTCTTGACTGAAATTGATCACAAGTTTTTAGTTTCTGGCCATACCTACCTTTCGTGTGACCAAAATTTTGGTGTAATAGAAAAGAATAAAAAGTTTCCTAAAGTTATTTTTGTCCCTAACGACTGGTTACGTGTAATGGAAATTTACCGAAAAAAAGATCATTTTAATGTCGTGGAACTAACCCACACTGATTTTATCAGCACAAATCCATTAAAAATCAATATTACGAATAGGAAACAAACCTTTGATAATGGTCCTCTTAATTGGTTAAAAATACAATGGCTTCGTTACTCTAAAACAGATTTATATCACATCTTATTTAAAGAATCAAATAACAAAGAAGTGCCTTTTAAACAAATTGATAATAAAAAAAGAAATATTGATTTTTATGATGGAAATTTACACAATATACACTTCGCTAAATACGCTATTTACTTTTATTTCGGTCCTCAACAGAATCTTCTAGTTAAACTTAGGTTTAATCTGTAGGTACCTATAAAACTGGCCCCAAACAGCATTTTCTCATTAAAGTGTTGTTGTCAGTTGGGCTACTATTGCACTATGCGCCTCATATTGTAGTAAGTTTTGATAAACGATTCTTGATTTTTTTTGTCATTCCAATAACGAAGGTTATCTGGTCGGGGGTTTTAGGAATTAATGTCACAACCTCAGCAAAATCTTCAACATGGGTCATCTCCTCTAATATGTTTAGTAACATATAGTATACATATCTGTACACAAGAGAGGAATGTTTATATTTGCGTTTATGATTTCAGTAACCATGCCTTAAACCACCATGTGACCTTATTTAAGTGTTACAGAGTTAAGAGCGCCCGATATCTTCAAAACTTAAAGTTGTACAACGCGTCATTGCTTCTAACCATCTTTTAAGACAGGACTAGGACTAACCGTGTGCTGATACACCTCCCCATTACGGCTTATAAATAACTCAAAGTCGAAAATAACTTAAAAAAAAGTAGTAGACTTATTATAGCTGTCATTTGGACTGAAGAATGTAGTTGCACGCTTCTGCCGATCATTTTGTTCCGTGAAAACCGTCTGCTATTATTTTTCGCGAACTTTAGGCACCAAAAATTGGAAAAATCACCATCGTCTAAGAAATCAGCCTTATGGTAATTATTTATTTTCCGTTTTTTATTATAATTTTGGGTGCGTCTATCATCTCTTTCACTCATAGACCTACGGCCAAGAGGCAAATAAGTTACCTCATCGGGTACAAAATGTTTGAGTTTTTGTAGTAAAAGTACCATATATATGTAGCAAAACGACCGTCTGCCGGGGCTCAATGGTCAACTTCTCATTATTACAGCTTGTCAAAAAGGCGAAAAAAATCGCTAAAGTTACCTCATTGGGTACATGCTTAAAAACGTGACAATTCACTGGGAAAACCATTACAATTTTTATTTTGTGTGGCAGACGTCAGTATTTGAACGCATACGTAGAGCAGACGCCCGTCGCGACGCCCAAATTTCCGACGTTTCTTGCTTCATGAGGTACATGTACAAACCTGGGTTCAAATCAAAGGTCTTTTTATATAGATCATAAATATTTTTCAAAAAGATCGGCAGACAGTCAACTATAAAGAGCAGACGCTCTAGAAAATGTAACCTGAAAGAATAGTGCCAAAGTCGGTACAGGGTTTTATTGAGTACATGTTTGGAAATTTGACAATGCACTAGGAAAACTATTACAATTATTATTTTGTTTGTCAGACTTCCGTGAATATGTAAGCAGAACAACTTCCTGTACAAGAAACAACAGCAATATAAAACAATAGTAGTAAATAAAAATAGCAAGGTTTTTTGTTTTGTTTCATAATAAATCTAAAAAAAAATAACTATTCGTCATCTTCGTCATCACATAAATCATTAAAACCCTCTTCATTTTCATCATCAATATCCCTTTACTCCATGCCGGTTTCGCGTACAACTATTTTGTCTAGGGCACTAGGTAACTGAAGTCCATCAAACCCAATCGGCGAAAACTTATTATCATTTTAATTCCAACCATTTTCTGAGGGGTTATAAAATTTTGGCGTTTCCCCTAATAAATGTAGTAAAAAAAAAACGTCAATAATTGTACAATGGACGTGATTGTGTGAAATAGAATTAACTTTTTTTTTTCAAGAGCCTTAAAAATGCTAGATTTGTCTGTCTTATTCATGCTAACATCTATATGGCACAATGAAAGTGGGAATGGTGTTAATGGAAATGACAATAAAGTTACAAGGTCAATTTTATTCTCTAATGCTGAGGCTAAGATTCTACTCATAAAGTCACGTTCAAATCTAACCTCTACTACTTTTCCATCGCTTTTCTTCAATTTGGCTTTATTTTCTGAGGCAAATGTTGATGTAGACTGTTTTCTAATGATACCTTAAAATCTGTTTGAATCTGTGGAACACTCTTCAATGAAACTATTTCTCTTTGTGTCACCGATAGATGTGATATCTAGTAAATATTTTCTGGTTCTCTCAGTTGCCGATTTTCCACATTTATTATTATAATTTATTAGGGGAAATGCCACAAACGTTTGGAAAATTAACTGGACATGTGTTAAAAAAAGTTTGTCAACATAAAGGCAATGAAGTTCACATATTGTTCGATAAGTTCGTTGGTCCATCTATAAAAGCTATTGAGCGCGATAAAAGGACTAATTTATATGAAAGAAGTGCTGAATTTTTAATTCAAGGTTGTGAACAACGACGCCATCAGACTTCATGAAAGCACTTCGTAACGACAATTTTAAACAAGCTTTGATCACGTTTTTTTGTGAGTTTTGGCAAAATGAGATGTTTGTGGAAATACTTCAAAATAAAACTTTATACGCAAATTGTAATGAGTGTTACAAATTTGCGGTGGTAAACGGGCATATCTAAAGAGAAACCACTGACATACTAAATTGCTACCACGAAGAGGCTGATAGCCGAATTATTTACCATTTATCCAAAATAAAAAAAAAGTAATGTTATAATTAGAGCCTGTGACATAGACATCCTAATAATGATTTTAGGAAATATGCATCACATTGATCAGTCTGTAAATGTATGGATGGAAGTTGGAATTGTATCCAAAAATACTTGTCGATTTGTAGATGTCAATGCAATTTTCAATGCACTAGGATTTAATGTTTGTAAATCTCTACCAGCATTCCATTCTTTAACAAGGTGTGACTACACGGCAGCTTTCTCCAGAAAATAGAAACTGAAACCCTTTGAACTCCTTAAAAATGACAAAAAAATGTAGGAAGTATTTGGTACATTTGGCAACAATGAAAGCATTTCCAAAGATCAGATTACGTATGTAGAAGAATTAATTTATGCTATGTATGGGAAATCCACATTATGTGATGTCAATGAAGCTCGATTCGACATTTTCTACTCTCATTGTAAACCAAAACCAAGTCAGAGTCCATTCGATAACCTGAAAAAGTTTGATAGTACTGTGTTACCTCCATGCAAGAACGTATTGCTTTTAAAAGTACAAAAAACGAATCAAATAGGTATTTGCCATATGGAATAGTGCCGCCGAAAAACAACCAAAACTTTATAACCCCTCAGAAAATGGTTGGAATTTAAATGATAAATTTTCGCCGATTTGGTTTGATGCACCTCAATTACCTAGTACCCTAGATGAAATAGTTGTACGCGAAACCGGCATGGAGCAAAGGGATATTGATGATGAAAATGAAAAGGCTTTTTTTTAATGATTCATGTGATGACGAAGATAACGAATAGTTATTTTTCTTTAGATTTATTATCAAAGAAAACAAAAAACTATTTTTATTTACTACTATTGTTTTGTATTGCTGTTGTTTCTTGTATACGAAGTTGTTTTGCTTACATATTCACGGAAGTTTGACAAACAAAATAATAATAGTAATAGTTTTCCTAGTGCATTGTCAAATTTCCGAACATGTACTCAATAAAACCCTGTACCGACTTTGGGATTATTCTTTCAGGTTACATTTTCTAGAGCGTCTGCTCTTTATAGTTGACCGTCTGCCGATCTTTTTGAAAAATATTTATGATCTACATAAAAAGACCTTTGGTTTGGACCCTGGTGTGTACATGTACCTCATGAAGTAAGAAACGTCGGAATTTTGGGCGTCGCGACGGGCGTCTGCTCTACGTATGCGTTCAAATACTGACGTCTGCCACACAAAATAAAAATTGTAATGATTTTCCAATGAATTGTCACGTTTTTAAGCATGTACCCAATGAGGTATCTTTAGCGATTTTTTTCGCCTCTTTGACAAGCTGTAATAATGAGAAGTTGACCATTGAGCCCCGGCAGACGGTCGGTTTTTTGATACATATATGTGGTACTTTTACTACAAAAACTCAAACCTTTTGTACCCGATGAGGTAACTTATTTGCCGTAGGTCTATCAGCTCAATTCGTCTGTCGAGTGAACTCTGACGGATTTACTTTTTTAAATTGTCGTTTAATCTAATAATTATCCTTCTGGAAATAATCTTTAAAACCCATTAAATGTACACAATCAAAATTAAATAGTGTCACTTTTCAGTGTCCGTCACTAGGGCCGGTTTATCAATCCAGGGTTAGGCTAAACGATAACTTAAGGCTAAAGTGTTTATTAAGGGCCAGTATTATAATGTTAGATTAACTTCGAACACCTTCACATTAATATAATTTCTTCGTCGTCATTAGTCAGTAAATAATAATAAATAAATAATAACTAATCAAATATTTCGATTATATTCATCATATTACATATAAAAACAAAATTAACGACATTCTAAAACAGACGTTTTTTCAAGGCCGTAGTTTAATTCGCACTCCGCGGTTTAATCCGATATTGTAAAACTGGCCCTAAGTAGGGTTAAAAGTAACCCTAGGTTAAAGTCAGAGGTAACTTAGCTCGAGCTTCAAAGTCTGTTTGTCCGAGGTTAACCAAAAAATTTTATGTTTGCTGTTGACAGCTGAGTGAAAAGTGAAAGTTATTTTTTGGTTAAATTATTAAAGAAGGAAGCTTTCGAAGAAATAAGCGATGAAATTTCACTTACAATGTGTGATTGTCCAGGCCACTATTATTGTCACTCGGGGCCACGGTATTTGCACCAGCTCTTTCCCTCTCAATGCCTGGTTAAAGGTGTCTACACCAAAGAGGGTATGCTTTGAACATTGCCGTACCAACTCAACTTTCACGAGTTGTCCCTGCAATCTACAAAGTATACCGACTAGGTTGGCTCCAGCAAATTATATCGTGTGTAGCCCCCTTAAATGCTATCATATTTTTAATAATCATTTATCATTTACTTATTTTTGATATCATCGTACACTAATATAAAAAAACAATGGCCGAATGGCCATAGTTTGACTATAGACCACTACTCCTTATTTTCAGACGCCTATTGAGGAAATCGTTCAGCTTCATTGTCCTGCAAGATATTGTATCAGTTTTTTTATTGCTATTTTAATTATTAGCAACCTCTTATGATGACAAATTAGGGCCTCTTCCTACTTTTGTTGGGGTTTGTTCACTTATTTTGTTAAAATAAAAATAAACTATCGACCAGAAAATATTATAGTTTTATATTATAATTGTCGTTGCTCCTTGCTGTCACTGTCAGGTGATCGTTCGACAAAAACAAACAAACAAATACTTATAAGTAACAAAAACTTAAAAGCTAACAAAAAATAAATTATTAATTTTTCGGCCAATCACAATCAACGTAGAGCTGGCAACTCTGTAGAAAGCGTTACCAACCTCAGGTTATTCAAGGGTCTCCTAACCCACACACAAGATGTAGTGGACAAACGGATGCCAGTTTAACATTCCCTTTGCCCCGAGTTTATAGTAGTTTGTGCAATAATAAGAGTGGATATGATATCCATATCGCACGATAAAGAAGTTTGAGTACGACGCCGTAGGCGGAGTGCTCAATCTTTCGAGTGCGATATGGGTGATCCACTTGAGTTGTACGACCAGCTTAAGAGAAAACTACAAATTTTTGAAAAATTTGTTAAACATTGATAAGGGCATGTGCATCATATAACCAACGTAACCTCAAATTTTAAATTTTTTAAGTTTATTCTCATTTTTAATGTTTGTATACGCATTTTTAGCCTGAAGCCTTACTGGCTCCAAGCAAAATAAAATTCACGCAAATAATTTTTCAATATTGTCGATTAATAAAAATAGACTGCTAATTATAGGTTAGATTCCTCACTTGCAAAATGTGTTTTATTTTATTGTGACAAACTATTTAAAACTTCATAAACATTACGTTGAACTAGATTTTGGTTGAAAGTACGTGAACCAGGCAGAAATTTTAATAATCGCTACGTAATACTTGTAAATGTTAGGAAATATATATTTTTGAGGTTAGCTGTGTGGTTACGTGCAGATGCCCTAATTAAGCAATCCAAACCACGTGACTTTTAACATGGTGTCGTGGGCAAACATCCGGCAAACGTTTATTTTCATTCGTTAAACGTTTGTTAAAGAGTTTGTTTTTCGGTTGCCTTGGCTACGTTTCCGCGAGTTAATTAAAATAAACCCCGTGTTTGCCCACGACGCCATATTGCCAAAATAATTTGACAGGTTGTTGGATTTTCGGTCACGGGACTTTAACGCCGCTGTCTGGAGGGCACATGAAACCTCATCCAATAACAAACAAACAATACAAATGAAAACAATTAGAGATGAGTTGCTATTTAACAAAACCTATTATTTTATAACTGTTATTTGTAAATAGCATGAACAGACTATTATTTCTGTCGATACCGTCGATTATTGCCACTTTTTCGTCATAACGACACTTGACATACTCACTACGAGACATTATTGTCAAAATCAACACTTTACTTGAAACACTAGTAGTAAAAGTAAAGCCGAAACACACTCTGAAAATCTTGTGCACACAATAGACCTTTTCATCGTAAGCGCGCGCATGTGCTGCCCCTACGTTTGTTTGCGGGAACTATGAAATGTTCGGACACTTGGTTTGTCAAAATCGCTGGACCGGTATCATTTTTCCACATTAATTTAGACGAAAGTGTGATTGACGGTGCAAAATTAGTACAGAACATTGTAGAAGAACACACTTGTGCTCAATTAAGGCACTAGCTCAAGTATCCTGGCCGTAAAATGACTAGAAGCAAGAATAAAGAACTGGGTTGCAAGGTTAGAATTCAACTATCAACTTATCAATTTATATACAAGTGCATTAAAAGAAAACAAATGTGTTTAGTCTACAATATGCTTAATAACATTCTTCGTGCAGTAATTGATAATGCACTAAAAATATTTTCTGTTTTTTTATGAAAATGTAGGGTCAAAAATGCAATTGAAAATGAGGTTTTTTTGTCGATCCTTCTGTAGATAAAGCTGGCTCGTTTTTTTCCAATTTCTTCAAATAGGTAAACTATACGATATGGCACTACCTATTATCAAAAAATTGGTAACAGATTCATCATTATTTGTTTAAAAATCGTCGAGTTCCGCCATGTTCGGACAATTTTCGCATGTCAGTATTGGATTTGACATAAACATTGCGTTTTTTAACCAAATAATGATGAATCTGTTGCCAATTTTCTGAAAATAGGTAGTGCCATATCGTATAGTTTACCTATTTGAAAAAATTAGAAAAAAAGGAGTCAGCTTTATCCACAGAAGGATCGACAAAAAACCTCATTTTCAATTGCATTTTTAACCCTACATTTTCGTAAAAAAACAGAAAATATTTTTACTGCATTATCAATTACTGCACGAAGAATGTTATTAAGCATATTGTAGACTAAACACATTTGTTTTATTTTAATGCACTTGTATATAAATTGATAAGTTGATAGTTGAATTCTAACCTTGCAACCAATTCTTTATTCTTGCTTCCAGTCATTTTACGGCCAGGATATATGAGCTAACGCCTTAATTGAGCACAAGTGTGTTCTTCCACAATGTTGTGTACTAATTTTGCACCGTCAATCACACTTTCGTCTAAATTAATGTGGAAAAATGATACCGGTCCAGCCATTTTGACAAACCAAGTGTCCGAACATTTCTTAGTTCCCGCAAACAAACATAGGGGCAGCACATGCGCGCGCTTACGATGAAAAGGTCTATGATAAACAAACAATAAATGAGGTTTTGTATACCCTTCAGACAGCTGCGTCAAATTTACGTGACCGAAAAATTTGCATACTATAAACTGCGCACTGCGATATGCGAATGCCAGTACTTTTTAGCGATCTATTATTTTTAAACTGATTTTTAAAAACAGCAGAAGCCGTTTGACCCAGTTATTAAAAAATAACAGCTTGGGTACAAGCTGTTATTTTTAGAAAACAAAATAATTAGTTATGTGCCCTCCACACTGGTAGCGTGACGTCAACCGAAAATGATCTATACACACTGACATTTACTTTGACAGCTTACACATTATCTTGAATTTTCAAAAACAAATAGTTGCCTATGTACTGTCGTGCCCAAAAAATGGGACAAGTCTTATAGCCATAGACTTAAGAATAAATAGACCCCAAGATCCATTGTACGTTTTCTTAAATACCTGTCTCCAAAGTTTACACATGCCTTATTAGCTCTGTCGCCTTCATATACACTATAAACCATATCTTCTATCTCTCTTTGGGATTATCTTCAGCTGGAATGCGCTCCGACTTACGCGATGATGTATTCGCCAATAGGAGTCGGCGTTTGTCAAGTTTGGGCGTCTGGTTAGAGAACTGGCTACTCGCTGTCAAAAGTACAGACAACGAACAATTATTTAGTTTAGCTGTGGCGTGTTTGCTTCGAATTTAGTTAAAATGTATATTGTTATTTTTATTGTTAGGTTGCAAACACCTATTTAAAAAACTCGAGTAGATAAAACAAAAAATAAGTTTCAATCATCCGTAACGTTTATCATTAAATTTTCTGAAAAATGCATCAATGCCTATTTATTGTGCGTGTTCCTTCTCTTGTGCCAGCAGGATGAAATCTGCTAGTCTTTAATGGCGGTACATGTCCGTTCTTCCGAAGGTGATTTGGGCCGGTGATTTATTTGAATCAACGTTCAGAAAGGTGGATTTGCACACTAGTGTTGCAAGCAAAAGTTATGACTATAGCCGAGAGGTTATGTATTCTCATATAGGCCATCCGTCATTTATACATTTCTTGGAACAGTACTAGTTACTAACTTTTTCTTTTCCACTGTCGGTGGCGAGGATGCACAAATTTTTCCTAGAAAGTGTTAAGCACCCCTTGGCTGCAGGCCTGACCTTTTCCTGGCTTGACTAAAATACATCAGTGAATTTGTGTCTTTCTCCAATCGTGTAGGAACATTACATTTCTCTTTTTATTTTCTGTAAAATCATATCTTCATTTAACGAAGTGGGCGTCCAAATGGTTAGAACAAAAAAAGCTTTGACAACAAACATCAGTCATTTAATCATGTCTAATGCCAGTGCTAAACATTTTTTCGCGAGCTTACCACAACTAACTATAGTAAGGTATAAAAGAGATGGCTATACATACATAACCAATCCACATCTTAATTATATATAGCCATCTCTTTTACACCTTACCACAGTTAGTTGTGGTAAGCTCGCGAAAAAATGCCTAAAGACAGTTTAATTGAAGTGAGAACGAAATAGAAAGAGACAGTTGCTCATAATCCCAAAGAGAGATGATGGCTTTATATAACTGCTACAGTATGAAAGGAGATGGAGGGAGAGCAGAACGTCGCAACTATTCTGACCCCAAGGAAATGAGTTGTCTTGGAGTCTATTTGATGAAGTCTATGCTTATAACGCATTTTTGCTAAAATCTAATTTTTGTGATATTGTCAGTTATGTGTCAAAATTCATTGCAAGTGAGACAGATTTACATTAGAAAAAAATAGTTCTATTTTTTTTGCTCACGACAGTACTTAATACACGAACTGTGATTGGTCGGTTTCATATCCATCCTAGATAGTATATGAAATATATCCATTCAGTTAACTTATCCATTCTACATACTGTTCAGAAAACAGCAAATTTACATAAGGGAGTAGAAAAAAGTTAGTCCAGGGCTAACTAACACGCAAATTTAACCTTACATTGATAGCCTTTATTGTCGCTGGCTCTTAGGACCTGTTTATCAATGTAGGATTTAATTTACGTGTTAGCTAGCCTTGGGCTAACTTTAATCTCCGAGCAAAATTAGTATTAAACTCGCATCCTCTTATACACCACATTTTGAATAACCTGAGGTTGGTAACGCTTTCTACGGAGTTGCCATATGTTGATTGTAATTGACCAAAAAATGAGTGAATTCCTTGTTTGTTAGGTTTTTAAGCTTTCATTACCAGATTAAAACCATTTGATTGTTTTTGTCGAAAAATCACCTGACAGTGACAAAAACGAGCAACGACAATTATAATATAAACGGAAATATTTTCTGGTCGATAGCTATATTTTATTTTAAGAAAATGAGTGAAATCCCAACAAAGGTAGGCAGAGACCTTAATATTTCATAAGCACACAGCGGAAAAAAGAACTGATGTAGTGTCTTGGAGGGACAAAGAAGCTTTTTGGCGCAAAATTAACATTTGCTGACATTAGTGCAATCACCAGCAGTTAATAAAAAATTATCAGTTGTCCAATACCTCAGTGTTAAAAGCAATTGCTTTATTGGTTGGCTTTACTGTATGATTGTATGATTTCTACAATAAAATAAAATAGATTTTAATATTTGCTTTTTAACTAAGTACATTAGAAAACTGTTTTACCTACCGGATGGAAACTTGAAACAATACCACAGAAGACCTATACCAGAAGCGTCACTGTCGGCGGAACGTTCGATGTTTGGGTGCGTGCAAACGCACCCAATTTAGTCGAGTAGAGAGACGGTCCAGTAATTTAGTAATTGCTTTCCACTAAATTACTTGACTAAAACACGCTGTCCGCATTGGCCGAGTACTAAATTACTAAGCGACTCGACTAAATTACTGGGTGAGTACAAACGCAACCTTTCATTGGTAAATTGGGGTGACCTTCGACCATCTTGTCGGTGGTATTATTGTCAACCTATAAATCCACACTTTTCTAAATTCACCGCTGGACGCATTGGTAGATAATATTCGAAGCTGATTGGCTTTGGTTTTCAAAGTAGCCAATCATATAATGTTATTGCTTACCGGTGCGCTCCACCGGTGAATTTAGAAACCTGCGGATTTATAGGTTGACAATAATACCACCGACATATGACATATGCGCATAAAATTCAATATTGGCGGGAAGGCCAGAGAGTCGTTTCTGATATAGGTCTTCTGTGACAATACCTCAATTTGTTCAAAAATAATTTAAGCAAAAAATAATTGACTTTTCACTCAACTGTCAACAACAAACATAACATTTGGAGATTAACCTCGGGCAGGGTGTATTAATACACCGTGACCTCGGGCCAACAGGGATAACCTCCACCTTGAAGCTGAGGCTAAGACTTTATCCCAGGGTTGCTTTTAACCCGACTTGACAAACACTTTAGCCTGGCCTAGCGTTTAACCTCTGAACAAACTAACATAACTCTGTGTTGATAAACCGGCCCCTTTTTTTAGACTATTAGCGGTGGTTTCTAGAATAGGGTTTTTTGACATACTTTCAAATTTATAAATTTCACATTTTAATTTATTTACAATCATTCGCAGAGAAACAATTTTCATAAATTTAAAATATCGAGGGTGTTTTAATAAACTCCCTCGCCTAATAGCAAAATTATAAACTTATTAGTGCTTTTCATTATAGATGCGCTCATGCGCCATCGCCACGTTTGTTTCCGGGAACTATGAAATGTTCGGACACTGTATTATCACAGAAGACCTATAGCTCTTCTGTGGTATTATGTCAACGCTTTTTGCAGGTTAGAAATCTAACCTCTAATAGCCAGAGATGGGTAGAGGAAACTTTTCATATTTGACAAAAGTCTATAAAAGTCATGTAAATAATATAATTGTATGCACTCATTTGGTATCAAAATGAAACATGCATCATCACCATAAAATAGGCTATCAATATACTCAACAGAAAGTTAGAAGGAAAACTTTCTGCAAACTTTCGGAGTTTTCAAAATGGAAACTTCAAATTTGAGGTTACGTTAGTTACATAATTAAGCGATCCAACGACCTGTCAAAGTTTTTTTTTTCAGTATGTCGTGGAGGGGTTTATTTTTATAGATCACAAGCTGATGCCCGCGACTTCGTGCGCATGGAACTTCGTTCGGGTGGAACTTCGTCTGCGTGGAATTAATAGCATTGAGATACTAACTCACTGCACATTCATTGCATTTAAGGAAGACGTCTTCCCATCGAAAAAAATACTTATTTTAATCGACAATAGAGCACATGGGTGGGTATGTGTCAAATTTCATGCTTAAAAACATATCTCTCCCTGTTTACCCGTTCGGGAGGGGGTCTCTTTTTGAAAGCCGTCGAGTACGTGTCTCCTTAGTTCCTCAGAAGATCCCGTCACTCTGACTTACGCGATTTCAGAGATACGGATACCTCAGCTCATGTGGAGTAATTGTCGCCCTCACTATTATGGGATATAATTAAAAATTCGTTCCAATTGCCTAACACAAAGCTGACTATTTATTTACTAACCTTCTTGTGAGCCATTCATTAAGAATGAAAGGGAACGGAATAAACAGGCTCCGTCACCTACAATTGGGACAACAGTACGTTGTACAACGTCTCCATTAATACTTAGATTTTCTTCAGCCATTTAAAAAAAGTAAAAATTCACAGATTTCCTAATCCTTGCAACCACTGGAGACATTGGAAATGATAACACCATATATGCAACATAATAATAATATTTTATCTTCTGACGTGTCAAAATGACTTAATTATAGACATCATTTTCAGTGTCAAAATGATATACTTTGCCGTTTGCATCGTATGTGTTTAAACCATCTACTACCCCCGTTTTTGATGACACATGGTTTAGATTGCCTACATTGGGCAATCCAAACCACGTGACATCCAAAACGGCGTGTGTGGGCGTCGAGGACAAACATTCATTTTGCATTCGTTAAACGTTTGTGTCTTTCGTTTCCTACATTGCCTACATTAGGCAATCCAAACCACGTGACATCCAACATGGCCTGTGTGGGCGTCGAGGGCAAACATTCATTTTCATTCGTTAAATGTTTGTGTTTTTCTGTTGGCTTGGCTACGTTTCTTCCGGAATTTAGTAAAAATAAACCCGTGTTTGCCAATTCTTTGCCCATAACGCCATATATTGACAGGTCGTTGGATTCCCAAACAGCCGCTTGCACCGCATTGTTTAACAGAGGATTGATTAATCTTAAACCTCCGTTAAATTTAAAATTTGCTTGGCACCGTACTTTACTCTTTGATTAAATTGACACAGAGCTGACACATATATAATAATTTGAACATAAAACCGACGGTGGTACCTCTGGCAGCCGCTACGAAACTAAAAGCTAAAAGTCCTTATCATTCCCTGTTATTCTGAGCTCTTGAAACGTAACGTACCACAAAACAACCAAAAGTCAACTATAGATTGTTATATGACATAGTATAATACCCACTACATGTAAGCAGAATACACTACTTTATCTACGACTTAGGGCCGGTTTTATAGGTACAGTTTAAACCTAAGTTTAACTAGAAAATTCTGTTGAGATCCGAAATAAAAGTAAATAGCGTGTTTAGCAAAGTGTATATTAAGCACACTCATCAAACAGGAAATTAACAAGAACCTTTTAACAAGAACTCAAAAATACGCTTCTCACAGCAGTTTTTTTACTACAAAAATCATTCGATAACTATCGATAATAACTCAATAACAACTATCAATACCACAAAATCTTTATTCAAATGTAATTAATAATTTCCTATTTAATGAATGTGCCTAACATACACTTTGCTAAATACGCTATTTACTTTTATTTCGGACCTCAACAGAATCTTCTAGTTAAACTTAGGTTTAAACTGTACCTATAAAACCGGCCCTTAATTGTTTAAGGACCGATTTATCAATGTGGGGTTAAATTTGCGTGTTAGCTAGCCCTTGGCTAACTTTAACCTGGGGGCAAAGTGAGTGTTAAACTGACATCCGTTTATCCACCACATTTTAAATGTGGGTTAGGAAACCCTTGAATACCATGAGGTTGGTAACGCTTTCTGCAGAGTTGCCAGCTCTTAGTGATTTTCTGTTTGTTAGCTTTTTAAGTTTTTGTTACTAAGTTAAAAGCATTTGTTTGCTTTTATCTAAAATTCATCTGACAGTGACAGCAACGAGCAACAGGTCGATAGTTACATTTTTATTTTAAGAAAATGAGTGAAACCCCAACAAAGGTATGCAGAGGCCCCAATTTTTCATCATCAGAGCGGTTGTTATTAACTAAAATAGCAAATAATTATAAACACGTCACAGAATAAAAAAAAACAATGCAATTTCTTGCAGGGACAAAGAAGCTGAACGATTTCTACAATACAATAAAATAGATTTTAATATTTGCTTTTTAGCTACATTAGAAAACTAAGTATGTCTGTCGTGTTCCAAAAATTGCAAAATAAATGTTTATCATCGCTTATTTCGTCTAAAGCTTCCATTTTTAATAATTTAACCAAAAAATACCTTTGACTTTTCACCCAACTATCAACACCAAACATAAAATTTTGAGGTTAACCTCGGGCTAACAGAGATAACCCCCAACTTGAAGGTCGGAATAAGTTACCTCTAACTTTAGCCTAGGGTTACTTTTAACCCGACTTGATAAACACTTGCCTGGAGTTCGTTTAGCCCCGGGGCAAACTAACCTAACCCTGCATTGATAAACCGGCCCTTCTTATTGTAAGAGGTTGTGTTTCACTCATATTCAATACCATTAGAATCGGGCCATTAAATGTCAAAGGAACCGCCGATATTGTCGCTTAGCTGTGGTTTAAGTTCTCTGGCTGAACTGCATAGAAATCCATGAGTATTTAATTGTTTATCAAAATTACAATTTCAGGGCCGGTCTATCAATGCAGAGTTAGGTTAGTTTGTCCCGGGGCTAAACGCTAACTCCAGGATAAAGTGTATCAAGTCGGGTTAAAAGTAACTCTGGGCTAAAGTCAGAGGTAACTTAGCCCAAGCTTCAAGGTGGGGGTTATCTCTGTTAGTCCGAGTTTGGTGTTGACAGTTGGGTGAAAAGTCAAAGATATTTTTTGGTTAAATGATTAAAAATGGAAACTTTTGACGAAATAAGAGACGATGAAACAGATATTTTGTAATTTTTGGAACACGAGAGACATACTTAGTTTTCTAATGTAGCTAAAAAGCAAATATTAAAAATTATTTTATTGTATTGTAGAAATCGTTCAGTTTCTTTGTCCCTGCAAGATATTGCATCATTTTTTTTTTTTTATTCTGCGACGTGTTTATTATAATTATTTGCTATTTTAATTTATAACAACCGCTCTGATGATAAAAAATTGGGACCTCTGCTTACCTTTGTTATTTTCTTAAAATAAAAATGTAACCATCGACCAGAACATATTTTAGTTTATATTATAATTTTTGTTGCTCGTTGCTGTCACTGTCAGGTGACTTTTAGACAAGAGCAGAGAAATGCTTTTAACTTAGTAACAAAAACTTAAAAAGCTGACAAACAGAAAATCACTCATTTTTCGGCCAATCACGATCAACCTAGAGCTGGAAACTCTGTAGAAAGCGTTACCAACCTCAAGTTATTCAAGGGTTTCTTAACCCACACATAAAATGTGGTGGATAAAAGGATGCCAGTTTAACACTCACTTTACCCCGAGGTTAAAGTTAGCCCAGGGCCCAGAGCTAGCTAACACGCAAATTTAACCCTACATTGATAAACCGGTCCTTAAGAGTTTAACTTACCTTTGTTAATCAAGTTATCTCTCAATTTTTATGCGCTGATGTCACAGATTCTGAGACCTTAGGAAAAACAAACAGCTGTCATTGAATCAGAATGTTTTAATTTAAAGATAATTTTGCTGTGTTTGTGCAATTTAAAAGCTTAGTGTTGAATTATTTAACATCTGCAACTATTCTTAATACTTTTATATCCTCAATTTTGTTCGTCGGTTAGTTCGTATTTTGCAAAATTGTCTCATGATGTAGAGGTTAGGTATACTGCTGCCATCGAATTAAATCCTTATATTTTGAGAAAAAAATGCTTTAGTATAAATATTGATGTATTTCCAAACATTACACATAGAGATACTGCAACACCACCTATAATTTATTCACCAAAACATTCACAACCGCTGCAGATATCGGGCATCTGCATCATGTATCCAACATAACCTTAAATTTTAAGTTTTTTCAAGTTTATTCTCATTTTTAATGTTTGTATACGCATTTTTAGCTTGGAGCCGGTACTGGCTCTAAGCAAATATTTAAAAAGTCGCGTAAATAGTTTTTCAATATTGTTGATTAATAGAAATAGACTGCTAATTACAGGTTAGATTTCCAACCTACAAAAAGAGTCCTATTTTATTGGGACAAAGTATTTAGAACTTCATAAACATTACACTGAACTAGATTTTAGTTGAAAATACGGGAACCAGGCAGAAATTTTAATAATAGTTGCGTAATACACTGTAAAAAGGAATACTACAAAATTCCGGTAGTTAAAATGGGTTACTTGTTGCCAGCAATATAGGTTGTAAAGTTACAAATGAAGTGGAGAAGTACTGTAAAATAGCATGATTATTTAATGTAAAATTAGCTGTCAAAATTTAAGGAATTATATGTATAAATAAGCATAATCACATTTATTTCTGTAAGATAATTAACACCTGAAGTCTATTAATTAAACACCTTTATTCCAAACATTAACTTTATAACTTTTAACGTCAAAATCTACATAACATTAATATACTCAATCTTCGCAACAATATCCATCGTTTCCATGGTTTCTAACTGTCAAATCTTACATTCGGCCATCCTGAGCGTAACGGCTGCCCTCAGTCGTTATAGGGATCTATGGGAAAGAAATGAAATAATTAGTTAGATACCATAATAATAAAGATCCGTTGATCTTTCTTTATCGTTTTCGTATGGCACGTTTGCCAGAGATCCGTCGATCTCTCGTATTCGTAAGGCACGTTTGCCAGAGATCCGTCGATCTCTCGTTTAATCGTATTGGCACGTTTGCCTGAGATCCGTCGATCTCTCGTTTGATCATGTTGGCACGTTTGCCAGAGATCCGTCGATCTCTCGTTTAATCCTATTGGCACGTTTGCCTGAGATCAGTCGATCTCTCGTTTAGTCGTATTGGCACTTTTGCCTGAGATCCGTCGATCTCTCGTTTGATCGTGTTGGCACGTTTGCCTGTGGTCCGTTCGACCTCTCGTTTGATCGCACTGGCACATTCGTCTGAAATCCGTCGATCTCTGTTGACTTACCCATTGTCATCTTGAAACGTGATCCACTTCTTAATGTGATTGACAGCTATCACCGTTCGTAACCGCTTGGAACCTTCTCTCAAATCTTGCACCTCGTAGCGATCGTTGATTAAAACTTTAGAAATACGGAATGGACCCTTGTATTTAGGAAATAGTTTTCTACTGGAACCTGTTGCTTGTTGACTCGTTATTCTGATCATAACAAGGTCACCTTCGTTATACTTGGGTACTTCTCGTCTCGTCTTATCGTATCGTTCTTTTTGTTTCTTTTGATCCTCCGTTATATGATCTGCTATCTTGCATCGAAATTCTTTCATATCTATTCTATGTAAGGTCTGCTGGATTTCGTTTAGTAGCCAGGCGTCAGCTACATGTTTGCTATTGCACCCAATAAGAGCCTCCATGGGTGTTGAATTTATTGATTTATTAAACGTAGTGTTTAAAGCACTCTGAATTTGCTTAACGTAGTTATCCCAAGAATTTGAATATTCTCCTGCCGTTGTAGTGGAAAGTGCACTAACGATGGTTTTATTATAACGTTCGCATTGTCCGTTAGCTCGTGGCGATGCAACTGCATTTAAAACGTGTTTCACTCCATAATTTTTACAAAAAATGTTGAATGATCGTGATGTGAATGCTGTACCTCTATCACTTATTATTCTTACGGGCACACCAAATAAAGAGATCAGGTTAGTCAAAACTTTTATTACGTGTCTTGATTTTTGGTCACGGACAGGTTCAATAATACAGAATTTCGTGAATGCGTCTACAATGACTAATAAATATTTATTTTTCTTTTTGCTAATTTCGAAAGGGCCTACATGATCTATATGGATTGTATGGAATGGAATGGGTGTCTTTTCTATTGGGTGAAGTTTGCCTACTTTCGTAAGTGCCGTGTTCTTGTAATAAGCACAACTTAAACAAGCCCTTATATATTTCGTTACGAATCTCCTCATTTTTGAGAACCAATAGTTAACCTGTATTCGTTTCAATGTCTTTTCAACACCTAGGTGCCCAGCTTCATCATGGCATAAACGACAAATCTGCATGCGAGCTGCTTTTGGGACAACCCATGCATTCGTTCTGTCTTCAAGCTTTCCATATACTTTATTATTTTTAAGTTTATATGTTTTAAAGTACTGTTTAGTATCATTGTTTTTTGTGCCTTCTTCTAGAATTTTTCTTACGTGGCTCACTTGTGGGTCTTCGAGTTGAGCAGCTACTATCCAATCGCCTTCTGTAAGATCTATTTGATTTACCTCTACTTCAATTATTTCAACGGGGTTTCTACTTAGAGCATCCACATGTATCATTTTTATACCAGGTCTGTACTCAATAGTAAATGTAAACTCCTGAATCTCCAACCACCATCTGCCAATTCGAGGAAGTAGATCTCTTTTTGAGAGGGTAGTCCTCAAAGCATTGCAATCAGTCACCACAGTAAAATTAATGCCCGGCAAATACACACGGAAATATCTTAATGACAGAACGACTGCCATAGTCTCGAGTTCATAGGAATGATAGTGGCGTTGGTCATTGGTAGTTTGCTTGCTAAAGTATGACACAACGTGTTGCTTTCCTTGTTCGTCAAACTGAAGTAATATTGCTCCAACGCCACGTGAACTGGCATCCGTATGTAGCTCAGTTTTCAATGAGGGATCGAATATAGCAAGAATTGGATCCATAGCGAGTATTTCCTTAACTTGTTGATGTGCCCTTTCTTGCAATGGTCCCCAATTCCATCTCACATTTTTCCTTGTCAAACGTGTAAGTGGTTCCACGATGGATGCATAATCCTTGATAAACTTTCGAAAATAACCTGACAATCCCAGAAACTGACGCACTTGTTTTACTGTTTTTGGCGACGGCATTTCAAGAACAGCTTTTTCAGTTTATGTTTCAGATCAACACTATCAGCTGAAGACGACGAGTCATTGCTGCTGCGGCTGCTGCTGCTTGACGAACGAGCGGAACGTGAGCGATGTCTATGAGTCCGTGCACTTCCGCGAGATTTTCATTTTCCCATTATGCGAAACACCACAAAAATACTACGCGATATACAGGCACTGCTATACGTACTCGGGGGTATATCCCGCTTCTGACAAATGTAAGATAATTAACACCTGAAGTCTATTAATTAAACACCTTTATTCCAAACATTAACTTTATAACTTTTAACGTCAAAATCTACATAACATTAATATACTCAATCTTCGCAACAATATCCATCGTTTCCATGGTTTCTAACTGTCAAATCTTACATTTCTGTAATACATATGTAAAAATACACATTCCAGTGTTTTTACACTATATTTTCCAAAATTATTATTTTTACACATTTTATGTAAAAATGTCCATCAAATTTACATCAATATTTAATGTAAATGCATTGTTAATTTACCCTGACTTTTTACAGTGTACCCTTAAATCTTAAGAAACACATATTTTTGAGGTTAGTTGTGACGTCACTCGCAGATGCCCTTACTGCCGTCATAAGGTGAAAAGCAGCATCTAGATATTTGTCATAAATGAGATTCTAATAATATATGAGCACCCAAGAGTTCTGCAGTTAAAAATATTATTAAAAAATTATAAAGTACAAAAACATAAGTGGATAAAAAGCAGCTACATGATTTTCTTAATTAATATTTACTAGTTGGGAAAAAAACAAACGCGTTTGTTACTTTCCTCGCCAACCAACAATTTACAGATGGGCTATTCTCCTTATACTGCCGTCATAAGACGGCAGTATAGATGTGACGTATACGCGTCTTGTAGGCAACGCAGCAGCTACGAAACCATTTTATCTTTGTCGTACGCATTCTTTATTTCTTTTCAGTTATCGTGACGTCACAAGAGCAGTGTCTTACGTTTGGAAAAAAATTAAACAGGTAAATAAATTCATACCTGCTCGAAAATGATGGGTAAAAAAAATTTCAAAAGCAAATGTTCAATATATTAAATAATGAACAGAATGGTATAAAAAAAATTTCGTTTCACCGTTCAAAGTGGTTTTAATTGAAAATAAAAAAATTAAAATTTTTATAACTTTTTTATTAACAATTTAAAAAAAATACGTTTCTCTGAAACGAATGTTTATATTTTTCTGAGTAAATAGAAAAAAATAATTTTTAAATTCATTAACTTTTCAGCACGCTATGATTTTTTAAAGTTGTACATACCATCCCTTAATTTCTAACCAGCCTAACTCCGTTAATTTTAGTAATACCAAAAAAAGTCTAGAGATCATTTTTATATAAAATTTCATGCTTTACAATTTTTGTTTGAAACTTTCTTTACTAGCTTTTACACATTTTGAGTAATTTTGAAAAAACACTTTATTTTATTTTTTTTCACCCCTTCCCGGGGGTTCAGAAAAAAATTTCTTTCATTAATCGTGTTCTAATACATCAAAGTAAGTTATATCAAAAATTCAAGTATTTACCTCAAAATTTTGATTTGCCGACTTATTTAATTGGACTACTAGAGATTATCTCTAGGTGGTGTTGGATACTGGCGATTGCTTGGTTTCAAAGTCAAAAGTCTTGAAGCTGTTTGTGGTTATGTGAAAGAAGTAGATACTCTGCAAGAAATTTACAGAATAAAAGCTTGTTGTAAAGGTAAGAATTGTTATCAATGATCAACCATTCTTTTATATATACTTGCCTAATTAAATGTTGCTTTATAAATAATTGCTAACGTACAAATTCATTTCTCAGGTTATGAACTCGTAGCATCATGAACATTGGCTCCTTGGCCTATTGCAGATTCAGATGGTTCCTTACTGTGAACGTGTTGCTAATCTAGACAAAACATGTTCACTGCTTAGTGGCAAGAAGTATTTCCTTTTAGATTTTTAGCAGTAAATATGGCTATGGTCGAGGAATTAACCGCTGTAAAGTTCGTGAAAAAGGCACCATATAAATTAAGCAATGAAGATTGAGGTGCTATAAACTACTTGAAGTACCTATATAATAAGACGTACACAATTTCTTCCAGCGGTTAATCCTTCGTCTAGTATGTATCTATAGATTGGACTATACAATCCATTGCAATTTCTGTAAGAATTTTACTTTTCATATATTGTTGTGTAATATGTCTTTTATATTTTTATTAAGTCATTTGTTCATTATTGTTTTATTAAATATTCCCTTTTTATTATGTTTTATTTATCACTCCTACTGCTATATTTATATTGTTAGCAGTAAATTGAAGTAGTCAATTATGTCGAACTTGTACATAGGTAGTGTCGTGAGCAAAAAAAATGGGACAAGTCTTATAACGAATTTTCGTTCAAATTTAGTTCTGTATACCAACTGTAATGTTTTTAACAGTGTCATATCTCTGTCAAAATATATTTGAAGTGTACACTTGCTTTCAAAACTTTCGCGTACACATTCAAAATTAAGTAACAACGATTTTGCAAAATTTTAGCTGTGTGAACGGATAATTTTAAAGATGACATTGACGTTTAATTAAAATGTCATAAAAATAAATACAACTATACTAAAACTCGTAGAACAGTGCTTTTATCTAGTCCATAATGAGTAGCAACCCTTCTTATGGACCACCCCTCTTCTAATTTAGAAAGCATCAAAACTTTGTCTTGCTCTGCCACTCGAGGCATTTTGACTTTTCAAAATTTCAAATGTTAGAGTTCATTAATTACAACCCTAATTTAATACAGCGAAAAATATATGTACGCAAAAGTTCTGAAAGCAAGTGTACAACTAGAGATAGATTTACACTAGGAAAAAAGAGTTGTCCCATTTTTTATTGCTCACGACAGTACATGCATGTAACTGAAAGTGGAACAAAATATATTTACTAAATAAATTATTATCCAAGGTCCATTTCTAAGACGAATCAACAAGAAAGTTATAAGAGATATAAAGGTTTATATTGTAACAAAAAATAAATGATTGTAACATAACGTATATACTTTATATTAATATGTATCTAAATAATAAGTAACATCATTTATAGTTTATATATATAATAACTCAAAAGGCTTTTATAGCTACAATTCAACACTTTCATTGCCCATTCAGAATTTGTTTGTATTCATTGACCTTAGACCACTTCAAACTTTTAATTTTATACTTTTTCAATGTTCACCAGTCCAACGTTGAGTTTTTAAATACCACACGATATGCTTGAAAAGGGCACATTGCATCACTTGTTGACAACGGTAGGTACTTTGGAATTTCCTTTCTTAATTCATGTACTTCATCAAATATCTTTATGAAGCCTGCAAATTTTCCTCTTGGAGTGTACCTTATTTAAAACGATTTCTGCCATTGCACTTTTCTCTTCCTTGGTACAGCTCCACACCTTCACTTAACTAAAATTTAAACAAGAAATAATTATTAAAAATACTGACAAAGTAATATAAAATGTTAATTTTCTTTACCTATGATGATTGTTTATTGCTTGTTTGAGCAGCAGTTATTGTTACCATAAATACTTGAGTTTCACATATGGGTTTTATATTATATCCCATATTAAAAGAGGATACCCAACTGGATGTATCATCATGATCTTGTAATGCGGCTGTTTTTCCTACAACATAAACCCATGTTAAAAATCAAATTCTTACATTAATATGCAACAACGTACCACTCATAAAATCCTTGACAGACTCTTGTAAAATCATTAGTTTCAATTGTAAATCAGTTCCATCTTTTAACCTCTAACTTCTTCTGGTTGTAAATTGAGGTTATTTTATAAAAACTGGCATTATTTCGGATTGCCACACTTCAACAATTAATAATAAACCAAAAACTTGTCATTTTTTGTATGTATAATATACATAACAATAATAATATTACGAAAAGTTCAATTAGTTGCCATTTGACAGTTAAAGAATTTCAGTTTGTTTTTCTTAAGCTCTCAGATCTGTGACGTTACGCGCACGCGACCCATAGGCAATCAAAATCGTGTATCCAATTACAAATCAACTGCGCTTTTATATCTTCTCTCTTCTGTTAGCAGGAGAGCCAGCGACGTATTTACTTATGTTATTTTAGTACTCATAAGAATGAGTAGGCATACCCTTCTTAACACACTAAACACGAAATGGAAGGTCTGGCATCCAGAACGGCCGGGTTTATGAAATTAAAATTTTTTTCCATTTCCAACCTAAAAATTATTAAGTGACGCAGGCTGTCAAATTAAAACCCTTTCTTAGTTCACACGAGCTATTCATGCGTAAAATTTTTAAAAATTCACGTACATAGTAATTCGTGAAAAAAAAAGTTTAAACCACTACACAAGAACAATGCAATTATAACAATACGTAATTATCACGTCCTTAACAATATACAATAACCAATAACTGAAATTAAACAATTCTCAAGTCGAACACCAAATGCAAATACGCTCTTACGCATGTTGCATACAACTGAAGTCGAGATAGTCTTTTTGTAAAATAGGTACGTTAAATACTTCGACATCGTCTAGTCCCTTGAGACTAACCAGAAAAAGGCAAAAAACCCAAAAGTTCTGCTACCGGACCGTAAGACGTTAACCCCCCCCCCCCCCCCGCCCCCCATTTTCGAGGGCGAGGAATACGATGGTGATAATATTTCCCGACCTACTCTTCACCCACTACCTCTAAACCTGAAAACTACCCTCTTTTTCGATTTTCCGGTGCTAGGCTTGCGAGTGCTTGCCGGATCGGATTATTTTGTCAATTTTAATAAAATAGGTAAATATTGACCACAGGTGACCTAACCCACCCCAGGGGTTGAAACTACCCCCACCTCCAATAACTAAATGCCACTAAAACAACGAAAATCAGCTTGAAAGCAGTATGCTCCCGTTTTCGAGGGCGAAGAACACGATGGTGACAATATTTTAAGGCATATCCTTCACCCACTACCTTTATATTTTTTTTGCACACGATAACTCTGGAACCGTTTAAGATATTGAGTAGAAATAAGGGGAGCTGACGTCTCCAAAAATTGTAATAGACACCCCCTTACCGCCCCCACTCCATTGTTAAAGGGGATGAAAAAAATAAAATTGTGATTTAGTGTGTGTACAAGAACCAAAGGCCTCAACATTTTTTTTTACTTCTCACCCACCCTACCACCCTCTACCCCAACCCCCACTACCGAGGTGACATATCGTTTTATGGGTTGATGTCAAATATTAGATTACTAAAGTTCCCTAAACAATTATTTCCACATAGTGGATTGCAAATATAGTACCAAAATTTTTTTCGTTGTGAGAAACTTGGATAGAAAATCTGGATGTGGAAGTGGCGATTCCTTGGACAGCGGTTTTTAATAAAATATAAGAGCACATTATCGTTGTTGTCGTGGTATTTCGTTATTGGGGGTGGGGGTAGTTTCAACCCCCAGGGATGGATTAGATCACCCGTAGTCAATCTTTACTGATTTTATTCGAATTGATAAAAAATAGCGATCCGACAAGCCCTTGCAAGCTATAGCACCGGAAAATCGGAAAAGAGGGTAGTTTTCAGGTTTAGGGGTAGGTCGTGAAACATTATCACCATCGTATTCCTCGCCCTTAAAAAAGGGTATACGTTATTTTCGTGGCCTTTTGGTAGTTTCAACCCCTGGGGGTGAGTTAGGTCACCTGTGGTCAATATTTACTTAATTTATTCAAATTGACCAATAAAAACCCGATCCGACAAGCCCTTGCAAGCCTAGAGTGGTGGTTTTTTCGATTTAAGGGTAGTGATTGGACGGTAGGTCGGAAAATATTGTCACCATCGTGTCCCCCCCCCCCTAAAACGGGGGGTTAATGTCTTGCGGTCCGGTCGCAGAACTTTTGGAGTAAAAACTTTCTCTCAAAGGACTAGTCTGGAGTATGTTGAATACTCTAACACTATCGATTGTCAGACAAATTATTAAAACTATAAGTTGTGACGTCAAAATTAGTAAAATATTAAACCTAAAAATTGGAAATTGCAATTGATGAAATTGCTTTAGAGAATTTTAAAAATCTACAAAAAAAAACGCAAGTAATTATGAAAATAGTATAAAAATATTCTACGACTGTTGACACTCCATATTGGTAAGGTTCCATTACATATCTGTGATATTTTAATAGTCTTTTATAAAAATTTGGGAAAAATTTGATGTCTCGTCCGGTTTCAACCAGACCGATCGGGGAAAAGTCTTTGAAACGAAAAGGTTTAAATTTGACAGCCTGCGTCACTTAATAATTTTTAGGTTGGAAATGGAAAAAAAATTGAATCTGAATTGTTTAATAAACCCGGCCGTTCTGGGGTGCCAGACCTTCCATTTCGTGTTTAGTGTGTTAAAAAGGGTATTCCTACTCATTCTTATGAGTACTAAAATAACATAAGTAAATACGTCGCTGGCTCTTAGTTTATGTGATCTAGTTTCTCAAAATATATCAAAAACTTACCGTAATAGATTTTAATGTACAAAATATTGCAGAACTAGATAATATAAATGGTACACTATATAAAAACCAGCTCACCTACATTTAAATATGAGCACTTGCAACATTATCGGAGCAGAGAGAGCAGATCCCATATTACCAAGTATCAATGACATTAGATGACATTAGACTTTATATGACGTGTAGTCTAAATAAGGATTAACCAATAAGTAATGAATGATTGTTAAAAATAAAATTTTAATTATGGAAATCTAAAAATTGATTAATAGGTTACGGTTTGTTCTTAAAAATAAATTGAAAAAGTTGTACAAAGTATATTAATTTTCCATGTGATTAAGTTCGAATAACTATTACAAAATTTCAGTTCTTAGATTCCGGAAATTATCCTTTTGTAATTACCGACACATCATAATAAACATATTCGAAAATATCTGTCTTTTATATAACACTTTTAAACCTTTCGTTTTAATAATCTCACAAACAATAAAGGCTAAGAAGCTTTTGATTGATGTCTAATAAAATACATTTGATTATAAAAAACAACAGATAAGCTTTTGTTTTGATTTTTTTTTTAGGGATTGTTTAAATGCTTACAAAGAGGCCGGGAATTTACAGTATAATAAAAAATATTCTAAGCAGATAAATATTTGTTCAATTTATAGTTGTTTTAAGACTATTATCCACAAAATAGATAAGCTACCTACTTGTTTTAATGTGACATTTGTTAAAAACAACGACGTGTACAATTGTCAAATAATTATGGTTTTGAAATAGTAAATTATTATTGGATCTATAGGAATATCGCAAAATACTCCTTTGTTAATGTTCGTAAATTGTTAATATTTTAGGAACAGTAGAATCGGAAAAATGAGTGGTGAATACTACTGTAACGAAGAACCTATCTCTAAATTTTATAAAGGTAAGTGGACAACTATAATAACTATCTAAAATGACAACTCAAGCTGGTCATATATCTGAAGCTGCGTTACTGTTAGAAACAAGAATATGTAAACAGTATCACATGTTAATCATCACCAATATTCTAAAGACCACAAAATCATTGTAGTTCATTACTCATAATTTGAGATACGGTAATTTGATTGATTATTATCCAGTCTTTTAAATCAGGACAATTTACCATATTGCACTAAATTTCTCTTAATAATATAATACACCTATTTTATCCATATTTTTATTACAAAATTTTCCTACCTCCTTTTTCTTGATTAAGTAATTTTAAACATTATTATAACTACCATACTTCTTCATTAAAAAAGCGCCAATTTGTCATAATAATTGCGTTTTGCAACTTTTTTTTAAGGGAATACCACTTTGGGCCCCTTATATCGCAAATTATAATATATTTTAAAAGCTTACTAAAACATATTAGGCCAGTCGGCAGAGGAGAAAAAAAGGCCTGAATCAGAAAAAAATAGGAATAAATTTGGAAACCATCTTAATCGCTTTATTTGGCCATAAAATATAATATATTAAATTTTCTATAATGAGAGTGGACCGGAACATTTCGAAATTTTCCGAAATAGGTGCAAAAAGTCAGTTTTTTGCAATTTTCTCATTTTCATTGGGTTTTAGGGTAAAAGAGGTTATTATATACAATAATGAAGAAGGCAAAATCCTCTGAGATGTTATTTATATTGTAGGAGCAATAGTTTCGAAGTTACAAACTTGAGAATTCATGAAACTGATTGCAAGTATCGAAGAAACTGATATTACAGCTCCGTATAACTATCTTCAATACTTATATTGACTTATTATTACACTTTTAACATCATTCGTCATATACTCCCGTCGAATTAGACATAATAAAAAATTTCGTGTACTGCGGACTTTTTTTTGTGGAAGTTGTTTAAGAGGGCATAATAAGCAAGCACAGAAAACTACACCCTGCTACACCATGTGCGTCCCTATTTTTAGGGGTTGAAACTTTGAAATTTTACTTGTGTCCATATCTTTTTCCCTATTGCCCGTAGGGCTCTTTACCAAGTTACACTTTTTGAAGATTCATCCCTCCTCTACATAATATATATATATATATATATATATATATATATATATATATATATATATATATATATATATATATATATAAAAAATAGGAGATGTTAGTGCGGACCAAAGCTTTATGGCAAACATATATATATATATATATATATATATATATATATATATATATATATATATATATTACACATTTGCCGCAGGACAAACGGTTTTGGCTGTACGAGGCCGGAAAGGTCGCGCTGTCCGAATTTGGGGGTCTTCTGTACAGGACAAAAGGCTATTATTTCCAATCTACAATACTACACATACTAATGCCCTTAAGGAGGGATGATGATTTGTGAAAAAACTTTCATGGAATACCGCGCGGTTTTCATGATACGGGATGTTGAAATTTTGAAAATCCCTTTTTTAAAAAAAAAGTGAACCTACTTTTTTTCTCCCATTTTTTTTCAGGCATGTACCACCTTAATATAAGAAAATTTACGTTGGTTTTATTTTAATACATTCGTTGGTTTAGGAGCTAGACAGCAAAATATGCCAAAAATGGCTATTTTGGTATTGTTGCATTAAAAAAACCAAAACCAGTATAATTCTGGTAAGTGTTTTTGTTTATCCTAAAAGTCTAATTCACTGCGCATAGAAAATGTGTTTTTGTATTTAAATAGCATCAACACTTATTATGTAATAACGATTTATGTCATGTGTTCTCCAACGATTCATGCGTGAAAACTACCTTTTTCCGAATGAAAAGGCGTTTCTATGACGCGAAAAAAGGGCTCCTAGCCTCGCCAAAGCAATATATTTTTTAAATTCGCTGCCAGTCAACCCTCCCGCGCACATGCGGATGTCAAACGGAAGTCAAAAACTTTTATTTGGCATAAATTTCGATCTTCTGTACGATGACGGAGGATAACCGCCTTCGCGAGGTCACTTCAAACGAGGTGGGCCCGTGATAATGGCGGGAGGCGGCCGCCAACCTAGCATGTTTTCGGTGGCAGAAATCGAGCCCTTTCGAGTGGCATAAATTTCATCTCTTTGGAGCATGGTAATAACCGAATTTTTGACGAACCGGAAGTACCTCTTTTTCCGACTCCGGTTGAAATTTTCTGCCCACCCGGTTCATTTCGGATTTAGCCACTTCAAATGTGCTTCTGGACTATGACGGAGACTTTGAGTATTACGGGCTCTTAGATTATTAGTCTCGTCAGAGAAATCTGGAATTCCAATCTATCAAATTTCATGTAACGAGTGACCCAAAAAAAACCTATTTTTCGCCCCTTTTGGGGACCTCATGAATTACTACACAAAAATGTTAAAAACTTTTATTGTTCAAATAGGCTTAAAATGTCATGAAACGTCGAGATTTTAAGTTTGAGAGAAAAAAATTCTGTGTGTCGGTCTGTCGGTCTGTCTGTAACTTTTTTTGTGCGCACGTTTACTCTTAAACCGTTTAAGATATTGACTTGAAATTTGGTGCACATATGTATTTTAAAGAGATCTGGAACTAGATTATATTTTTATCTTGTTCTGTCGAAGGGTTGGGGAGTAAATTGGGATAAATTTGGGGTAAATGGGTAAATCAAGCAGGTAAGAGTCCATAAAATAGGATTTAGTATATACAAGAGAAGCTAAGGTCTCAAAAAAATTTTTGGCATTAGCCACCCCAATTACCACCTCCACCCCGTTATTAAAGTTGATGAAAAAAATTGTGATTTAGTGTATGCACAAGAACCAGAAACCTCAAAATATTTTTCTACTTCATCCACCCCCACTACCAACCCCCTATCACCACCCCCACTCCACTACCGATGTGGGGTATCGTTTTACGGGTTTTTGTGGTAGAAGATTTCAAATATTATATTAATAAAGTTCCATAAACAATTATTTCTACGTACAAATTTTTTTCGTTATGAGTGGCTTGGATAGAGAATCTGGATGTGGAAGTAGTGATTCCTTGGGCGGCGGTTTTTTATTTAAAAGTGGTCTAAATTATAATTTATGGTGATACTTTAAAGTAGGCGAAATTTCAAGTTGAGCATAATTTTTGTTTGGAGATATGACAAGTTAAACTCGTTATTTAATTCATCCACGCCAAGGCGAATCCGACATTCTCGGTAACCTCTTGCGTTATCTTAAAATTCTCAACAGATACAAGCAGTACCATTTTTTGCTTAACATTTTCCGTTCTTGTCTAATCTTTCATTAGATTTTACCAGAAATATAGTACAAGAAAGTTACAAAATATTTCTGTAGAGAATAATTAGCATTTTTGCTAAATATCTTTGATCAGTCGGTATTTTTCTATACTTGTACACACACTAAATCACATTTTTTTTTCATCCTCTTTAATAATGGGTTGGGGGTGGTAATGGGGGTGACTAATGACAAACATTTTTTTGAGACCTTAGCTTCTCCTGTATATACTAAATACCAATTTTATGGACTCATACCTGCTTGATTTACCTATTTACCCCAAATTTACCAATTTATCCCCCAACCCTTCGACGGAACAAGATGAAAATATAATCTAGTTCCAGATCTCGTTAAAGTACATATGTGTACCAAATTTCAAGTCAATATCTTAAACGGTTCCAGAGTAAACGTACGCACAAAAAAAAGTTACAGACAGACCGACAGACAGACAGAAATTTTTTTTCGCTCAAACTTAAAATCTCGACGTTTCATGACATTCTATGCCTATTTGAACAATAAAATTTTCTTAAAATTTTTTTGTCGTTACCTATCTATACTTCCAATTGATGTGGAAGTAATTATTATAAAATATTTCCTCTACAAAACCTTTTATGAAAAATTACAAAAATATCACAATTTTTCTCCTCTCACCATATGTTTCTCTCGTTTTTTAACTTTCATGCCCATTTGAAGATGACGTTTTTTGACGGCTTTGGGATTTTGAAACTTCAGTATATAATCATTGATTTTATATAAATATCAGCTTGTAACAACGAAACCCCCACAGAACTTATTTTAATGCTTATATCTGGGCGCCGAGCACTCTACTAGACAATTTTACATAGAAACTTTTTTTTTCAATTTACGATTAGAAAATAAACTATTTCCAATTTTGCTCACCTTATACTAGATGTGACTTCATGAAACCATCATGAGACTATCGTCGAGCTATACTCTACAGTTTGCAATATTTAATAAAAATCGTTTAAGCATGCCATCGTAATCATTATACATAGAAAAACATACATACGGGTTGAATTAAAAAAGTCCTTCTCTTTGAAAGTTTTTAAAGTCGGTTAAGAAATATTCGGTAACTGTATTTCCCAGCTTATGATGCATTATTAGATGCTGGATCTCATTCTTAGGAGTCAAGCGCAAATACATACTTCATACAACTTTTATGTACCTATTCATTTTCATCAGAATTAAATTCTCTAAAACTCTCATTTCAATCAATATTTAATGTGATTAAAAGAAAAACAAATTGAAATATTGAGCTTTAAATTCACACTTTCTTGTGACCTTGGTTTAGTTTATACCTATTTGGAAACTAATAATGTGGTATAAAATTTAAAAAAAAAAATAGAAAATACGTCTGCGTTAATCAAATTAAAATTTTTGTTTTAATTCACCTTTTAATAAAAAAGTGGTTTGGTAGAGTTCAGCTGTATCGGTCACCATCATGAACTATAAATAATTAAAATCAATAAATAAACATCTAGTACAGCAACTAGAGGTTTTAACTTCGGAATAATGTCATATTGAACAGATTTCGTTCATTTTTGGCAGTATTATAGTAAATGCTTCACAGAAAAGTTTCTATACTGTGCGGGGGCTTGCTAATTTATAGGGGGTGGTCTTAAAAAATCTATATATTTATTGGAGCTGAAATAGAATCAAATTTTAAGAAGAAAACGTTCTATGCAATTTCTCACATAAATTGATAGTTTTTGAGTTATAACGACTTCAGAATTGCAATTTTAGTTTTAAAAAAAGGTATTTCCAAACGGCTTTCGTCAAGTATCTCGAAAAGTATTACTTTATTGAAAAAAAGTTACAGACCGATTACAGAAAGTACAAACTGGGAATTAATTATATTTTTTGTTTATTGATGTAGGATTAATAATTTCGGAGATATTTAAGTTTATATTTGGTATCCAAGTGTTTCGAAATTACCTTTAAAGTTTAAAATGCATTTTTTTCTAAAGCAAGTGCTTTAAACCAGCAAAGGTATCTAGGTAATGCTACATCTTAACGAAAAACTGTGTTTGAGATAATTTTTCTTAATTACTGGCTAATTATAGTAACAAAATGGCGACCTTTTTATACAAAAAAATACAAATACGTACATTTTTCCGACATAACTTCTTTATTTCTTATGCTATAGGAACGAGTAAAAAATAATTTGAAAGCGCAATTAATTGCTATTAAGTCCATTTCCTAGCATACGTGACGTAGGTGTCACAATTTCTGACATATTTAACATTTAAACTGCATTTTTCGTCTTATAAACGTTCGAACGCCATTTGTAAACTTTCATATCCCCGAAACTATTAAATCTATGTAAATAAATAAACAAGCGAAATTCATTATCAGTTTATGAGCTTTATTTTTGGTCTCTACTCATTTTTCAATAAAACTAATATTTATTGAGATATTTGGAAAAGCAAAAAAAATTACGTTTTATCGAAAATACCTTTATAGTTTAAACTGTATTTTTTTCTAAAGCAAGTGCTGTATACGAACCAAAAAATTTGAGCATCTACGTCATGCTATATATTAATGAGAAACTGTGTTTGAAATTCCTTTTCTTTAATTACTTGCTAATTACAGTAACAAAATGGCGACGTTGTTATTAAAAAAAATGTATAGACGCACATTGCTTCCGTCATAACTTATTTGTTTTTTATGCTATAGAAACAAATAAAAAAATAGTTGAAAGCTTAATTAATAACCTATTATTCTACCTATTAGCATCCTTGACGTAGATGTCACGGTTTCTGAGATATTTATCTCTCACTCTAAATAATTATCTTATGAACACTTGGACAGTGGCGGTGTGGCCAGGTCGGCTAGTCGGCAAATGCCGACTGGGCCCTAGGGTCGCGTCTAACGAGGGGTCATGTTTATCAAAAAAAATTTGGTACGGGAAAAATTTTTTTTAGATTTCTCTTTCTCTGCACGTTAAAAAAATATTTTCCGGATTTCTCCCCTCCGCTCATCAGAAAAATCAGAAAAATTTTGGGACGGCGACGTTTAGATACATGTGAAGCAAAAATATTCAAATCGCTGACGAACTGAGTTTGAATGTTTATTGTAAAATGCCGACTAAGCCCTAGACACCCAGACCGCCACTGCACTTGGATGCCAAATGTAAACTTAAATATCTCCGAAATTATTAATCCTTCATCAATAAACAAAAAATATAATTAATTCCCAGTTTGTAGTTTCTGTAATTGGTCTGTAACATTTTTTCGATAAAGTGATACTTTTCGAAGTACTTGGAAGTACCGTTTGGAAATACCTTTTCTTTAATCGCAATTTTATAACTTAAAAACTATCAATTTATGTGAAAAATTATATAGAACCTTTTCTTCTTAAAATTTGATTCCACTTCTATTTTTTAAGTGCCACCCCCTGATAGGGGGTGGCATCCACCCCCTATAAATTAATAAGCCCCCTCACGATATAGAAACTTTTCTGTGAAGCATTTACCATTATACTGCCAAAAATGAACGAAATCCTTTCAATATGACATTATTCCGAAGTTTTGCATATTTTTTACCTCTAGGTACTGTACTAATCAGTTACTAAAAGAAATAAAATTATGAAGGTTTTTTATTTGCCTCATTTTTTCAATGAGGAAAGAGAAGAGGCTATTGTATCGCGTTGAAATTAATTGATAGTTATAGTCTACTCAAATTAGATATTTTAGGAGAAGTAATTTATAAAGTAATATTTAAGATGCGTACTCTAGATATGATTAGAAATAAATATCCAAAAAGTTCCCCCCTCATTTAGCGGTGGAACGTCACTTTTTCTGCAAAAAACCACTCCTAACGGGGACTTAAAGCTGGTTTTTCACTTTTATCTTGTAAACCGTTCGTCGGAAGCGAAAAAAGTATAGGAAATAAAAAATTTGTCGTTAAGGTCTGCAAAAGAAATGTTCTATTAACCCTGTAGCTTAGCCTCACCTATTTCGGGCTAACAGACTTCGAACAGAGGGTAGTTTGGAGCGCACAGGTAAAAATCGAACTTATTCGAAGTTTCACAGCGAATATCTTAAAGCCGGTTACTTCAACGAGAAAAATGCTCAGGAATGAATTTATAGAGCGAAATTCTCTTTATAAGATGCATGTATATTAAGTGATTTTTATTTGTTTTCCCCTTTTTTCCACAAAGCTGTATTTTTTAATTTGAGCTCATTTCCACCCACCCTCTAGGTAGAGCTCTCGGTGTTTTCTTTTTAAGTGGTTTCCCCTATAGGCCTATTCCACTAAAATTCTGTCCAATTTTACTTATTAAGGGATCATCGAAGAACTTCTTCATATTCGGAATTTAAACATCCTTGCCCATGGCAATTACAGCACATTGTTGAGCAGCGCAATTCAACCTTAACATAGCTGCATCGTTTTCCGTAACCCCTTTTGCAACTGCAGGATATTAGCAGTAGGGTGGAAATTGGTGCTGGTTACTCGGTGGTATAAATGAGTGCTAAGATGATGCCTACTTTCTTCCAGCCCCAATCCGTTGGTTCTAAGTTTTCTCCTTGCCAAGATTGAATTTGGAGAAATACTCTGTAAGAATGTTGACGATGACCACTGTATCATTTTCATGAGATGCATTTAAGATAGTTTGAGTAAGTCAGCGTCGTCTACAGCAGTAATTGTTTTGATTCCCTCGTTTTTAAATCTTTCCACCAATGGCGAAATAAGCCGATCCTTATTTGTAAGATTGTTCATCATTTTATTTTGCACCTCAGTCAATGGCGTCTTCTCATTGAAAATAATTTCTGGTGAAATGCGTTTCAAAAGTCGCTGATGTCTTTCGATGTTCCTCGTACTGCAGGCATTGTCAGCATACCCGTCAAATACTACAGTCACTTTTTTGCTGTAATGATTACAAAGCCTACTCTAAGAGTCCGTGCACCCCCCACCCCCCCCGATCCTTGGGGACATTGTTTTTCATAAAGATTAAAGCCTAAGGAACAATTTTACACATGTCTCCAAAAAAAAAATGGCTGCATTTTCAAAATGGCGTCCGTTAACAAAAAAAGAAAATTGCAAATATTGTTTTTGTCATTTAACACAAAAAATAAAAAAGATGGAGAAAAACTTTCTGCGCACAAAACAAAGTGCATAAAATTTTTTACAACTTTGTTCCTATACAATATTTGGATAGGAATTACCATTTTTCAGATAAATGATTCAGCTCTTAAAATAAAATATAAAATTCAATATAAAACGTAATACTACGGGAGCCCACCCTAACTGTCCGTGCACCCCCCCAATGCTTGGAGACAATGTCTTTCATGAAGATTAAAACCTAAGGAACAATTTAAGACATGTCCCCAAAAAGAAAAACTGCTTTCAAAATGGCGTCCATTAAAAAAAATTGCAAATATTGTTTTTGTCATTTAACACAAAAACTAAAACAGATGGAGACAAACTTTCTACACAAAAAACAAAGTGCATAAAATTTTCTACAATTTTGTTCCTATACAATATTTGCATAGGAGTTACCATTTTCCAGATACCATTGTTACCGTTTTCTGCAATTTATGATATTATTATTATTGTTAATTTTGTTCAGTTTATTTTATTTTTTGTTATGTTAATAATATAAAGTTATATTTTACACCTTACAATAATTGTCACATTTATTTGCTGTAAGTGATTTACCGATATATGAATTTCCATGTTTTCTTAATTTCGGACTCATTTATCTGGAAAATGGCAACTCCTATCAAAATATTGTATAGGAACAAAATTGTAGAAAATTTTATGTACGTTGTTTTTTGTGAAAAAAGTTTTTGTCCAACCTTTTCAGTTTTTGTGTTAAATGACAAAAACAACATTTACAACAGTTTTTTTTAACATATGGCCGCCACTTTGAAAGTACAGCCAGTTTTTTTTTAGTACATGTCTTAAATTGTTCCTTAGGCTTTAATTTTTATGAAGAACATTGTCCCCAAGGATCGGCAGGGGGTGCACGTACAGCTAGGGAGGGCTCCCCGAATAAAAGATAAAAGTGAAAAACTAGTTTTAAGTCCCCGTTAGAGGTGGTTTTTTGCAAAAAAAGGGACGTTCTACCTCTAAATGGGGGGGGGGGACTTTTCGGGTATCTATTTCTAACCCCATCTAAAGTACGCATGTCAAATATTATTACTTTATAAATTATTTCTTCTATTCACTGTTTTTTAATCTAATTTGCGTGTATTATTACGTGTTTGTCTATAAACAAATAGGACAAAATTGATCATGCACAAACGTATAAGTTGCTAAATGCTTATCTTACATATAGTGTGTCGCATCGCACGTAAGTGCACTTAAGTTTTTTTTTTTCGAATCGACCCAAATTTCACTGAAATATGGAAAATAATAAGGTCTACTTATGTCAAAAAAAAAACATTCGCTTCCTACAAATGCAAAGCCACCTGCGATATCAAAATAAACGAAAAATTCAAAATATCATATTAGCCATTTTTCTATTTAAAAATTTTATTAATGAAAGTTGTTCAAAATTGTCAAAAAACAAGTTGAAAATTTCAATAAAATTTTAAAAAAGAAAAATAAAAAAAAATTACTCGACAACTACCTGACAGCTTGCATTAAATTTCATATAAAATTGCCATAGCACACTATTCTAAACAAAAGAGACCATTAAAATAATATTTTCGGACTTAAAAACATTATTTTAAACAGAGTTTCAATATTTTTTTATTTTGATGAAGGGACCCCGCACATTTTCTATGGAAAATGGTTTTCTCCCAAATTGCAATTTGCAGTTTGCTACTTCATATCATGCTGATCAAAAATTGTTAATGACATAACTCGATTCTATGTGCCGTTTTTATTGTAGAAGACCTTAAAAATCGATTCTTGACTCCTAAGAGGGAGTAAGGAAATCAAATCAGAGGGGAGTTGGCGGAAATGAGCCAATGTGAATAGAGATCTTCCTAATAAACAAGTTTTAGATAAAAATGTTCTTCAATAGAAGTGTAGTATTTATTCACGTACAAGAATATTCTTTTGTTCAGTTTAATAACTTGATCCCAGTTCACTAAAAAATGCTTTTTTCTGGAAATTCTCTAGTAAAATGCTATTTTAGTAGATGGAGTCACTTTGATATAATTTAACAAGACACGTGAACGATAAAACTTCATGTAACCAACATAACTTTGAATTTTAAATTTTTCAAGTTTATTCTCATTTTTAATGTTTGTACACGCATTTTTAGCTTGGAGCCGTACTGGTTCAAAGCAAATATTTAAAAATTCACGTAAATAATTTTTCAATATTGTTGATTAATAAAAATATACTGCTAATTACAGGTTAGATTTCCAACCTATAAAAAGGGTCCTATTTCATTAGGACAAAGTATTTAGAACTTCATAAACATTACACTGAACTAGATTTTAGTTGAAAATACGGGAACCAGGCAGAAATTTTAACTAGTGGAAGCATTATACTCTTAGCCGATTTACTGAGCTTTTTATGTAATTATTACACATTCTATACGATACTCTTCGCAGTTTTCTTGTAAATAATGTTAGTTTTTGGACATTCTAAATTTTGTGATACCAACTTTGTTGTGAAAAAAAAATGGAAAAAAACACCCTGTCAGGGATTCGAACACAAGACCTTTGGATTGTCAGACAACAACAACAATAATATTTTATTTTAAGTTCAAGCACAATACATGTGCCTCACCGGATCCTAGCCCGGAGCCAGCCAGACAATCACAGCGAACATCGCCGAGGTGGGTGTGAGGCTGGGTGGGGTCGGTCCGGTTCGGCTTCGAAATAAATTCGACGGGGGGGGGGGGGGGGGGGGTGCTAGAAGCTCCTGTCTGCCACGGGCAGACTTAAAAACTATTGCCAGACAAAGCTTTAGCCACTGGGCCATCACAGATCATTACAATAATTGAATGTCTGTTGTATATATCATTCCAGTGTTATATTTCAACGAATTAGATATATTATGAATTATATCTATTAGTAAAATGTATAAACAAAAAAAAATTATGGAGACTAAAATTTCTCAAGATTTCTATTTAAGTACAAATAACAAAAATTAAGAAAATATGTTTTTTTAATTTAAGTGATTAATAACTTTTTTATTTACTGATTGATTTTTTTCAGAAACAATAGGGTTCTTCCCCTAGCTAACGCTAACTTACTTTCCAAATTTCAATATAATCGGATTTTTCTTTCTTGAGTTATCGTGCTTACAAGAAACGTGACGGACGGACGGACATTTTGAAAGTTATTCAGAATTCGTTCATTAACATAATGATATAAAAAAATTTTCTCTACGAGCGATATTTACTGATTTAGAAATGTGTCGATCAAATACAACTCTTCGTTTTTGCAAAGAGTATAATAACAGCTGCGTAATACTCTTAAATCTTAAGAAACACATATTTTTGAGGTTAGCTGTGACGTCACGTGCAGATGCCCTATAATTGAGCAATCCAAGCCACGTGACTTTTAATATGGCGTAATGGACAAACATCCGGCCAACCTTTGTTTTCATTCGTTGAATATTTGTTAAAGAGTTTGTTTTTCGGTTTCCTTGGCTACTTTTCCGCGAGTTAATTAAAATAAACCCCGTGTTTGCCCACCACGCCATATTGCCAAAATAATCTGACAAGTTGTTGGATTGCCTAATAGCCACACTGCCTACCCTTCACCCCACTTCAGCGTTTGCTTTGCCGACTAAACTTTGTGATTGGCGTTGTTTCCTCTTAAATCATATGTATTAAATATAATAAATTTAGTGTGTTAGATGTGAACAAACAAGAATAAGATAGAAACAGTATAATACCACGGTTGATAAAAATACGCACATCAAATAGAATAAGAAAAAACTTTTAAACAAATTTTTAATATAGAATTTTTTCATGTTTATTTCAGTTCGTGAAAAGATAGACTAAAATAAAATATCAGTCGTCACCGTGAAATATATTTAACAGCGACTTGTTATTAAAATCATTATTTTTAATAAATAACATATTTGGCGGCTTTAAATATCATTTCTTTGAAACTTCTGTTCTAAACTTTAGTACGTTTTAAATTATTATTGTAAAATCAATTTTTTTTTAATTTTGTTTCAATTTTGGACAGTGGGGTATTTTCCTATTTTTTTTTTATTGAATAGTATCATAGAATATGTACAAACATGCCTTCCAATACAGATTTCTGCGAAAATAATTATCAGTTTTTTGAGAAAACAGAAGTTAAAACAAGCTAAAAACGTACTCTTCGCTTGCTCACTGAACTTTTTATATAATTGTTACACATTCTATAGGATACTCTTCGCAGTTTTTTGTAAATAATATTAGTTTTAGACATTTTTAATTTGTTAGTACGAACTTAGTAAAAGACTCAGTGTAAAATAAAATAAAAATAAAACTCCTACTCCATTTGGGTTTCGAACCCGGGACCCTTTGATTCCGAGTCAAAAGTGTAAGAACTACACCACCACCTTACACGTAAAAACATGTAAATTTTTACATTATAAGACACGAGCTAAAATCATATTTTCACGGTTGTATATTACATTATGAAATGTATATTTGTAAGAGATATAAATATTTAGATATTAAAATGAAACATCATTTTACCGGGTTTCCATTCAATTACAAAAACATAAAAATCAAAAAAATTTTTCAAATTCAAATCGTTAATAACATTTTTATTTACTGATCGATTTTGTTCAAAAACAATAGGGTTCTTCCTCTAGCTAACACTAACTTACTTTCAGTATAATCGGATTTTTCTTTCTTGAGTTATCGTGCTTACAAGAAACATGACGGACGGATAAACGGACAGACGGACGGACAGACGGACAGACGGACAGACGGACATTTTGAAAGTTGTTCAGAATTCGTTCACTAACACAATGATGTGAAAATTTTTTGTCTGCGAGCGATATTCACGGTTTTAGAAATGTGCCGATCAAATACAATATACTCTTCGTTTTCGTATTTGCGAAGAGTATAATAAGTGGAGCAACAGGTGTTTTAAATTGATGACGTAGGTAGTTTGTATGGATTTGTTGATAGAATGGTTTTATACAAAACAGTGTGGTGTTGCCAAGTTGAAATTCTTTCTCTAGTTCTAGTAAGGATAATTGAAGGAAACAGGAGTATAAAGCTTATTTATTTAAATTTTAATATATTTATCCACGAAATTTAATTTTCTCATGTAAAAAATAATAGGCGTGAATTATTAAATATTTTAAATAATTTTCAATGCCGATTAGATTTTTAAAAACATATTTAGCAAAACATGACAACAATGTCGACGGCTAGTCAAATGACAGATGTGTTCTAACGTCGCTGTCGTGTTGATTTGAAGCATTTCAGTTTCTTTCATCGAGGTATTTGCTGTAATTTACAAACAGTAGTAGATAATGCCATTTAAAAGGTATTGTATAAAAAGTTGTGGAAACGCAAATATAAGTGCTTTGGAAAAAAAATTTGAAACTGTTCCGAAAAAAATTGATATTCGAAGAACTTAGTGGCAAGCTTCTAATATTTCTGATCCCATCACTTCAAAAATCCAAATTTTGTTGTAGAAAGAATCTATTAAGTCATAATCAACTTTGGGCAAATTGGACGAATCTCCTTTCACAAAATTCAACTCCATCTTAATAGTTTATTGATAAAGTAAAAATCAAACGCCACATAAACAAACAAGAAATAAATCTAACCAATATAATATATTGTGACAAGTAGTGACAGCTGGCGGCACGCAAGAAATGTTGCCACATAATCCTCGCCGCGAAGTTTGTTTACATTTTCAAGATAACTTCTAAATAATAACAAATATAAATAACCTTTAATTCCTTCTAAATACATGTATATAATATTTATTGATATTCAAGATATTGAGAATAATAGAAGTGATATAGGTAAAATAATGTAAAGTAAATACACAATTTGGCATTCATATAAGATAGTTACAGTCTATGTTGTCTATGATTGGTTAAATTATTTCCCGCCAAAATCATTTGAAATCTGTGTCTAGACAGACGTATTCTTATTTCTTATTTCTATTTAAGAAATTATTGTTTTGGATTAAATTGATTATGCAGTAATTGATAAAATAACAACATTACTTGATATATATTACCAAAACTAAATTAAAAAAAAATGGAAAATACCCCATTCTGAACAAGTTTTATTAACAAAATTTTCCGATAAAAAAATGCATAGTATGTTTCTTTTTATTTATTTTTTTTCATATTTTGGTACCGCTGGTGGTTTTGCATTTGTAGGAGGCGAATGTTCTTCTGGTCTAATTAGACCCAAATTTGTTCTATACTTGAGTAAAATTTGATTCAAATCGGAAAAAAAAATAAAACAGTGTAAAGGTGTTTTAATCTTAAGTGAGTCACACCGTATGTATAAGAAACATATACAAGGTGGGGCAATAGTGTGTCGGACTTCAATATCTCGAGTTCTACGGTGGGTGGAAATTAGGAAAAATACAAGCAAACTAAATAAAAAAGTCAATCACCGGAAAAATTATTTTCGAATATACAGGGAGAGCCAAGACGAAATTATAGGATCAAGTGCCTTTTTTTGAATGGAATGCTGTGTATATCAGTACATTTTTTGAAGCCTCTTTCCAGACTATATTCATTCCTATATTATTATTGACTGCCTCCCAACCACTTAGATATAATGAATTTTTTTGTTGAAATAATGATATCCGCAGATGCATATTGAGAAAATCAACAAATTCACAATTATAGGTTTTAAGGAAAACTTATGTGAATGCTGGTTACGAGACATCTAATTAATGTCTTTGAACCATTTGTACTTCCTAAAAATGTAATGACGAAAAACTATTTTTCAGTTAAGAACTTTTTAAATTGAATTTTCTCATTTTCTTCAAATGGAATGGGCGACATGTGGAGCACTTATTATAATTTTTTCTAATGAATTAGTTGAAGAAACCTTTATTTTTTAAGTTTAATCTTGAATTTTGTACTTATTGCTCAATAAAACGAAAAATGGTTGGTAGGGAAGTACTTACAAAAAGTGTTTGTTTTTCATTTCTACATCACATCGTCGAAAAATTGAGAAAATTCGATTTAAAAAGTTCTTAGTTGAAAAATAATTTTTGGCCACCCTGTACATTTTTAGAAAGTAAAAACGATTCTAAACTTTAATTAGATATCTGGTAACTAGCATTCACATAAGTTTTTCTTAAAACTCTAATAGTGACTTTGGTGATTTTTGCAATATGCATCTGCAGATAGTATTATTTCAACAAAAAAATTCGTTACATCCAAGTGGTTAGAAGATTGTCAATAATAATATAGGAATGAATAGAGTCTGGAAGAGGCTTCAAAAAATTTACTGATATACATAGCATTCCATTTAAAAAAAAGGCACTTAATCCTGTACTTCTGTCTTGGCTCGCCCTGTATATTCGAAAATAATATCCGGTTATAGACCTTTTTTATTTAGCTTACTTGTATTTTTTTTTTTTAATTTCTAGTCATCGTAGAACTCGAGATATCGAAGTCCGACGCACTATTGCCCCACTCTGTATATTGTATGTGTATATTGTATACTAGTCCAATCAATGAATGCCCAAAAGGGGATTGTAGAGAACATTTTGCAGGGGAGAATTTTTCTCTTCAGAGATGTGTTGGTGGTAGTCAGGAGGTAAACATACCTAAAGTCCCCGCTTCTAGCCCCGCCGCTTCAGGGGTGAGGGGGTGGAAAGGTTCTTTTTTTCGATTCTTCGCCTATAACTCAGAAACGATGCATCGGGAAATGGTAACCTATGCAAAATTAAACGTAATTAAATTTTCCACAAGAATGTTTATATTAATTTTCTTCCTATGTGTTATAGTTTACGAGTTGTTCGCCAGCGAAAATCGATAATTAATAAAAAAAAATCAATTATGTACCTTGCATATTTCTATCAAAGCGGTTTACCGTGGTCTGTTAATAAATCACAGTCACAGAAAAAAATAAAACACTTTGAATGTTAGAAATTCTAAAAAATGCATCCGATCGGCGCCACAAACGTACATACACCAAAATTTGATTTGGTTATTGATGGGGGATAGCATACATAAGCTCATCTGGCAAAGGGGGTCCTCAGTTTCCGCAATTTGTGGTGGCTACGTAAAATTCGTCGTTGTAAGATTAAAAATCAATATGATTTTTAATCTTTTTCCTCATATTTTGGTACCGCAGATAGCTTTGCCTTTATAGCAGGTAAATGATTTTCTGGTCATAAATAGATCCTAATTTGTTCTCTACTTGAGTAAAATTTGATTCAAATCGGAAACAAAATGAAAAGGTTATAAGGGTATCTTCATTTTAAGTGAGTCACACTGTATATTTAAGGAAATGTCTAGATTTCGACAAAATATTACGTTAGTAAATACGTCCAGTGTTGTAAAATAAAGATTGTTTTGTGACTGTGATTTGTTAGCAGACCACGGTAAACCGCTTTGATAGAAATATTCAAGGTACACAATTGATTTTTTTTTTTTTATTAATTATCGATTTTCGCTGGCGAATATTTCGTAAAATATAACACATAGGAAGAAAATGAATATAAACATTCTTGTGGGAAATTTAATTACGTTTAATTTTGCATAGATTACCTTTTTTCGTACGACGCATCTTTTCCAAGTTATAAGCTAAGAATCGAAAAAAGGAACCTTTCCACCCCCCTCTCCCCCTGAAGCGGTGGGGCTAGGGGTGGGGACTTTTGGTACGTTTACCTCCTGACTACCCCCAACACATTCCTGAAGAGAAAAATTCTCCCCTCCAAAATGTTCTCTACAACTCTTTCATTGACTGGACTATACGTATACTGTGTATACGTAATAATTTCACTTTAAGTAAGATTAAGAATCGACTTTTAATGCCTTCTACAGCAAAAATGGCACACAGAATCGGATTGTGTCCATAACAACTTTTGATCAGTCCGATATGCAAATTGCAAAGTTTCGATAATTTGACAGAAAACCATTTTTTATAAGAAAAGTGTGGGGGTCCTTTTGAAATTAAGGTTTTTTTTCTGCAATTCCGAATAACTATCAAATTATTCGACGAAAAAATGCTTAATATAGTTTTTTAAATTTATTCTCTTTATTTTGGCACCGTAGTTGGTTTGTTAAGGTTAAGGGTGTTACACCCTTAATAGGCTAGGCATATTAGGATTCTCAGAGGAAAGTCTTGCTATAATTTTTATTTTCTCACCCTCTATGTTTTTTGGGTCGCCGAACACGAATTTGAGGTTTGCAGGCAAAAATTTGGCCCGGAACTTTGTTTTTTTTGGCACTTTTTGCCCAAATTTTGACACTTTTCTCAGTTTTTGGCCTATATCTCAGAAAGGAAGCGTTTTTTCGACAAGCCCATGCCATGCAAAATTAAAGTAGATACAATTTCCTGCATTTTTTATATATCACTTTTTTTGTAAGACTAACCATTCCACCGCTAGAACGTGCCAAAAAAAACATATTCCCGGACCCAGTATACCTTACATGAATAATGATGATGATGATGATGAATAGGGAAAGTAATTGAAAAAATGGAGACAAACGAATGAAATGCAGTTATTACTAAAGTAGTTATGTACAGTGTATTATAGTCAGTAGTATAATATACACTCATATTATAATGATAAATGTTGCGAATGATGAATGTCGCTGCCGTCATAAATTGGACTGCCTTAATCATCTGGAACAAACGGGAGATGTTATTTTATGGATTTATTGATAGACGAGGTGAATAGTAATCTGTACATGTTTACTGTTGAAGATACTGTTGTACATACCTTCGTTTTTCAAGGAGCTGTCACATCCTCTTCAGTCCGTTCATCTATTCCCCTTATTTTTTCAGGTGGTGGGGGGTCTGTAATGAACAGAAGATATAGGTCAGCTTGTACATTCATATTAACTACTTCAAATAGGTACATTTATGCTCCAAGTGTGTGATTGTCCTTTTCGGGGAAGGAAATGTTACATACCTTCGTCCTCCTTGTCCACGCTTTCATCGATGGTCTCAACAACCTGGGAGAAGGTGAAGCCCAGTTCGTCCTGTACTTCGACGTCCAATGGTCCGTCCTCAAGGGTATTTGTGAGATCTGTCTCGATTGTCACAGTTGATGCACAGATTGGTGCAATCGAGGCCTTCTTCTTTGCAGCTACATTTTTTGCGCAGGTCTTGACGCATCTGCTTGACGCCAGATGCAGCAGTTCGGGAGGAGCAGGGGCTTGTAGAGGGGTGATCGGTTCTAGGCAATTTGTTGCTAGTTTCCAATCCCAATCTTCGGTATTTTTCTCAACCCCCAGCCATTGCTGCACCTGGTGATACACCCTAAAACTGTGCTGTATGGCTGCAGCAGCTGATGGTGGTAGTGTAGCTATTCTTGATGAGGCCTTGAAAGCTGCCTTCCTATAATTAATGTACGTCAAACGGTTTATCGACGGTTCAGTCCTTCCTGTGTAGCCGTACACGTTGACCAGGAATCTCTCCCCTGCTGCTGCAATGCTTTCTGGAGTTGCCTCAGGGTTTTTGAATACACAACATCGGCAAGGTGGGGGTTCTTGGTGAGAGTTTTCACAAACTTCAATTTCCCTTGAAGGTATTGAAGTCGTATCACACCCACTCATTGCGTGAAGAAACATGATGTGTTCTTTAATGGTTTTGTTTTGCAGAGCGTGTACAGGAGAGCAGGTGGTTGTAGGAACGTTTCCCTTTCCTGGTTCCAGGAAACGTTTTCTTGTTGGCAAAGACCCGTGAGGATGACCAACAGGTCGATGTTCTCTCCAACCAAAACTACAGTCTCAGTACGTTCAGCCAAAGACAGGGCTTCGTTCACAATGACGGTGTCGGCATCTTCTGTGGCCTGTCTCCGTGTCATTCTTTGAGAGTGTAACTTGGCTGTGATCATGGAAATCAATCTTCTTTTGTTGCTCGTATTAGCCAGAAATTTTTCTTTCTTTATGGTCGGTATCATGTTCTCACCGAAGAGAATGTCAGCGGAAATTTTTTTTCATAGACCTCTTCAACCGTTCAGCACTTTTTGTTCCACATTTCGTACCTTCAGGATATCAATCGAAGACAACTACTGTCTGTGGCCCATAGATATTAATGACGTAGTCAACATACCTGTTACATATTGCAGAGAAGGATTGATTCTCGGGCCAGAAAACTTTGTGTAATAAGAACCCACCGTCGATAACATATTGCACTTTTCCGCTGAACTTGATTTGTGTGCAAACTTCAAGTTCATGTTCAGTGACCCAAAAACATAGAGGGTGAGAAAATCAAAACTATCCAAAACTTTCCTCTGAACCCTCAATTTTTTCCTAATATGCCTAGCTTATAAGTGCGACACAGTTAAAAACTGGTCCAGCCACTACGCTACCGTTTTCAGTAAAAAAAGAAATCTAATTTATATGTATGTGTCCAGTATCTGTATATTAGTCTATGTAATGAAGCATTGTAGACGACTTTTATTGTAAATATTTTGTGTAAAGACGAGATTACCTCCCTCCCGTTTTCGAGGGTGCTAAACACGATGCAAGTGGTGGGAGAAGTTTTTGACCGCCGCAACCCCCTGAAACGGCCAAAAACCACCTCTATTATGGATCCCTTTGTGTTTTCATATATAAACGGGTCTGGAGAGTAATTTATACTTAAAATAACATGTTATAGAGTAAGTAGAATCCAGACAGCAGGACTAGGGAGTTGATTAAACCCTCCCGATTGGTGGAAAATCATTTTTTTTCAAATGATTCGGTTCAAACGCGTATTCCCCCATTTTCGGGGTCGCTGATCACCGAAGAAATATTCATTTTCAGCTCCAACCCCTCCTCAAAAGGGCAGAAACCTCACTCACCAGAAAGTATGCTATCCACGATTTACAGGTTTTTCGACACATGATCATTATTCCTGTGCATATCCCTTCATTTTTCATGGAAGAGAAGGTAGTAGCGACCTCGAGGGTTGCTTCAACCCTTCCAAGGGGTGTAAAATTCATTAATTACACTTTGGATCGTCAATACGCCCTCCCCCATTTTCGTAGGCGCTAATCACGATAAAAATATTCACCTTCATCTCCGACTCTCCTCAACCCCCATAATGGACGGAAACTTACCCTCATTCACCAGTTATCGCTAGGACGATGATTGTGTAGGTTGCTGAGTAGGGTAAATGATTTCTTCATCAGGGAGTAATGAATAATAAATTTATTTTTTTAATTTTCAAATAATTCTTTGAAGCCAAAATTTTCAGAAAGCAAATTGATACGAGATTTTTCTTATCAAGATTATCACTATACTTGTAAGAACAGCTGTTCAAAGCGATGCAGTTGTTTAAAATTAGTACTGTTTTCTGTAAAAACTGCAAAGGCGAAATGTGTGAAAATTATACGCCAGATGATAAAGCTCTATGCACAGAAGAGAGAGCAGATGTCGATGACGACATTGGTGATGATTTTTATTTTAATTTAATCCTTGAAATTGGTTTAAGCGATTCCGATTCTGATTAGTTCACTGAAACGGCGGATGAAAAAGAAGATGAGATCGCGTGCGATGTGAATTTTGAGGAATATGAGGATTGTTATGCTACCTAGGTCTTTTTTAATTAACTGTAAGCAAATAATTTGTTTTGTCATAAAAATATTTTCATGCAATTCTTTGAATAAACAACATTGCCATTGAAGACAAAATTTATTATTCATTAATCCCCGATGAGGAAATCATTATACCCTACTCAGCAACCTACACAATCATCGCCCCAGCGATAACTGGTGGATGACGGTAAGTTTCCGTCCATTATAGGGGTTGAAGAGAGTCGGAGATGAAGGTGAATATTTTTATCCTGATTAGCGCCTGCGAAAACGGGGGAGGGCGTATTGACGATCCAAAGTGTAATTAATGAATTTTACATCCCTTGGAAGGGTTGAAGCAACCCCCAAGGTCGCTACCACCTTCTCTTCCGTGAAAAATTAAGAGATATGCACAGGAATAACGATCATGTGTCGAAATACCTGTAAATCCTAAATAGCATGCTTTCTGGTACGTGAGAGGTGGTTTCTGCCCGTTTGAGGGATGAGAAGGGATTAGAGCTGAAAATGAAAGATTTCTCCCGTGATCGGCGACCCCGAAAACGGAGGGATACGCGTTTGAACCGAGGCCTGCTGTCTGAAATCCAATTATTTTATAACCCTTCCATGTTATTTTTTTTTAAGTATAACCCGTCGATAAATCACTCCCCAGATCCGTTTATATATGAAAACATGAAGGGATCCATAAAAGTGGTGGTTTTTGGCCGTTTCAGGGGGTTGCGGCGGTCAAAAACTTCTCCCACTACTTGAATCGTGTTCAGCACCCTCGAAACTGGGGGGGGGAAGTAATCTCGTCTTTGGACGAAATATTTACACTATTTCTGCCTTCATTACATAGAGTATATGTCCTGTAACTGGACTTACAAATACTGTTTTTTTTATTATTAAAACCTTACAGATATTATTTATTCTGGTTTTTCTGATCGTAGCAACAATAATTTGTAGTTGAGAGATAGAATGAATAAAATTGCTGAAATACTTTAATGTCAGTAAACTTTCTGTAAAATATAAGTTAAAAATATATCGATAATTTTTTGGAAAGTTTCTTAATACAATGTTAGATATAAATCATGCCCTCTACTACTATGTATCAATATAGAGAATATGAGTAAGCACACCGTATAGAGGAAACTATACTTCAGTAATCCTTAACTCGTCAGAATGATTATTTTCACAGTTAATTTTTTAATTTTTACCCTTAATCCCTGAATGTTACATGGATTAACTAAACGTGGGTTTAAAATTATTATTATAAGTATTCAGGATAGCAAACAGTGATAATGATTAATGCCGTGTTACAGTATTTAACTGTCGAGCAAAATAGATGCTATAAATCTTGTTTTCATATGGTTTCCGTTGCAATTATATCGTTTTGAAATGTCATAACATTTAAAAACAACTAACTACAATAATTTATTAATGGAATGCTGCCAATATACGTCGTTATTTTAAAGCTGAAGAAATAAAGAACATTACTATCTTCTATTTCTTTTCATTATTATAGGCAAGAAGTGATATACACGATGAATATATTTAACTACCTGAGAATATTGTAATGGTCATACATTTTTTAGTTGATTCTTGATAGTTTCAATTGTCTTACAATTTAATCAGACAGCAAACTCTTCAGCCTCTATTACATGTAGCACATACAGAGACAAATTACGAATAAACTTCAATACCTTAAAAACACTTAAAAAATAATTATCACTGTGGCAATTAAAATTAAATAGTGGGGTCAATAGAGGCTGAAAATATGCATTATTTCGGAATAATTACGGGAAGCTTCGATTTTCCTAAAACCTTTTGATATTACTTTTACATAGCTTAAAATAAAAAGTTATAAACATATAATCGTGAGGAAATTTAAACAAAAAGAAACTTTTTTTTTTAACAAAATTGTTATAAGTTGAAAAATTTTAAACCAATTTAATTCAAATTGACATATAAGGGGGTTTTCGAGGTCGCTGAAACAGATCATGATGTCAAAAAATCGTAATTCAAATTGGCTGAACCAATATGGCCGACTTCTATCAAGCAATAAAATAATTCAATACGCTATTCAATTACAAACACAATTTAAATTTTCACACAAAAACTTAAAAAGAAGCTGAGAAAAGTGATATTGTACATAGCATTACAAGATCATCTGTGAAAAAGTGTCCAAAATACTTTTAAAATGCTCTGCGGGCACACACACATCGCAGCGTGTGTGGCAGGTGATACGTACTGCTTACCACGAAGATGCTGTTTTACTTTCAATCTTTTTCTATTATTCAAGCATTATAATTTGACTTATAGCTCTGTACTACGTGAATATTTTTAATATGTTTTCGATATTTTAAACAGGATAAAAATTGTAGAAACAATCAACATTAAGTCGATTTACCGAAAAAACTTGATTTTTTCAATATTTCGTGAAAAGTATGGGTTTATACAGGGTCCGCCACTTAAAACTCCCCAGACTCGTAACTTCCTTATTTTTTAAGCTACGACCATGTTCGGCACATCAAATTGTAGATACTTTTAAGGCCTTTAAATGTGCATACAGAGTGATTTAAAAAAAAATTTGAAAAAATTATTACGAAAAAAAAAATAATTTTCTTGAATATTTTTTTCCCTCACCTTGTACATGAACTGTGTTAATGTTTTCTTATAAAGGTTTTAATTAGCTTCAATTTATGTTATTACGTCATATTCGAAATTCTTTTTGGTTTTAGAGAAAGAAATTAAAAACACTCCTTCCGATTCCAAACTGATTTTTTTTAAAATAACTGAAAAAATGTAAATAATAATTTTACGCTTTATTTGTAAAAGACATATCACAAACAATCCTCAACGTAACAAAACAGCAACAAGAAACAAAAGAAATAAATATTTTAAAAAATAAACTTTATTAAAATGTACCTCGAAATGTACTAACTAAACTTGGAAGCATTATACTCTTCGCCGATTTACTGAGCTTTTTATATAATTGTTACACATTCTATAGGATACTCTTCGCATTTTTCTTGTAAATAATGTTAGTTTTTGGATATTCTTAATTTTGTGATACCAACTTTGTTGTGAAAAAAAAATATATGAAAAAAAAATCGCCATGTGAGAGATCGAACACGAGACCTTTGGATTGAAAGGCAAATTCAAATTCAAATTCAAAAAGTATTTATTCACAATTATGTTTACAAAATATGCGCCAGAGTCGGATCCCGGTTCAGAGCCGACCGCACACCCACGCCGCGCAGCGTCGTGTTGAATGTGCAGTCGGATGAAGCGGGTTCGACTCGGGCTTGAACTACAATTCATGGGTGGGTTAGGGCTCCTGTCTAGGATAAAAAAAAAGACTTAAACCTAACAATTTGAATATTTATAACTAAAGGAAGTTTAAAAACACTTATAACTAATTAAAGCTAAATTAAAAACTGTGGTTAGGGGCGCGCGCACAAACACACGCGCTCTGTTTTTAAAGGTTTGGTTGGTGATACGGGAAAAACTCAATGAAAAAACCCGTTTGAACAAGTCACAATCTTCATCCGATGGTCTGCCTGCCTTCGGGAAGGTAGGGTGAAGGGGAAATTATGATTTAAAAGGTTTGGGTTTGCAAGAAGTTATTGGTCGAAAGGGGATTTGGGAGAAGAACAAAAAGAGACAAAAGAACAAAAATTGACAAAAATAATAAAAACGAGATTAATAAAGGGAGTAGAAAAGGTGGTAAAAGGGAAATTGTGGTGTAGGAAAGATTTGGCTAGGGAGATTGCCGAAAGATAGGCAACGCCTGGTATGGTAAGGGGTGTTTTATATTGAAAAGTATGGCATTATGCTGTCTGATTCGTGTAATGTTTCGGGTTAGCGGACTGTCGGAAAGGCAAATGCTTTAACCATTGGGCTATTTCATCTTACCAGAAAACTTGAATGAATATCGTTCAAGAATTATATTTCAACGGATTAGATACATTATTATGAAATATATATATATATTGGTAAAATATAAAAACAAAAAAATATAAAGGGAATAACATTTCGCAAGATTTCTATTTAAATAAAAATGACAGAAATTATGAAAAAAAAATTTTTTTGTTTAAATGATTAATAACTTTTTTATTTACTGATTGATTTTTTTCAAAAACTTCCTCTAGCTAACGCTAACTTACTTTCCAAATTTCAATACAATCGGACTTTTCTTTCTTAAGTTATCGTGCTTACAAGAAACGTGACGAACGGACGGACAGACGGACGGACAGATGGACGGACGGACGGACGTACGGACGGACGGACGGACATTTGTTGTTCAGAATTCGTTCACTAACATAATGATATGAAATTTTTTTCTCTACGAGCGATATTTACTGATTTAGAAATGTGCCGATCAAATACAATATACTCTTCGTTTTTGCGAAGAGTATAATAATTTTTATTAAAAAAATTTTTTTAACCGTAAATTGAAGCTAATTAAAACCTTCATAAGAAAACAGTTCATGTACAAGGTGAGGGAAAAAATATTCAAGGAAATTAATTTTTTTTTCGTAATAATTTTTTCAAAAAAATTCCTTTAAAGGTCTTTAAAATATTGCATATTTAAAGGCCTTAAAAATATTGCATATTTAAAGGCCTTAAAAATATTGCATATTTAAAGGCCTTAAAAATATTGCATATTTAAAGGCCTTAAAAATATCTACAATTTGATGTGCCGAACATGGTCGTAACTTAAAGAATAAGGAAGTTACGAGTCTGGGGAGTTTTAAGTGGCGGACCCTATAGATATTCCAAAATTTTTCCATCATGTGATTTTGAGGTCCTACTATAAACATATGCTGCACAGGTAGGCTAAATAATTTTTTTTTATAAAAGTTATTAAAGTTTATTTTATCCATAATTTCACTAATTTTACAGCAAAAAAAAATGTTCTTATTTTCGTAAAAAAAGGGGGTTAATTTAATTTTTAAGGTAAATCCCCTTGAAGCATCTTAAAGTACACATTTCGAGCTTTAAAAATCGCACCTACAAAGATCTAATAACGCGATTTAAACCAGAGAAATAGGTGGTTAAAGTTAGTTATATATATAAAATTTTTATCATCTCAAAATTTTGAAATTTTGGAAGTGTACATCTTCAAAAATAAATCTTAATAAATAAATCTTTTTATACATTACTTCAAGAGTAAAATGTGAAAGACCCAAGTTTTAGTCTTCATATTTTTAGAAATGATTGAACTTTTGCTTATTTCATCGCAAATCTCTTTATGTTCCTACTTTATATATGTACTATTCCTACATAACATACATTCATCTTCATATTTGAAAATATAATAATCCAATAGCTGCATGTTTCTTCTTTCATTTAAGCTTTTGTGAGATCTATTTCAATAATTAATTCAAAAGTTACAACAAATTGTAACGCGTTGGAGGCCACGCGCGATTCGCGCGCCGTACTTACGTGTCTCCACGTTCCATTTTCGTGCGTTAAACAAAAAAATCTGGAGCCTATTTTTGATCGTACAAAAAAACTTCATATACACTTTTGATGTGAAATTTCCCGTACTTTCGAATGGCGCAATTACTTTTTGAAAGAAAAAAATATTTTAAGATATATTTGACAAAGACTGGTATTTTGCAAATATTTTGTTTAATAAAAAATTACGATCAAGGACTATTGTTGGTAACTTTTGGTATGTTATACCTGACATGTTCGGGGATGTATTCTCAAAAGTTACCGCTTCCCGGAATTTTTCCAACGTGAAAATCTCTATTGACCCCCCTAAAATAGAAATACCTACCAAGCCGGCAAAACAAGTATTACATATGTACACACAAATGACATAAAGCTGAACTAAACCCATATAGACACAAATTAAACACACTCACTCTTAGAATATGAAAAGTAAAAATGTACTTACGTAATTCCAACTCGTACTTATAGGAGAAACGAAAGCGATGTACTTTACAATATACTCTGCATTTTTTTTATGACGTTTGGTCAAGGACTATACTGCCAGTCGCAATTTGTTGAAAGTTAATTAAATACATAAATTAATTTATTGCTCATACAACATACTTGAATACTGTGAATAAATATGAGAAAATATCCTATATCTATGTCTAACCAAAACGAAAGAGAGAATATATACAGTATCGGAAAGTGTTTGATTTGGTACAGCAATAAAAGCAAGCGAGAGCGAAGCAAACAATGACGTACATTAAGGGGCGTGTCACAGTTTGCCTCTGCTAGGCGATCAGTTAAGTCGTTGAAACTATGGAATCCCAAAAGCAAAACTTTCTGATTCTGTATAGAAGATGACGAAAATGGATATAACAGAGTCACACGCTTCTCATCCTGGGGTCTGTCAGGACATTTTAAAATAGACACTACAGGGAGGACCACGGTTGGTAGGGTAAATAACATAATGAAAAACATACGGTAACAAAGATAACAGCTTAATTCCAGTTTCTTCTAAGAAACCTATAATATGCGTATAAATTTTCCTAGATCCTATTGGCGATAAATTGAGCATATTAAATGGAGCCATTATATCGCAATTTTTTGTAATATTGTTAACTAATGTAGTAGAGGCATTTCGATATTTTGTATATCCGAAAAATATATGGTCAAGGTCAGCTGCCATGTTACATTGGTCAAAATTTGGTGAGATATAAATGCGCGGGGTAAGATGCGTTGCCAAATTTTAGACGTATGAGAGATGATACAAACTTGAAGGTTTTCATTCCATATATTACAATTCGTATCGCTAATTTAACCTTTAAGAGAGTTAGGTTAGGTTAGGTTAGGTTGATATGTGAGTGGGCTAGTAACAGACCCTCCACTGCGACCTTCTGGTCTATTGTGGCTCACTCCTAATTATATTTCACCCAATAGGTTCAGCTTTTTAATAAAGTTGACTACCTTATTGGGTGAGAGGTTGTCCAGATCCTCTGGCAGCAGTTTCCCTTTGAAAAAAAGTGAGAATCTGGTTCTTTCTGCAGCAGGACAGGTACATAAAATGTGCGCTGCCGTTTCATCCTCCTCCAAACACAGTCGGCATTCAGCGTTGTCCGCTATTCCGAGTCTGTGTAGCTGGTGATTAAGTCTGCAGTGCCCAGTGTATAGGCCAACTAGAGTTCTATTAAACTCTAATAGTTTTTTAGTTCTTGATTTCAAGGGGTATGTGATGAACTCCTTTGAATGAGCTAATTCTGGTAGTTCTTGCCAGTACTGGAGGATTTTCCCCTCAGTCCAGGCCAAGATGGTTGTATTCACAGTGCTTGCCGATATGTCAAGCACTGGCTCCGGTTCGATAAATTTTGATACCGCATCTTCCCTGGCTAAGGAGTCGGCTACTTCGTTGCCCTCCAAGCCAGAATGGCCCGGTATCCAGACCAGAGTTAACTTGTTGTATCTGCCCAATCGGGCTAGAGCCTTTTGGCAGTTCCAGACCAATTTAGAATTGCAGCGATGTGAGCCAAGAGCTTTGAGAGCTGCTTGGCTGTCTGAAAAGATTTTTATTGATCTGTGTCTAAGATACATCTGCTCAAGCCTCCCTGTATATAGTTGGCATACACTTCTGCCTGAAGGACAGTCGCGTAGTTACTCAGGCTCGAAGTGATTCTTACCTTTGGGTTGCGACTGTATGCTCCAGCTCCCTCAGGGGTTTTGGAGCCGTCTGTAAACCAACAGATGTCTCTTTGTAGGTCAGTTTTGTTCCGATCCCATTCGTCTCTTCCAGGAAAAAGGACGGTAAAAGGCAGTTCATAGTTGGTCGCGGTAGGCATCGCATCTGAAAGCATTCCCAGGATGCCATGACACTCCATGTCATCTGACAGCCTGTTGCGTTCCATGATGCTAGCCTGCGGCATATTATTTACCGCTTGTTGAAGTCTGTATGTTGCCCACCTGGCCTCTAAGAGTACTCTCTGCATATATAAACAGCTTTAATTTCATTTCCGAACGTCCTAAATTAGAAATAAGGATCAAATAGATAAATAATGGTTCCAACTGGTTACTAATTCGGGAAAAGAAAACGATGCTCCGTGCAATATACATTATAATCAGCACTTATTTAACTTTTTGAGACTTACCGTTCTGCTTAAGGAAACGGCTTTAGCTTCATTTTCAAACTTTTTAAACTTTGTTGAACCATACAAGACTTTTTCAGTAAATATTCGATAAATATAATAATATGGTTCCAACATGTTCTTTTCTTACTTAGTTGTCACAAAAACCATCACTTATTACGTTACATTTAAAATATCGTATAGGCACTTTTATTTTAATTGTTGTGTCGTCTATTAGAAAAATTACACAGTCAACAAAAAAAGAATTCTGCTCCAAAGACTAAACCTATCACGTTTTAAGTATTTTTGTGTGTTGAAACCGAATTTTCATTTTGAAAAATTTTCTACCACGTAGATTTCGAGTAAATGTCAAAAATTGTCCAAAAACCGTATTTTGACAGTAAAGACCGGAATTTGCTCGAAATGTACGCGGTAGAAAATTTTGCACAGGTCTACAAAAAAAAAATTTTCTTCTTCAAGGATTAAACCTAACATGCCTTAAGTACTTTTGTGTGCTGAAACCGAATTTTCAATTGATAGAATTTGCTACCGCTTAGATTTCGAGTAAATTCCGGTTTTTATTGTCAAAATACGGTTTTTTTAACAATAAAATCCGGGATTTACTCGAAATCTACGCACTAGAAAATTTTTTAAATTGAAAATTCAGTTTCAGCACACAAAACTACTTAAGACATGATAGGTTTAGTCCTTGGAGCAGACATTTTTTTTTGTAGACCTGTTTATTGATGATATGTTTGATGTAGGTATTTAATTTATTTATGAAATATTTTCTGCAAATACCTGCTTTTTATTTATAAATATAAATTCTTCCTGAAGCTGCCTACGTTGCCAAAATTAATACAATTCGTGTAAATTGGGCAGTTTATTATCAGAGAATAAAGTGTCAGTTGACACTTGTTATCTTACTAGGCATCTACGCACTTGAGAAAAATGTACCAATTATTTCACTCATTAATATGGTAGCCAATAAGAGGCCACTTTTTGAGATCATTACACATGAAATGTCATTATGAGTGGTAAAACAGCTGGACTGGTTTTTGACAAAAGCACGCAGTTTTATCGCTGAAAAACCTTATGTACAATGCTAACGCTGTAGAACGCATTGCAGCCATTAAAATATGTCATTTTTTATTTCGCGAAATATTTGCCGTAAATACCGCTTTTAAATTTTATCTTCAATTTTTGTCTCGAACTTGTTGCCAAAGTTAATATAACTCGGGTAAACTGTAGTCATAGATAGTATTTAATATAGCGTTCGTCATAAAGTTGGCGACATATGGGAAAAATTTGTGTTATTGAAATTTCTAAAAAACTTGATGAAATTATAGGTCTTTACATCTAGTAAACTATTATGGAAAATCACAAATGAAAATATTTATTTTTTCCCTAAAGAACGAAAATTTTGAAAAATTTTTGAAGCTTTATAAAAAAACGCCGTTTGGTCACACTAACACTTTTTCTTATTTAAATTGTAGCTTTATGAACGTGCTTTACAACAGTGATAAAAATAAATTTTGTATATTATTATAAAATAAAAGAAAACTTTATATGTTCAGAATTTGAACCGCGGATTTCCGCATGGTAATTCTCACTTTAATCATTGAGCTATGGCCGTGAAACATTTGCGGATTCGAAGAACTATGGCAGAGAAATCAAAACACGCAATTTTTAAACGATCAGGTCTTCGTTAAAGCATGAGTAGCAAGGCCGTACGATATCGATATCAAAATAGCAAGAATGGGGTTTTAACCTCATTGTAAAGTGCATACTCGGAATCCAAAACTAGATCCAGCAGGAACGTATGAAATTTACTTTTTTCTGAAATCGATCTGCAGTGTCTACATTTTCAGCGCGATTTCAGATCGAAAAATGCACAATTCCAGTATTTTAGGCCGTTGCTAAGAAACTATCAGAAAACAGATCGGAAAACCGTTGCCAAGCAACGATCAACAAAACCGTACGGAAATATTACTTTCCCGGCCTAGGCCGGGAAAGTAACATTCCCGTACGGTTTTTTTATGTATATTTTAGACAGTAAATAAATACACGCAGACCAACTCACATTAAAATTGCATTTATTAGTAAGCAGTTAGATTGTAAGGAAGAAATGTTACGCATTAATACAAATTCCTCAATTTATAATAATATTTATTGTGATTTCAGAAAAAATAGTATGTGCACTTCGGTGTGAAAGCACATTCCCGGACTTCGATGCTTGTTGGCCTCGGCTAGCGCCTCAGCCAACAATTTACATCGTCGTCCGGGAATGTATGCTTTCACACCTAAATACACAATAGTATATTGTGTATCTAGGTGTGAAAGCGATACATTCCCGGACGACGATGCAATTGTTGGCCGAGGCGCTAGCCGAGGCCAACAAGCATCGAAGTCTGGGAATGTGCTTTCACACCGAAGTACATGTACTATTTTTTCTGAAATCACAATAAATACTATTTTAAACGTATAAAAATCAAAAATATAAACATTTAAAAAAAAAATTTTCTGAAATCACAGCAATACTATTTTAAACGTATAAAAATCAAAAATATTAACATATTAAAATATATATAAAAAAACCGTACGGGAATGTTACTTCCCGGCCTAGGCCGGGAAGTAGCATTCCCGTACGGCTTTGTTGATCGTTGCTTGGCAACGGATCTTTTCGGGTCTGTTTTCTGATAGTTTCCTAGCAACGGACTAAAATACTGGAATTGTCCATTTTTCGCTCTAAAATCGCGCCGAAAATGTACACATTCCCGATCGATTTCAGAAAATATACTATTTCGTACTATTAGCTTTGCAAGTGTCATTTTTTGACATCTGTCAGTATTATCAAAGTGTCCCTGGCAAAACAAAATTTACTTGTATGCCTTGGGGCAAAAAAGTAACTCTTTTGACCTGCGGTAGAAAAGGAATATAATAAAAAAGTTAAATTATAATGAAATTCCGACACCAACGAAGCACGCTTTTTTGGCTGCCTCCTGAATGTCGATACTTTCATCAAAATCCATAGTTTTATTGCAAAAACTCTCGTAAATAACTTGAATGTCAGAAATTATTATGAAGTTATGAATTTGACAACTTACTGACAGTAACCATACAACTAGAAAGCGTCCGTAGCAAACACACTCCAATTAAAGTCTAAGCCAACTAATAAATGAGTTAGACAAATCTTGAAATATAAATTTGTAATTTTGAATGCATTTTCCTAAAAATTGTACAACGTTGCTAGTAGTACGAAAAACGTCGTATCCACCTCGACTTGTATCGTGTATTTACAGGTCTCGAACACTTGCATACCTCAGCCCAACAGACTTCGGTGTGCAAACTGTGTTCTCGACCTGTACAATACCAGAGATGAGTCGAGGAAACCTTCCATTTTTGATAAAAGTCTGTAAAAGTCATGTAAATAATATAATTGTATGCACTTATTTGGTACCAAAATGAAGCTTGCATCATCACGAATCCGATTTCACCATAAAATAGGCTATCGATATACCGATGGAAAGTTAGAAGGAAAACTTCCTGGAAACTTTCGGAGTTTTCAAAACAGAAAGTTTCCAGGAAGTTTTCCTTCTAACTTTCTATTGGGTATACTGATATAGTCCGGTAAACTCTGAGGTGGCGTATGTATGAGTTGGTAACACGACGTACGATTTGATATGCGATACGCATAAAGCTATCGCAGTGACATATGATGAACTAGTTATTCTCTTAGTTTAAATAATGAAGCGACCTTTGAACGCGCCAGCTTAGAGTTTACTCGACTATAGGCTATTTTATGGTGAAATCTGATTCGTGATAATAATGTGATAATGCAAGGCATTGTGATACCAAATAAGTGCATATAGTGGAGTCAATACTTCGGAAAAATTCCATCTCTGAACATGTTAGGAACAACATATCAAAAGTTACCATTAATACTCCTTGAGCGTCATTTGTTATTAAACAAATTAGTTCCAAAATACCAGTTCTTGTCAAATATATCTTAAAATGAATTTTTATTTCAAAGTCTAATTGCGCCATTCGAAATTACGGAAAATTTTACATAAAAAATGTATATAAAGTTTTTCTGTACGATTAAAAATGTAGGCTCCAGATTTTTTTGTTTAACCCATGAAATTGGAACGCAGCGACACGTAAGTAGGGCGCGCTGCACTAAATTTGTTGTAACTTTTGAACTAATTAATGAAATTGACCTCACAAAAGCTTAAATGAAAGAAGAAACATGTAGCTATTGGATTATTATATTTTCAAGTATAAAAATGAATGTATGTAGGAATGGTACATATATGAACTCGGAACATAAAGAGATTTGCGGTGAAATAGGTAAAAGCTCTACCATTTCTAAAATTCTTAAGATAGAAACCTGAGTCTTTCATATTTTACTCTTGAAGTAATGTATAAAAAGATCCGATGAGTGAAAAAAATTTCAAAAATTTATTTTTGTAGGTTTACACTTTTGAGAAAGTGATAAAATTTGATATATATATATATAAAACTAACTTTAACCACCTATTACTCTGGTTTAAATCGCGTTATTAGATCTCTGCAGGTGCGATTTTTAAAGCTTGAAATGTGTACTTTAAGATGCTTCAAGGGGATTTACCCTAAAAATAAATTAACCCTCTTTTTTTACGGAAATAAAAAAAAATGCTCGAAAATTCCTGAAATTGTAGGTAAAATAAACGTTAATACCTTTTATAAAAAATTGTTTTTCTAGCATACGTTTATAGTAGGACCTCAAAGTAAGTAAATAAATTTGATGTAAAAATTTTTTTTGAAATATTGTATATAAACCTATACTTTTCACGAAATATTGAAAAAATCAAGTTTTTTCGATAAATCGACTCAATGTTGATTGTTTCAAAAATTTTTATCCTGTTTAAAATATCGTAAACATATTAAAAACATCCACGTGGTATTTGTGCCGGATCTGATTGCACAAACCGTCAGATATTTTTGGAACAAGAGCAGGAACAAGAAGAGCAGGTCGAACTTCCATTAACTGAAGAAATCGATATTTAAAAATGAATGTATATCATTCGATATAATTTGAATATTTATTATGTTTAATAAAAATCTTTTATTGTGCATAAACCACTTTTACTTTTTATATCGGGATATATTATTTGTTTGAGACCTCACCAGTACCAACCACATTAGTCCAGTAGAATTAGTAAAAAAAAGATTGAAATTTATTGTAATTCGTTTCAGGATGCCACGCGGATTAAACGATAGTATTATTGATTACGAACACGACCCTGAATTTGGTCCACTTTTTGACCGCCGGAACATTGTTTATTTAACGATTTATTGTTGAATAATTCAAAAAAATCGACTTTTTTAAAGATAACTCAAAAACCTTTGAAGATAAGTTTTTCAATTTGTAGATACTGTTAGAACTTTGAAAAACGGTTAATTTGAGAGATATTTCGTTTGAAACGCTTGAAAATTTGTTTAAATAATTGCAATAAACCGCGAAAATTTTAGCAATTTGCGAATATTTTTCATTCTTTAACAAAAGCACTTTAGTGCTTGAAATTTTGAAGAAATATGTCTTTTATTACCCCAAAGTTATCCCTAAAATTTCATCAAAAAATTTTAATTAGTTTAAGAGATTTTATTAAAAACATAAATAATGTAAAATGCAAATTCACCCAGTTCCCGTTGTCGTAGAGGGTTGATCTGGACAACCTTTTTTTTTGTTGAGACTTAAACTTTATGTTTTCATTAATGGCAAATCAAATTTGCATTATTTTGGCCTTTGAAAAAATGTCACATTTTGAGGTTAGGTTTTTTGCTAATAACTTTTAAACAAAGGAAGATTTTGCAATATCGTTCTCATATCTTTGTTGCTGGGATCTTTTCACACATTTAAAAAAAAAATGACTGTAGCCTTATTAGAAGCCGAGATGATTATTTTGTAAAAAATTCGTAAAAAATTTTTTAACAAAAAATAATTGTTTACAACAAATTATTGTTTAATTAGGAAAAAAATCGACATGACAGATATTATTATTTCATCCAAATTACAAAAAAAAAGTCAAAATCTGAGAAACGGTAAATTTTTGGTTGACGGATTTGAACTCGTCTCGATCATTTTATGAACGTGTTACAGATATGACTCATGCTTCTCACTCCTGTTCTGACGCTGATTTAAAATTAATTATTGTTATCGTTGCAAATTGAATTGTTTCCCCCCAAGCTCAGCTCTATTACAAAGATAGACTATTAAACTAGTTGTTCGCCAAGTTTCAGCTTTTAATGTTTATTAATAAACAAATTACGAATTTATTAAAAAAAAAATCATCTCGGCTTCTAGTAAGGCTACAGAGTCATTTTTTTTTGAAAATGTGTGAAAACACCCCAGCAACAATAATACAGTAAAAGTAGACCTTCTGTATAGGGGGTGCTCACAAATAATTCCCGGCAAGCTGATTTTTTCAGGGTCGATGGAGTATCCCGAGTATCCAACCAAAAAGTCACAGTCCGCACCCCTTGGGGGGGGGGCGGTGCAATAGGGGAGGTTTCTTATTTATTTTTTTTTTAATTTTCTTTTTCCAGTTTGTACATAATAATATTCTCTACAACTTTGCCTAATAAAATTTTTTTGTAACTTTAATTTTTGACGGTCCAGCGTCCATTATATGGGAAAACATCAACTGCCATCGTGCGTTCGAGGTCGGCCGAACACTTATGGAGCAAAACGTGGATAAAACATTCGACGCCGTTAAATTTAAGAGAGCTGACTAAGTTATGCCCTTGTCAGCCATGGCCAATACTATTAAAATAGATTCGACAAAAATTGTAATCATTGTAATCCATTGTTCTGTTTCAACGCATGTGTATTGCAAAACAAACCGACCGCGATATGAAACATTTCCTTTCGTACGAGCTGGCGCCATATCCCATGTCGTTATTTTGCGAAGAAAGAAAGCGCAAAGGGACCAAGTCCAGCCTGTACACCTCGTTTATTCCCATACGGCCTCAATTAGTAATCAGTACCAACCGTTGTGAAGTCGTTGACGGTGGTTGGCTACTACATAGAGTAGTGTGGCGTAAAGATGCGACAATACGGCAAATTTGTGACCAGTATGTTGCATACGTTAGACAGCATTTTGTGGGGAATGTCTTCATCATATTTGACGGCTATCCAGACAACGAAATAGACTGGGGCACAAAAACATACGAACGTTTACGTCGCGCTACCAAACAAACATCGCCTGATTATGTTTTTGACGACACCACAGTACCACTGGCATGTCAAGAAAAATTTATCGCAAATGAACGAAATAAGAAAACATTTCTTGTCATCCTTTCTACATATCTGCGACAGTCCGGCATTGAAGTTCTACAAGCTGTAGAAGATGTCGACGTACTAATCGTGTCCACAGCTCTGAAGAGATCAGCAGCGTTTGACGAAATATATATATATAATCAGTGAAGACATTGACCTGTTGGTGTTGTTAGTCGGATTATGCTCAGAATCAACCACCAACGTGTTTTTTAGGAAGCCTGGGCGAGGACAGAAGCCACAACACATTTATTCCACAAGTAGTTGGAAGCACTCATCCCAAACACGGAAGAGGATACTGTTTTTACACGCGTTCAGTGGTTGCGACACCACCTCCTCGATGTTTGGACACGGAAAAGGAAAACTCATCGCAATGATAGAAAAACATCCCGAACTACAAAAATTTGTTTCGTTCTTCTACAATAAACGCAATGATACTCAGACAGTCTTTTGCAGGAGAACGCATTATGATCTCATTGTATGGTGGTGATAGTAAGGACGATTCCTTGAACGCTTTGCGTTACAAATGTTTCGTCCGATCAACGGCTAAACTTAAAAGCAATCTTTCCACGCTCCCACCGACTACAGACGCAGCCAAACAACATTCCCTCAGAACGTACCACCAAGTGCAAATGTGGCTTGGCCAGTACCTAGATGTAGATGAATGGCGCTGGGAAAAGCAAGCACGCGGTTGGATGCCGTGCATGACTACAAGAGACCCTGCTCCAGCAGAGCTTTTGAAGCTCATATCATGCAAATGCATAGGACTATGCCGAGCAGCCTGCGGTTGTCGCAAATCCGGTCTGAAGTGTACAGGAATCTGCAAACACTGTGCTGATGAGACCTGTGAGAACGTGCAAGTTTTACCAACAATTTCATATGACGATAATGTCAGCGATGATGAAGATCTTTACGATTACAACAAGCAAACAAGTGCCCAGGAACCACTCGTCGACGAAGAGGACATTTTAAGCCTCACTGACGATGATCATGCACAAGTCATAAGCGAACCCGGCCCCTCCTCAAAGAGTGGACGGTTCGAATGATGGGAAAACTGTCTTTGTAATTGTTTTTGTACGATCGTGATTTATGCCTTCTGGGGAAATCACGTAAAAAAAACGCGCCCAGAATTGTACCTCAAGGGTGGTGCGGAAATGAATTCAATTGCCAATTAACATTTACATGTAAAGCACATCACTGAAAACACAAAGTTACTTGGACTTTACATCCCATTTGTTTCAATCGTCGTACCTCAAAATTTCATTTAAACATCCCTGTTATATATGCTTAAATATTAAAAAATAAACAATCTGGAAATAAAAAGCGGTGTGACTTTTATTAAGTATAAGTGGATATTTTTAAATAAAGAGACTACCCACCCCTATTGCGCTAAATCCCGAAGGGGTTGGACTGCGATTTTTTGGTTGGAGACTCAGGAGATAGTTCTCAATCAACCCTGCAAAAACCAGCTATTCAGCCTTTTGTTTGTATATTTCCTGAACCATAATAAATAAATATGGTGAATGTTTTCCCATATAATGGACGCTGGACAGTCAAAAGTCAAAGTTACCAAAAAATTTTATTAGGAAAAGTTGTAGAGAATATTATTATGTACAAGCTGGAAAAAGAAAATTAAAAAAAAATAAATAAGAAACTACCCCTATTGCACCGCCCCCCAAGGGGTGCGGACTGTGACTTTTTGGTCGGATACTCGGGAGACACCCCTCCATCGACCCTGAAAAAATCAGCTTGCCGGGAATTATTTGTGAGCACCCCCTATAGAGAAGGTCTACTTTTACTGTATAATACAGTAAAAGTAGACCTTGTTGCTGGGTGTTTTCACACATTTTCAAAAAAAAAATGACTCTGTAGCCTTACTAGAAGCCGAGATGATTTTTTTTTTAATAAATTCGTAATTTGTTTATTAATAAACATTAAAAGCAACCCCCCCCCCAAGGGGTGCGGACTGTGACTTTTTGGGTGGATACTCGGACCCTGAAAAAAATCAGCTTGCCGGGAAAAATTTTTTTGAAAAATGATATCTTTATTGAACTACAAAGATATCAGAACGATATTGCAAAATCTTCATTTGTTTAAAAGTTATTAGCAAAAAACCTAACCTCAAAATGTGACACTTTTTCAAACTCCATTTTGAAGTTGAAAATAATGCAAATTTGATTTACCATTAATGAAAACATAAAGTTTAAGTCTCAACAAAAAAAAATGGTGTCCAGATCAACCCTCTACGACAACGGGAACTGGGTGAATTTGCATTTTACATTATTCATGTTTTTAATAAACAAATTGAATATCTCTTAAACTAATTAAAATTTTTTGATGAAATTTTAGAGGTAACTTTGGGGTGATAAAAGACATATTTTGTCAAAGTTTCAAGCACTAAAGTGTTTTTGTTATAGAATGGAAAATATTTGCAAATTGCGAAAATGTTCGCGGTTTTTTGAAATTATTTAAACAAATTTTCAAGCGTTTTAAATGAAACACCTCTCAAATTAACCGTTTTTTAAAGTTCTAACAGTATCTATAAATTGAAAAACCTATCGTCAAAGGTCTTTGAGTTATCTTTAAAAAAGTCGATTTTTTGGAATTTTTCAACAATAAATCGTTAAATAAACAATGTTCCGGCGATCAAAAAGTGGACCAAATTCAGGGTCATGTTCATAATCAATAAAACTATCGTTTAATCCACGTGGCAACCTGAAACGAATTACAATATGCATATTTGCTAATTCCACTGGCCTACATTGAATATGTTAATCCAAGCGAAATTTATTTGAAATTTATCGAGTTACGTCATTTTTAATGAAATTTTTACCAAAAGTCGGCTATATCGGATCAGCCATTTTGTATTATTACTTTTACATCATAATCTATTACATCATAATCTATTTCAGCGACCTAAAAAACCTCTACAGTGTCAGTTCAAGTGGAAATTTGTTTGAAATTTATCGAGTTACATAATTTTTAATGAAATTTTTATCGAAAAGTCGGCCATATTGAATCAGCCATTTTGAATTAAGTTCTTCTGACATGATAATGTGTTTCAGTGACCTCAAAATCCTCTTATATGTCAATTGGAATTAAATTGCTTTAAAATTTCTCAATTTACAATTCTGTTAAAAAAAAATTTTTTGTTTAAATAATTAATAAACAATTTCTTCACGATTATATGTCTATAACTTTTTATTTTAAGCTATATAAAAGTGTTATCAAAAGGTTTTAGGAAAATCGAAGCTTCCCGTAATTATTCCGAAATAATGCATATTTTCAGCCTCTATTGGCTCCACTAATAGTTCAGGAATATTACGTTTTTATTCCGACAAAATTCATAAAGATTTGAAAATTGGTGGGTATGTTGGGAATAGCATAAGGATTACTAAACCAAAAAGTTCCCATCCCTAAATAGTGTGCTTCATCCCCCAGGACGTCCTTTCTACCCCCATTTTGAGTTTTTCTAGATTATCTCGGCAACGGTGTAATTTTCGACAAAAATACCTATATACAAAATTGTTCCTTGGAAAATTCTCTATCAAAAAGGTTTTTACCACTTTTTTCCTAAAATTAATAATAACGTGGGAAATATGGCGCAAACATAAGGGTTGGTTCCGACTAGCACTCTCTACAGTACGATCTACCTTAAAGTTTAACGTTTAACGCTTAAAATAGCAGTAGGCACTAAAATTTATTTACAATTTTAATAAATATACAACTTCCACCCCCTCACCTCTATAAAAAACCGTGTTGTACTTATTTCCACACCACCCTAGAGGTAAAGTACTTGGCGCGTTTTTTTTTAAAGTGGTATCCCCTGTAGGCCTAATCCACTAATTATCAAATGTTAATTATAAATCTTGGTCGTCTTCCACAGATTCAACATTCAAGCATGATTGTCCATGGCAATGATAACACATTGTAGAGCAACGCAAGCCTGCTCTTCTGCAACTACACCTGTATTCGCACCCTAATTTACATGAACATGAAATAAGCGTTAAAACAGATTCGGGAGCTGGTTCTTTTATAGTCATTAGGATTAATATACCGCCAAATTTTTCCACCCCCAATCGGTAGCTTTGAGCGTCACGGAATGATGTGCTGCATAGTAACACCGAACATTTCGGTGATGGTAAATAGATAACGAATTATATGACTTGCGCTAATTACGACCCTGATTTACCAACGTATTATTCGTTTGAGGAAAAATGGTCTAAAAACCTTTTTTGTAGAGAATTTCCTGTAGAACACTTTTGTACATAGGTATTTTTGTCGTAAAATGCACCATTTCATGGATAATTTTAAAAAAGAGAAAATTGGGGTGAATACTATGTCGTAGGGGATGAAGCACACAATTTAGGGGTGGGAACTTTTCGGTTTATTATTACATATGCTGTCCTGATTATTTCCACCAATTTTCAAAACTTTATGAATTTTGTCGGATATATCGCAATTTGAACCGTAATATTACTGAATTATAATACAATTATATTATTTACATGACTTTTACAGACTTTTATCAAATGTGGAAAGTTTCCTCGATCTATCTCTGTAAAATACACTTGCAAGTCTTGGTACATAATAGTTATTTATGTACCAAGAATCGTAAGTGTACTTTTTTTGGTCGAGAATACAGACCGAGGTTTGTAAGTAACGCATGGCCGGCTTACTAAATAAAATACGCATTGCCGCTCACAGCGTCAGAAAAAGTACTTTCACCTCCGTTGTTAATGTCAACGCACAGCCGTCTAAAAAGTCAAACTTTAATGTCATAAAATGAGTTAAGACGACAAAGGTATTTGGCTGGATACATTTTTTCGATACAAAAAAATGCATTTTACAAAAATAAACGAAATGTAACTTTAAAATAATACGAAAACTATTTTTTATCATTGTAAAGCTCGTTCAAAAAGCTGTAATTTAAGAAAAAACAATTCTTAGAGAGACGAAATGGCAGTTTTTTTTATGAAACTTTAAAAGCTTTTCTAAAATCTCGTGTTTTAGAGAAAATAATAAATATTTTTATTTGTAATTTTTTATAACAGAATACATCTACAAGATCTATAATTTCAACAAGTTTCATTAATTAAAAAAGAAAATTTTTTTTTAGTAATTTCGGTTTACGTAAAATTAGAAATTTTCGTAGTTTCTATTTTTTTGACAAAAAAACAAAATGGCTAATAGGCTTTAGACATTTATAGTTTTGTTCATCATTTGTTTGCAAACATTTTGATTTTGAATTTTGCCCTGATTCGATGAACAGAACCCGAGATATTAAAAAAGAACGAGACAAAAACATGTTTTTCGAAATTAAAACACTATTTCCAAGCACTCACCTCCAAAATTAGACAAAACTTCACTGTAGGTACCTTCCTGATATCATACAGATTGCATTTACAAAAAAAAAAATGTCTTCTCCCGCAAACAATCGTTGAAATCGTACTATTAATGCTTAGTTTTATTCGACTATTTATCAAATTATGATCTTATTATGATTAATTAGGAAGCATTTCACAATAGCCCTATTTCTGCTTCAGAAACAGAAATTTGTAGCATTTCAAACTTCCCAAAATAACTCTAAAACATTATATATTTTTCAGAATATGAAAACCTTTCTCCAAAATCAAATTCACATAAGGAAAAATATGAATCGAGAAGTCAAGATCTACGACTTCATGGTAAGGCAAAATTAAACTTGGCTAACTATTAAAAACAAAAATAATCTGTTATAATAATAGGTAATTAAAAAGGACCAAAATAATTGTTTAATATTTGTATTGACACATACTTTAAAAATAGTATAATTCAAAATTTTTAGATAGCTTGACTTGTATCGTTGTCATTAGTAATTGTAGTGGCAATGCTGGTACCAGATTTTCTTGTGATTTTGTTTACCTTTCCACATAAACTATCAAATGAGTAACTTTTATCGAAGGTGTCTTTTGCCATATCACCCAAAAATACTTGCAAATGCGGACTCATCATCAATTTTTTCATAGCTATGGCAAACATTCGAGGATCCGGCTCAATAATTACACCTGATAACCTATGTACCAGTAACTTCGAGGCAATTCCTTTATTAGCAGCTACAATGGGCTTCCCCAAACTCATTGCTTTTAGCAAAAAGTCTGAATAAACGTCGTTTTTCGCCGGATGAATCATTATAGCAGACTCCATTATGAGAGTTTTTTCGTGGACGATTGGTAATTGTTTCAAAAATGTAACTTGCGATGCACACATCCTTTCCTTAGCAGCTGCCATCATTTCATTATAGTAAAATTTCTCTTCTAAAGACTTACAATTACCTGCTATTACCAATTGAAATCTTTTTGTAACAGTTGTATCATCGATCAATTCTAGAAGTAATTCAAAAGCATCTAATGCTAGCCTAAAATTCGAGGACCTTCTGAATTTTCCAACCGAGAGAAATAGAATTGTGTTATCCATTAGATCCGGAATAATTCTTTGTATTTTTATACCAGGTTCATTCCAAAGCCCTAGGTCTATGGAAGGATACAAAATTTTTGGTTGTTTAATTATGGACGGATAAGATTTCTTTAGAATTTCTGCAAAACCAATAGTTTCCACAAGTATTTCATCTGCTAGTTTAATCCATTTTGCCTCTAATAACGTAGGGTAAATCCTGGAGTGTTCATAGCAAGCATCTGTATTTTTGAGTTCCAAAAAGTTTTCCAAATAAAACAGTTTATAGCTAGTGAATAAGTTCAAAATGTATAAAGCGCACATGCTCACATCTAATATAATTAGTTCTGGTTTGGGCTCTGGAGGGAATAACATCAATCTAACAGCCATCCAGGCCGCTTTAAAGGCAGACATATGGGTTCGAAAGAGGCCCAGAATACTGCGAGGTATCCACCAACCCGAAAACTGAATGCCTATTTTATCTGTAAACTAATTTGGGAAATTAAAAAAACTGCCAACAGGAAATTTATTGAACAACTTACATCGAGATCTGCAACAGAGTCATTCCTGTCGTATTGTGTAGTTAATACAGTCACTTTATATCCAATTTTAGAATAAGCTAAACCAAGATTGATTACATATCGATCGGTTTTTCTTTTTATTAGTTTTTCGTGCAAAATTATTACATGGGAATACGCTATAGGTCTTCGCTGAACGTCAACGTCGGCATCACTAACTGTTTGAGTTTCCATTTGAGTAATTTGAAGTTAAAAAATGGAGAAAAATACACATTTTGGCAGTGTTTGTCACATAATTTTTGAGAAAGTCAAAAATCGGCGCCTACTTATGTCTAATCAATATACATATTTCATAGTACGGCAGCTCGTTACCAAGATTTTCGAGTTGCTTTAGCGAAGATAATTCCAGCGTTTCTCATCATTTCTGGGAGAGCTGAGAAGAAAAGTTCAGGGTGACGGAACTTTTTACCTGTCCTAAAGGGTTCAAATCGAGCTTTGAACATGTAAAGAAAAACCGGTCATGTCGGTCTTCGCAGTGAGTTTCTTTTGTCTTCTTGTTGAGGAAAGTAAATATGATGAGGAAAAATGGAGAACTATCCTTTTGACTGATATGTCGAGTTACAAATAGCCACCGATCAAAATTCTGGTCACCACGGAGAGGCAGTTCTGCTCATTATCGAGTAGTTTCGATGTCTCTTCACCACAAGAAAGTTCGAACGGAACTTTTTGCTAGTTCAGTTACGAGTAGTTACATTCGCATGTTGCTTAATTTTGAGGGCTGATCAAGTCATCGCGGCGAGGCAGTTCTCCACTTCAGGCTATTCCAAATATCATTAAGAAGACGAAAAAAATATGAACTAAACTTTTTTCCAGTTCACATATGAGAAAAATGATTTCCGCCGCGACAAAAAAAAGCAAATTAAGACTGCTTCTAAGCACAAGCTATCAGAGAATTTGTTTAAATGGAATTGGAATTGAATTTCAAGGTGTCTTTTGCCATATCTCCCAAAAATACTTGCAAGGATATACAGTAATGATAAAAGACTGATTAAAATTGTCAGGTTTATTATTTATTATATTACGTATAATGTTCATTTTAGCGTACAGAGTCATATTTGCAAATGCGACCCTTACTATGATTTGTAATGTGTTAGACAAGACTAGCTGTCCCTCCCGCAGCATCCGCACTGCTCTAATACAGAGTTTCATTTTCACGTAACAGCGTCGGCATTCCAGTAGGGATAAGCGATGGTAAGAAATCATCGATGTTGGTTTCGATGTTGACATCGACAAACAAAATATCGATAACCGATTATCATCCACCTCAAACTATCGATGTTGACAACATCGATGATGGTCTGATAGTTGATGAGCAGTAGGGCGGACTCTACTGGAAGTACGATTTATATAGTTAATTTGATACAACTTTGATTGATATTATTGGAACTTAGGCCAATGAACAATGGCAGTTCTCGATTAATTCATGTCTTGTTCATCATTTTCAACGAGAATTAATCGAGCACTGCCTCGCCGAGGCATAAAAATTACAACATTTTTTTCGACAGACGGAAAGTCGTTTGCCAGCCGCCCGTATCGTTGTTCGAATTTTTGTCGTATGAAAAAGTTTCTTAGAATTTCATAATCTATGGAGTTTCCCTGCGATAAAGCTCGCTGTTTTGATAGGGGTTATTGGTAACGGGTTGTCGCACTATCAGGAAGAAAATCTCACACAAGCAGCAGGAAATTTGTAGGCATAATCTCTCTAGCCTCCTGATTGAAATTCTGCAAATTTCCCAAAAAAAAAAGTTGTGCTCAAGCCGCAATCTTGGAAAATTGCTGTCAAAATACGGTTTTTGACTTTTTTTTTAAGAAACGGACTATTTAACAAAAAAAAATATTGAGCAAGTAATTACTAATCCAGTCAGTAGGTACAAAAATGGTTTTTGCCACAAAAGTGGGGGGGGAATTTATATGACTTCATTTAGAAGGTGTTACAGAGACTACGCCTACAAAGTCCCATGCTTGCGTCAGATTTTTTTAAAATTATTTTAACTATTGCACTATAAGACGAAATTGATATATTTTAGACATAGAAGAACAGCTAGAAATGGCAGAAAGCCGTTGTAACACTTTAAAAGATCAACTTGATTACATGAAACAAATATACGGTGTCAATAAAAAGATTTCTAAATCCCGCAAAGTATCAAATATAACATCTAAAAAATTATCAGGTAGTATTTATTCAGAGAACATATATACAAAAAATAACTTTCTTTCGTTTTTAGATGAGAGGCTCTCTGGATCGTCATTCGCAGATGAAGCCAACGAGAAAGAAAGCAAGCCACTTCATCCAAGGCGACAAAACTCTAATTCTATAGGCACAGATAACACAGGAGCAGCAGTTAGGACTATAAATAATATAATTAATGGTATAACTGATTCGGTTAATAGGTTATCTGAGTTACATGTACAAATTTCTGACTCACCTAGAGGTCGAAGGGTTCGCTCCACTGGAATATCACCACGTAAGTACCAAGTTTAAAATACATGTGTAGTGTGAGTATAAATAATCTATTTTTTAGATCCTGTGATAGAAGTAGACATAGAAAAATCTCGTTCTAATACCGAGAATGTGGAAACTCAGAAAACCCTCACTGACGGATCGGAAGTTATACAAGATTTCATCGCAAGTTCGACTGGTATAAGTAATAAGTCAAAAAATATTAGGCGAAAAATTAAGGAGGGAAAGTTATTAAATAAGAAACCAGTTGCGTCTCTCCAGTCAATTAGAAGATCCGCAAAATTAGACAAGAGGAACAAAATTAATTCCACGAAAACATCTATTATGGATAAAACGGTACCTCCAATAATGAAGAGACGATTTTTGCACAGCCTGAAACCAAATGCTCAAAGTTTGTAAATTTTCATTTAAAAATAGGAGTAGTATCGCTGCTCTATACATTGATATAACTTTATTAAGTGCATGGCGTGGTATAGAGTTTTATACACTATACAAAAGCATAGGAAAATTTAAAAAACAATACAGTGACAAAAATTTCAACCCTTATAATGTGAAACGCCACTGTAACAAGATACCCAATAGCGCTAGATATCCAGTCAACGGAGGGTTTCACCTCTAACTTGAGTGCTAATTAATGGATTTCGATGAAACCTTGTGCAATGTGTTTGTAATGACGTTAATACAAAAATAGTAGAAAATACCTAGACCACAAGCCCATGCTAAATTTTTAGGGGGTCAGATGATACCGCTTGAAAAGGTATAATTTTTGTAGTCCTACAGAAATAAATCACTTTGAACCCTATGCCGTACATTTTAGGTGGGACATGGGAAAGCCGCGGAAAAGTGAAAATCGTAACTCACGGGGGTTGCATTTTTTCAAACGATCCTGTACGGCTTACGTTTATTTGGACTGTATTTATATCTGTGACAGAAGTACAGGAATAATTTTCGTTTTCCAAAAAGTGACCTCTATGTACTAAGGTGATACGATACCGGACGGTTTTTATGAAACTCGATTTTTATATTAACAAGGATGAACTTTTTTGCTATGCTGTACAAATCAGTTGGACCATGGAGTGGCCAACGCGAGATCAACCCCCTTCCTAGACCTCTATTAAGGGTGGTGATTTGATGCCACATAAAGTTTAATTATTTTAATACTGTTTTATATAATAATAATTTTTATTACCATGCCGTACATTTTAGTGGGCACATGTGTCTGGAAAGTTGAATTTTCCGTCCCAGAGTGAGCTTTTCTGAATAAAAAATTATTGTAAGACTTTATTACATTCGAACAATACTTGATATTGTAATTAATAGACCTGAAATGAAAATTTTCCGATGTATTATGTCGAAACAGTGCATAAATAAATTATACTTTATAGAAATGAATATTTATCAAAATATCTAATAGAAAAGCCGAAAAATATTATTTTCTATTAGCCGGAGAGCGAGACAGTGGCGGATCTCAGGTAAAAGGCTCAGGTGGCAAACGCTTTGAAGGGCCCATTTTTTTGGATGATAACCTATATATAATCTAGAGTATGGTGGAGGTGGAATTTGCTCATTTGCCGCCCGGTTAGATCCGCCACTGGAGCGAGACCCCTAAATTCGACACATGCTATACAACTCTCGAACATACAAAAACAGACAGTGGATTCTCATGTAAAAACACCCCACAAAACATATTTTTGAGGTCGCGTTTTGTTTTGGAATTGCGAAATTGGAAAAAAATGCACTTTTTCATACTTCTTCCGAAAATCACTATTTTCGCATTTTTAATGTTCCCACTCTGTTATTCGTTGCCATAAAAAATTGATATTTTAGTATTGCAATACTTAAACATTTCGCTTTCCAACGGTGTATGCAAAAACAATATATGTTTTGATGTGACTGAAAAATAAATAAGTATTAATGAAAGAGTTACCACTTTTGTATACTTTAAAGCGATAAAGTGTGTATCGAGGTAACTTTTTTAGTTGGAAAAACGTTTGCCTAAAAATAAACTTATGAAATATGCTAAAAATTTTTACATTGCAAAGACTGTAACACATAATTTTTCATAAGGTTTCCAAATAAGTTAACCCAAAAAAAAAAATTTTGGGTAATTTGTACACATTTTTTATAATTAATTACGTTACATTGTATTTTAAAGTTTAGAAGTGATATATACCAATTTTTTTACTTTACTTCAAGAAAAAATCGTCTCTGAAAAATATATTTGGTTCTGGTATTTCATTGCGGTCCCTAAAATGTACGGCATTGTGATTGTTTATCAACTTTTGCTATTTTCAATGATATTTTGCAAACGCCGTACGGTATCTAATGACCATTAAGGGTTGTGCAAATCGCATGAATAACGTAATCTAGTGTCTAAAATCCCAACAATGAAAATGTACGGTATTTACACATTTGTGTAATACTCTGCAAGATTTTAAACAATTTCTTGGCAATATCCAAAAACCAATAACATGTCGGCCATTTCTTCGTTGGTATACTGTACGGCCATGAAATAAATTTGCAAATTGTTCGACAATTCACCGGCGCTTGCTAATTCACTTTCACGATATTCCAGTACTACTCGCAATTTAAAACGTCAGTTTATTATTACAACGCCATTGCTTCAAATTGTGTTCAATTATATTACAATAATTTAGACATGGCCATACACGAAATTGATTTTTCAAATCCAGATATCTCAAAAACGGCTGATCAAATCAACTCTTACCAGATATAAAGACGTTGGAGAATAAGAATGTTTATTTAAAAACTAAATACAGTGTGGCTCAAAAAAGTTATTTCGTTTTAAATGTATGCAAAGTCCCACAGGTGGCGCCCTCTAAATTGTACAATGAAAATGAAGGCAGATTTTAATTTGTCACCCCACCCCCCACCCCCCCCTAGCGGAATATTGTGACAATACAACAATTATTAAAAATATTATTTATGAAAAACTAAAACCAAATTGAACTTTGGACACCCAGTATCTCCGAAATCATCCACTTTTGGACTGAGGAAAGTTGGATTAGATCGTCATATTTTAGCCTCAGGAATTTGTGGTAGCATTTTTTCCACACCTTTCAGAGATATATTTGGTTCTGGTATTTCATTGCGGCCCATCTAAAATGTACGGCATTGTGATTGTTTATAAACTTTTGCTATTTTCAATGATATTTTGCAAACGCCGTATGGGATCTAATGACCATTAAGGGTCGTGTAAATCGCATGATTATCGTAATCTAGTGTCTAAAATCCCAACAATGAAAATGTACGGCATGGACACATTTGTATTCTTTTATAGTTAAGGAAAGGAAAAACGATGTAAAGTTGAAAATCTATCCATTGTATTAAAAAATAGAGGACTTTTTAAATTGCATAATTTTTAAAAAATTCACTTGTTTTGAAATATTCTGATTTTATTATTGTCCATTATTTTTTGTACGGCTACTAAATAGAATACAAATTCTAACTTATATTAATCCAAAAAATAAATAACCGTACAGTATCAAATAAACTTGCCCTAGAAAACGTGAGTTTTTCCCTTTCTCGGGAGGGTGATTTTTTATTTACATTGATAATACCCCTTCTTTTTAGACGGGTCATTTTTTATAAATACTTTAAATGTCGTATAATATTTTGGAATTGATGCCGTACAGGATCAAATCACCACCCTTATTAGAGGTCTAGGAAGGGGGTTGATCTCTCGTTTGCCACCCCACGGTCCAACTGATTTGTACGGCATAGCAAAAAAGTTCATCCTTGTTAATATAAAAATCGAATTTCATAAAAGCCGTACGATATCGTATCACCTTAGTACACAGAGGTCACTTTTCGGGAAACGAAAATTATTCCTGTACTTCTGTCCCATTATTTTTGTAAGGCATTCTCTTTTTAAGAGTCACAGATATAAATATAGTCCAAATAAATGTAAGCCGTACAGGATCGTTTGAAAAAATGCAACCCCGGCGGATTGCGATTTTCACTTTTCCGCGGCTTTCCCATGTCCCACCTAAAATGTACGGCATAGGGTTCAAAGTGATTTATTTCTGTAGGACTACAAAAATTATACCTTTTCAAGCGGTATCATATGACCCCCTAAAAATTTAGCATGGGCTTGTGGTCTAACCCCTTTTATCACGGATTCCGTAACTTGTAGAATTAGGTCAAAAATGAAAAAAAAAACAATGTATTTACTTTTTTTGGCCCAAAATGAGATGTTTTTACTCTTCTGAATTTTTTCGAAAAATGCATGTTTTTCGAGATATGGCCACTCTAAAATTCCTAAAACTGGAATTTTAGAAGTGGCCATATCTCGAAAAATATGCATTTTTCGAAGAAATTCTTAAGAGTAAAAACATCTAAGGTAAATACATTGTTTTTTTTTTAATTTTTGACCTAATTCTACAAGTTACGGAACCCGTGATAAAAGGGGTGTTTTCTACCCCTTCCGAACATTTCCTACTCTAATCTTTATTTCAACTTTTTTATTAACGTCATTACAAACACATTGCACAAGGTTTCATCAAAATCCATTCATTATCACTCAAGTTAGAGATTTTGGTCATTTTAGTGCTCCGTTGCTGGACTATAGATAGAATTATTAAAAATCATGACTAACTGCAAAGTAATTTTTATTAAGTAAATAACAAATTGTTTTCAACAAAATCAATCATTTTAATTCAGAGCAGGAAAATCAACGTCATAAGAGTAACTGAAAACAAATATCCCAATAAATTAGAAAATTAAGGATCACTCCCCATTTCTGAATCAGTGTTTTCTTTAGAATTAGGCTCTTCATGTTATTGCAAATTATCACAATATTCTTCCGCTGCACCTGCACGTTTCTGGACAAACCATTTGCAAGATAAGGATTGAAATATATCTTTTAGGCTAGTCTCCAAGTCACAAAATTTCCGAAATTCAGAAATAATTCAAACAAAAGATTTCTTACCTTAAATTGGTTTATTGGGTTATCGTTGACAAATCCATAATTTATCCCATTAGAACAAAGCCCGGAAATTTCCTTTCCATGATTTTGCGTGATTTCCGGCTTTCCCATTGAATTTACGGTTATGGTTAAGCACAAAATCAATGCTTATAAAATTTTCTACAAAACAGGTTGGATACAATTATATCGCAAATTGCCTAATTCTAAGTTACAGGGTCTTTAAATTTTTCAAATTTCGTCCATAAAATTAAGTTTAATACAATCTACAATAATGTAAAATGGGGCTGGAAATTATAAAAATAAATATTAAGGTTTATTTAAAAAGGTCAGGATTGATTTTTAATAAGTAGACCGAATTGTATATATGACTGCGTTTTTTTATTCAAGTTGTCATCTCCTCCGCGTTATACGATGTTTTGTACCCAATTCATTTGAGTTTGTCGGTTTTATATTCAACTCCTGCTCCTTCAGTATTTACAGTTCCATTACCATTATCACCGTCATCATCTTCACCATTATCATTATCGTTATTAAAAGGTTGAAGTTAAGTTAACTCGTAAAGCGTCTTCAATATTACTATTAGTACGTGATTCTCCACAACTTCCGCAGATTATTGAGCAGTCCAAGTTCAGCATCAGCTTTCAACTGCAAGGTTTTTGACAGCCTCTTGTGCATTTGGAAATTTGGAGTAAAGACTCTTGTGAAGCAAGATCATTTGATGTTTTGATGATAATTTGATCATTTGATGTTGTTGTAAAGTAGTGTCAAACCTTGAGAGCTGGTTTTCCAACCCTATTCCAACGGATTTTTGAAGTTACCATACCTTTCTTGGACCTAGTGATAACTTCACAAGCAAGGTCTCCTGTTCAGAGATCTTGAAAAAATTTATGGCCTGCAATCTTTAAGTGAAGTGTTATCGGATGTCACTCCATACACAGCTTTTATGATATTCATGCAGAAGAGATTAAGACTGTTAAAGCGGTTGGATTTTTAAAAATTTCAACGATATCTTGCATTGTTATATTTTTTTCAAGTGCTTTAATAAATCTTTGCTTTCCTTTTTTATAATTATATTCTGAATATATGCACTGATAGTTTACATAATATGCACGATTAACTTTAAACTGATGCGGCTACATAGAGCAACCACATACCTAGAGGAATATACGGCGCAAGAGAGACGACCGACACCAAGAGGTATATGTCTTGGACCGACACTACAACAAAGGGGGGCGGCATTTTGATGGGCGCAGATTTGGCATTACGCACGCGCTCTATTTAAATTGGTAGAAAATCCCTCCACACAACGCACAGCAGCCTTGTTGTGGGGGTTGCCCACCTCTAACATACAATATACCTCAAAGGAGAGAAAATGGGAATAAAAATATCTTTATACATACGGGAATAATAGCCAGTAAATGAAGACACTTCGACTGGGGGAAATTACGAGAAAGCTGTTTTTTATGGAGACCTTCTAGCAGGAGAGCCAGCAACGGATTTACTTATGTTATTTTAGTAGTCATAAGAATGAGTAGGCATACCCTTCTTAACCCACTAAACACGAAATGGAAGGTCTGGCACCCCGCAACGGCCGGGTTTATTAAACAATTCAAATTCAATTTTTTTTCCATTTCCAATCTAAAAATTACTAAGTGTCAAATTTAAACCCTTAGTTCACACGAGCCATTCATGCGTACAATTATTAAATATACACTTACATAGTGACTTCGTGAAAAAATAAGTTTAAAACAATACACAAGCACAATGCGTAATTATCACGTCCTTAACAGTATTCAATAACCAGTAACTGAAATTAAACAATTCTCAAGTCGAACACCAAATGCAAATACGCTATTACGCAAGTTGCATACAACTGAAGTCGAGATAGTCTTTTTGTAAAATGGGTACGTTGAATACTTCGACATCGTCTGGAGTATGTTGAGTACTCTAAGGTTATAGATTGTCAGACAAATAATTAAAATTATAAGTTGTGACGTCAAAATTAGTAAAATATTAAACCTAAAAATTGGAAATTGCTTTAGAGAATTTTTAAAATTCTACAAAAAAAACGCAAGTAATTATGAAAACAATATAAAAATATTCTACGACTGTTGACACTCCATATTGGTATTGTTCCATTACATATCTGTGATATTTTAATAGTCTTTTATAAAAATCTGGGAAAAATTTGAGGTCTCGACCGGTTTCAACCAAACCGGTCGGGGAAAAGGTCTTTGAAACGAAAAGTTTTAAATTTGACAGTCTTAATGATTTTTGGGTTGGAAATGGAAAAAAATTTTGAATTTGATTTGTTAATAAACCCGGCCGTTCCGGGGTGCCAGACCTTCCATTTCGTGTTTAGTGTGTTAAGAAGGGTATACCTACTCATTCTTATGACTACTAAAATAACATAAGTAAATCCGTTGCTGGCTCTTAGTCTGTTCATTGAGGTGCCCTTAGTACCTACATCCTGAGAAGTTCGAGCAATTTGAGCCATGGTTTTTTTTTGGGTTTTTTTTGGGGGGGGGGAAGGGTTAAAGGGGAAATTTTCAGGTTTTTGCCATTATCTCGAAAAGTATCACTTTTTCGACAAAAATAGTTATGAGTAAAAACATTTATTATAAATTCTACACAAAAAAAAGGTGATTACACTTTTTTTCGTAGGATCAATCGTTTTTGAGTAAAAGTTACGGAAAGATACAATGTCTGTATTTTCCATCGAGTTAGAAGGACGGGAGAAGCAGTCACGTGATCAAAAACGGCATCACTTCATCAAGGTGTTACTACTTTTCCATCAAATAGTGACAGTTTGTTTTCCGTGCGATTTATTGTGATTTTTACTGATTTTGTTAAATTTTGGACAATAGACATTAAAACGGAGCCGCATTAAAAAAAATCAGCTAATTAAATGTAATAAAATTTTATTATAAATGTCAATAAATATATATTAATTTGTTTATTTTGTGTTTTATTTGAATATGTTTGTTCTAATTCTTTTTGCTAAAAATCTTGCATTTATTGAATTCAACATTTTTTTGCGTTATTCAGATAGGTTGTCTCGACAGGGTACAAAGTTCTTATAATTTTAAATAGTCCGGGTCTGTCAAAACCACCATTCTGTTCCTACATTTAGCCACGCCTACCGGTGCCGTTCCTCTATAGGAAATTTGTAGAGGATGTCATCTTATATTCTAACTCAATGGTATTTTCTTAACAGTAACAAACACTAGGCCTAATCCACATCTGACATGAGAAAACAACCCTTTGCATAAATCATTCGTTCTCTTCTAGCAGATCTAATTCCGTGTCAACTTCATCGTCCCCTTCATAAAGAGCTTCGTCAACTGGCTGATCAGCTGACGGTATCGTATCGTCAACTATATCTGTTTATTCCGTCGCGGCGTTCAAACAAGATTGCCCACGGCAATGCCCGCATACTACTACTACAGCTACAACTAGCGTTACAGCCTTCGGTACAATTGCAGAATATAGTATTGATCAACTGATCGGGAGCCGGTGACAAAAGGTTTTGAATAGGTTACAATCTATTATTGATGATTTTTCATCCCCAGTCTTCAGGATTTGACTCATTCTACTGGGACTAGAACCGACGCGCCTCTGGTGGTTGTAAGTAAAAGCAAACGGCGCGCGGCGATTGGCGGGAACGTTGAATAATTTTGATTGTAAAATTTAAAATATATAATATTAGAGTAAACAAAGGAAGAGCTGGAGTACAGGTTGGAAAATTAGCACAGTTTCTGAAGCTCTGGTGTTATATTGTATATGCAAATAGTTTACATAATAAAAATATTCAATTAATGCTTAATACTTACTCTATTTTAAATGATCGGATTATTTTGATACTAATGACAGCTTACGTACAATACATATCTACTTTTGTATCCATATTTCTTTTGTAACCTTAATGAAGTCCGACCGTTAAGAGACAAATAAATTTAAAAAAAAAAGTTGTCTAGTGTGTTTCTCTTTATTTTATTTAAGAGCAAATACAGTTTTTACATTTCTTTAATTGCTTTTTTTATTATCGTGCAATATTTAAATAACTGAATTAAATTTAGTTGCAAAAAGTATATTATCTATACATTCCACCCAGTTTTAATATATAATATTGCTGTTTGGGGATTATCTACGAAGACAAATAGAATATTTACAAAGCAAAGCAACAGTAGAAACAGTAGAAACTAGAACTAAATTATCTGCAACCGTATTTGCTATTTGTTTTTCTGCTGCTTCTACTATTTGTTTATTACTGTTTTTCTACTGCTTGATGACTTCTAACCGTTTTTTAAATCGATTAATGTCTTTTTTGGATTTGGGAAACTTTGTCCTCACAATTAGACACACATCATTTTATGTACGTACTGTATATCTTTGAAACGATTGATCCTATGAAAAAAAGTCTAATGACCTTTTTTGTGTAGAGAAATATTTTTGCTCATGAATATTTTTGTCGAAAGTGATACTTTTCGAGATAATGGCAAAAAACTGAAAATCGCCCCTTTAACCCCCCCCCCCCCAAAAAAAACTGGCTCAAATTGCTCGAACTTCTCAGGATGTACTAAGGGCATCTCAATGAAGGTCTCCACAAAAAACCAGCTTTCTCGTAATTTTTTCCTATTTTGGCCTCAAATTTGTCTTTATTTATTGCGGTATAAAGATTTATTAGATAAACATATACCGAAATTATTTTTGTAGTACGACAAAACTCAAATCTATTAACTGAATTATTACATTTTAGTTATATATACCCACTTAGAAACAGGAAAAAAGAGATATAAATGTTTAAATTAAAATAGTACATATAGCAAGGCACTATAAAGTCTTAAAATCTAAAATGAACAAGGTTTAATTGTACAAATATCCTCATTCTTGAAAATGAGGATGCTTTAAATCATCTTCTAAAATCAAGAGGGCCTCCGCAACCCTCAACTTCTGGGGCCGTATTTTTGAACTTGACCGAGGCGATGTCGTGCACGAAAATGTGAGATTATCGCATGAAAATATACGTTTCGTATTTTCGAGCATTATGAACTCGGATGCGAACCTTCCGCATGCGACTGATTTTGGGCGAGATGCAACGAATGGGGTTTAGTACACGATAAAGCGATTTCGTGTACGAATGTGGGCAAAGTGATCGTTTGGTTTGTTTTATTTCGTACGATATAACCTCAATATATCCAGTTTAGGTTTTTGCTGTGGTTTGTTTATTATTTAGGGACTTTAAAGTAGACTTATTTGAGGTAAAGGACCCCGGAACAAAACCCATGAAAATGTTCATTCGGTGGAATCGGCTAAAATTTTGGTATTTTGTAGTTCAAGTCATGCTGATCAAAAGTTCTTATCACATCAATTCAATCCTATGGACAGCCGATTCCACCGAATCAACATTTTCATGGGTTTTGTTCCGGGGTCCTTTACCACTTTTCAATTCCGAGTGAGCCTCAAGAAAATTCACCATCTTTTTTTTTTGGTCTGCACTAATATATCCCATCCACTTATCCGCTGAGTGCTTGTGCATTATAAATTATAATATTCAGTCTTGTAATTCAATCAACCCAAAATCTATTATTCAATAATAATGACATACAATATTATAACCTGAAAATATCGCCGCATTCACATATAACAGCTGATTAGTATTATAAACCAAGAGCTAGCGACACTCAAACCGAGCTGATTCCATTGTGAACAAAAAAATTGCAGAATGTAGTACTAACATTGTATAATATGAGATCGCGTGCCTGCCTTTTCGGATCGGTTGCGTTTATTTAAAAAAAAAAATGTGACACTTTTAAAACGTATTAATGGTCTCATCGCAATGTGGATAAAATTTTTCATACAACTGCTAGACACACTGCTAAATACGAAATGAAGTGCCTGCCAATCGGAATCGGTTGCGAAATCCTGCCTGCCAATTAAAAAACCGGCTCCAAAAACTGCATAATTTGGCTCATCACAATGTACACGAAAAAAATTCACGAGATAGTTTAAACCATTCAAAATTCATTTTCGAGTACCTGCCTTGTCGATCATGTTGCTCTAAGTGCCTGCCAGCCCCTGGAAAGTCGCGCGCTCGGCGTCGTTGAAAGTTGATCGGGGTCATTTCAATGTGCACCAAAATTTAAGAGAATCTAGAAAGTAACTTAGATACGATTTAAAGCGTCTGCCTCTCTGAACATAATGCACAATGCCACCTTCCAGCTCTCCAAGGCCGCACGACCTCGCTCAGCCCCGGTGACATGTTCTTCCCTGTTAAATTATTATACTCTTCGCAAAAACGAAGAGTATATTGTATTTGATCGGCACATTTCTAAAATCGTAAATGTCGCTCGCAGACAAGAAATTTTCAATCATTGTGTTAGTGAACGAATTCTGAACAACTTTCAAAATGTTCGTCTGTCCGTCCGTCCGTCACGTTTCTTGTAAGCATGATAACTTAAGAAAGAAATATCCGATTGTATTGAAATTTAGAAAGAAAGTTAGTGTTAGCTATTGTTTTTGAAGAAAATCGATCAGTAAATAAAAAAGTAATTATTTAATTTAAAAAAAATATATTCTCTTAATTTTTGTCGCTTGTACTAAAATGGAAATCTTGCGAGATATTATTTCCATAATATATATTTTTTTTGTTTATGAATTTTACTAATAGATATTTCATAAAGTGAAATATGTATGAATGTCGAAAGATATATATCACAGACAATCAATTTTTCAGCAATAGGTGGTGGCGCAGCGGCTAAAGCTTTGCGTTGCAATCCAAAGGTCCCGTGTTCGAATCCCACACAGGTCGGACATTTTTTTTCATTTTTTTATAATTTTTTTCACAACAATATCAACAACAACAATATCACAAAATTTAGGATGTCCAAAAACTAACATTATTTACAAGAAAACTGCGAAGAGTATCCTATAGAATAAGTAACAATTATATATAAAAAGCTCAGTAAATTGGCGAAGAGTACGTTTTTAGCTTGTTTTGTTATTATTTTAAATGTATAATACATGTTGGAATGGAAAATAAGGTATTTTGCATGAGAAAAAAAAATTCTCTTATCGCGTACTTCAGTACATAAGAAGTAATGGGTGTTTTTCCCCTTCAAAAAATATTATTTACAAACTTGTATCTTCATCAATTTTTGAGATACTACAAGAAGAGAAAATACGTTTCCATTTTACAAGTTTTTATTTCTACAAAAAAATTTATTAAAAATTCATTTGTTCAAGTATTCCTCATCGGAAAGATTCTCGCTATCATCGCTTTCTACCCCATCGCTGTCATTCTCATTTTCTTCAATGCTTGCACCGTTTTCCGGCTGATCCGTTTCCCCTGTAAAATGAATAATTTATTAATATTACTCAATAGCAGAGCATGCGGAACGTAATACCTTCGATTGATGTCTGGGGCTGGATGATTATGTTTTGGACGAATCGTGGTACTTGGTCTCCTTCGAACCATTTGAACGTGTACTTTCCATCCTTTTCAAGCCATCCGCAATCAGTAGGGCAAAGAGCTGTTGGTATTTTCAAGTGCGCATTACTCCAAATATTTGCGATGTAGGCTGCTCTCAAAACATGCTGTTAAAGCTCTGCCTTACATGGGGGAATAATAGTGGATCCATCAAAATTTATAGCGTTTTTCATGAAAATCTCACACACATCATTGACCTTGAAAAGTTTGAAGAAAATTGACAAGCGTGCCACGTTAACATTTTGCACGCCTCTCACGCTGTACAATTTGCATACGAAATCTTCGATTTTTTCGAAAACCTCGTTGTCAATTACCCCATTCAAATTCCCAAGCTTTGCAAAAGCTAATTGGTGTTCCTTTGAATTTTGCAACATTTTGAAACCTTTTTCCCCTTCCTGAAAAAAGATGGGTTGAAGTCACAACCGCTGAAAGCATGGAATCCAGGTGGCGACTTACATAGATCGGGACCCAAGTGTGAATACAATTTCGTTACATCAACGTAACGCTGAGAATTCGATACGCCAACATTCGTATAAATCTTTATTCCCATTTTTACGTGTTTCATGTTTGCAAGCATTATTATAAGAATGTCGGTATCTGAACATCTTATGACGACGTTTGAATCTTGATTTGCATTGCAAACATGGTACACGATTTTCGTGTCAGCCTCCTCATGCTCTTCGCAAGACAATTCTTCAATAATTGTTGAAATGACTTTTCCGTCGACAACTTGAAATTTGTGGCACTGTTTTGCGTTAACATACAGCGTTTTCGTCTTCAAATTCATCGCGTACTCGTCTTTCGACCACTCTTTGACAAAAAATTCACTCAAAGTCTTTTTAAAACTTATACTCTTCAAATCTTTTGTAAAATCGGTGCAACGCTTTTTCTCAGGACCTGAGATTCTGAATTGGCGATCTTCTGCATTGCCTCGAAGCAAATGTTCATTGTTTACGTTTCGAAATATTTGAAAATTAACCGAAATTGCACCCTTTTATCAAGTGTTAGAAAATTACCCCCTCGGAATTGAAATTACCCGCAAATCGGATAGTTATCCGCCAATTGGCAACACTGACGCTTCTATTCAACCTATTATATGTGTGGAGACCGTATCAATTTTGAGGGAAGGGGCGATCAAGGCTGCGCGGTCCTGAAGAGCTGAAAAGCGGAATTGTGCTTTGTTCGGTCAACTTTCAACAGCGCCGAGCGCGCGACTTTCCAGGGGCTGGAAGGCACTTAGAGCAACATGATCGAAAAGGCAGGTACTCGATAATGAATTTTGAATGCTTTAAACTATCTCGTGAATTTTTTTCGTGCACCGGCTTTTTAATTGGCAGGCGGGATTTCGCAACCAATTCCGACTGGCAGGCACTTGAATTCGTATTTAGTAGTGCAGGGGCGGACTGGCCCACCGGGACACCGGGACGAATCCCGGTGGCCCGCTCCAATAGTACGCCGCTGGCGCCGGCTACTTGACAAGATGACCGGCTAATAAAGTAATAAGTGGCCTGTAAGTTCTAAGATCCAGCGCCGCTAAACTGTTGTCAGTCCGCCCCTGTAGTAGTGTGTCTAACAGCTGTATGAAAAATTTTATCCACATTGTAATGAGACCATTAATACGTTTTGAAAATGTCACAATTTTTTTTTTTTTTTAATAAACGCAACCGATCCGAGCAGGCAGGCACGCGATCTCATATTGTACAATGTTAGTAATACATTCTGTAATTTTTTGTTCACAATGGAATCAGCTCGGTTTGAGTGTCGCTAGCTCTTGGTCTATTAGTGACATTAGTATTTTCTAAGGGTTTCAAGTCCATTTGGTTGCACAAAACAGCTTTGCCACGTTTGCCATATGACATTTTTACGTGTGCGAAAAACAAATCTTGGATGGTGTTCGAAAATACCACTTCAGAACTATAAGCGAAATTTTTTAAACGAGTCGGGTGCCTAGTGTTTCGCATGCGATAAATATCGATTGAGCTCGAAAATATGGCCCCTGAATATAATTTATTTAGGATTTTTAAACCATAAAACAAGCTAAAAGTTTTAACTAATAGAAAAAAATTACAAAAATGTCGTAGTTTTTGCAATTTTCATAAGCATTAAGTACGATGCGCGAACGGAAGATGTTAACCGATTTTAATTTTCTTTATGCCATTTTTCTTTTTATTACAGTAGGCAACTTTTCCGCTCTAAAGCGTTCCCAAAAAAAAATTATTTTTTTCGACCCACCCTACTACATATTATGTTGTCCTTATGGTTTTTGTGATCCTGATGAAGATGCACAACAGGGATTGCATTTGGTCTAAGGTGCGTTCGTGTGCCACCATTTGGAGGTTCAATATAGTCTGAAGAGACTTTGGTGCGGCTCTATAACTAACATTTTCATCCTTTTTGCCAAGTGTATACAACCATGCATAAAAAATTTTCTCGTCAGTTGGATATCTATAATAAATATTGTAATTTAAACATTTGAAAATAAAGAAAAAAACAATATTAATTACCAATGAAAACTATTTTTTTTATTAAAAACGACCTAACAACCTAACACTTTGTAGTGTTTAACGAACCAAGTCATTTTGCATATTTTAAACTTTCATAATAGTGTAAGTGAAGCTTTTAAATACCAGCCCGAAAACGATGTAATGAATTTCCGAATGTTTTTCTTCATAAAGTATGTACATAAGAATCTATATTGTCCTTTTTCCTGCTTTTTGGTTAGGGGTGATTCCCGCCCTTTCTTGGGGGTTGTCGCAAAAAAACCCGAAAAATACACATAATCTGACAGAGAATCAAATTATAAGAAAGAAATGTCTTATACACTTTTTTGCTAAAATGCATATTTTTCGAGATATTGCGAACTGAAAATTGCAATTTTCACCTCCTAAAACCAGTATTCCTAGACGTTTTTTTTTTAATTACTCGAAAAATGTGGACTTTAATAGAAAAATGTAAGGGTACAAAATTAAAGCCTTTACGGAAATAAATCGAATGGTTTTTTTCTTTTTCGCCGATGTTTAGTTTTGGAAATATCGCATTTTCAAAATGGCGCCTAAAAGTTTAGAAAAAATATATGACGTTAAAATCTAAAATTACTCAAAATATACAACTATGAGAAAAAATTTTATTGTTGTAAAAAATTAGGCGGCATTTTTTTTAAATCTTATTGCTCTAATTTCTTATTAATTCAAAATTTTTTAAAATCCTTCTAGATATTATTAATGCATATTATTACTAACATCCTCAAATTTTTTAGGATTTTTAAAATAATTATTTTTCATTCTGTACCCATTTTCAATAATGAAAATTTTCATATTTTTTTTTTTAAATCGGATTTTTGGAAAGTGCTCAGAAATAAAAAATGGTAAGAGTACAAAAATGAAGCTTATATAAAAAAGGAATAGTTCATTTTTTCTTACTTTCCTACGACAAACTGTTCCAGAGGTTATAAAGGTTCAAAAATGGCGCTTGAGTGCATACACAAGAAAATTATATATTTAATATCGAAATATCTCAAAAACTATAAGACTGATACAAACATGATATAAGAATGAAATGAAGCTTAGAAAAAATGAAGAGTTTGGGTTTTAATTATTTTTCCCACGACAAACTGTTCCAGAGATATGCCAGTTTGAAATAATGTTGAAACTTTTCAGTTTGTACGCGCATTTTAAATGTCTATAGTATAGGTAGAGAAACCAGCAATAGCCGTATATTTTTCGAAGAATGCGCAGAAAAAGCGGGTTGCTTGCATTTTAGCATGTTTAGAGTGCAAATTACAAATGTTATTTAATTAGTTTACTTAATGGGCAAGTATACAGTTTTTTTAAATAATTTTAATAACTTCTACACATAAAAACAGTTGATCCGTATTTTTTATCTTATTTTTTAAATGATGCCTTATAGTAAAAAAAAATCATGAAGTTTAAACTATGTTTAAACTGTTAGATATTGCCGTCAATTTTCGGGCTATTCTATTGGCTATGACGTAATAACGTAATCACCAGATTCTAATTTCTGCTTGAACATAGAAACGAGTGCTACGTTGCCATATTTCGATAAATAATATAAGATATTCTGTACTGCTATACGGCATTCTCTGTAATATTACAATTCTATATTAGAAAATTACACAGCCCCACAAAAAAAAAGGGTTTTTGATCTGGATGACTGACCATAGTATTCCTATGTATTTTTCGACGCTGAATCCGAATCCGAGGTCAAAAAAATTCGTATACCCCCAAACTTTTGCGCTACAGCCAAAAACAACCCCGAAAATGGGGAAAAACGGTCCCATACATCAGGATTCAATGAATGGATGTAAATGAATGGTGAAAAACATGGGACGGGAAAATGTTTCATATTTAGCAGTCACTTACTTGAATATTGACTGGAAAACTACTCTTATAATATGCTGAAAACTCCCCCTGTACAAGCATAGAGTATATAAATGCCAATAAATCGCGAGAAATGTTAAAGTCTCTATAGTTTGGAATACAGTACACGAATCTTACGTGTGTCTCAAAACCACCCATATAACGGGGTGGAAACCACCCTTATATAAAAATAGACTGCGTGAATACCAATAGATTGTGGGAAATGGAGGAGTTTTCGATGTTTTAATTCCAGAATAGAATCTTGGGTGACCCTGTTCTACCTTATTCTTAGTCGGTACAAAAACTAGCCCTATAATAGGGTAGAAACTATCCTTATTACAGAATAAAGCACAAATGCCAATAAATCACGGGAAATAACTATTTATAGTTTAAGTACAGAACATGAATCTGGAGTGACTCCCAGGGCACCTCGCTCACTCGTGACCCAAAATCTCTTCTATAAAGCGTACTAGCCACTCTTATATAAGAACAAATTGCATGAATACCAATAAATCGTGGGAAATGTTGAAGTTTTCATTGTTTCAGTTCCAGAATAGATTCTTGAGTGACGTTGTTCTACCCTATTCTCACTTGGTACCCAAAATCATCCCTAAAAAACCGCCCCTACATAATAAAATGTACATATGCCAGTTTTTCAATTTTTCTTCTCAGAATACCTTTTTTCTCATTTTCAAATGATCTCCTCACTGGCTCTCTTTTATGTTCTTCGTGCGTGTCTCTTTTCATAGGCCAACAGTAGTCGGTCATCATGTGGACATCTCACCTTCCTTGATACCGCTTCTTCATTTCCGAAATAAAAGCGTTCGCCTTGCTCTTCATTGTATTCACCTAAATTTTCTGGATGGCGGACAACTGTTGGTCCATAAAAAGAGACACACACGAAGAACACAATAGGAAGCCAATGAGAAGATCATTTGAAAATAAGAAAAAAGGTATTCTAGGAAAAAATATTCAAAAAACGTTCATATTCTTCAGTCAAGCTGCATTTATTGCACGAAAAGGTTAATGCAGCTTAACTGAAGAATATGAACATTTTATTAATCTTTTTTTCCTAGAGTACCTTTTTTTCTTATTTTCAAATAATCTTCTCATTGGCTCTGTAATTTCGGTGAATACAATAAAGAGCAAGGCGAACGCTTTCACCAGGATATTTCGGAGATGGAGAAGCGGTATCAAGGAAGGTGGGATGTCCACATGATGGCCGACTACTGTTGGTCTATGAAAAGAGACACGACCGAAGAACATAAAAGAGAGCCAGTGAGGAGATCATTGGAAAATGAGAAGAGGTATTTTGAGAAGAAAAATTTAAAAACTAGCATATGTACATTTTTTTTTACTAACGTAATATTTTGTCGATCTCCTCTATATATTTCCTTAAATATATAAGGAATAAAACCAGACTGCAGACTGCAGTCTGCAAGTGGTGTGGAGTGGCTGGCACGAGAGCTCCTTTGAGTAGGAATAAGTCTTTCGGCTGGTGTTTATTGCAATCGAAGTTTTAGCGTTTTGTGGCAGTACATAGTTGTACTTAACGCGGCCAGGCTTGCAATTAGAAATCCAGCGCTCGACGGGGCATTAGTCCGGAGAATAGCTGTTGGTTGCAGTCTGGTTTTATTCCTTATATATTTAAGGAAATGTATAGAGGAGATCGACAAAATATTACGTTAGTAAATATTCTGCCCTCTAAAAGCATAGCTACCATTGTACATTTTATTATGTAGGGGTGTTTTTTTAGGGATGGTTTTGGGTACCAAGTGAGAATAGGGAGATCAACGTCACTCAAGAATCTATTCTGGAACTGAAACAATGAAAACTCCAACATTTCCCACGATTTATTGGTATTCATGCAATTTATTCTTATATAAGGGTGGCTACGACCGTATATAGAAAAGATTTTGGGTCACGAGTAAGCGAGGTGCCCTGGGATTCACTCCAGATTCATGTTCTGTACTTAAACTATAAAAAAGTTATTTCCCGTGATTTATTGGCATTTGTGGTTCATTCTGTAATAAGAATGGTTTCCACTCTATTATAGGGGTAGTTTTTATACCGACTAAGAATAAGGTAGAACAGGGTCACCCAAGATTCTATTCTGAAATTAAAACATCGAAAACTCCTTCATTTCCCACAATCTATTGATGTTCACGCAGTCTATTTTTATATAAGGGTGGTTTCCACCGTGTTATATATGTGGTTTTCAGACACGCGTAAGATTCATGTACTGTATTCCCAACTATAAAAACTTTAACATTTCTCGCGATTTATTGGCATTTATATACTCTATGCTTGTACAGGGGGAGTTTTCAGCATATTATAAGGATAGTTTTCCAGTCAATATTCAAGTAAGTGACTGCTGAATATGAAACATTTTCCTTTCCCATGTTTTTCACTATTCATTTATATCCATTCATTGAATCCTGATGTATGGGACGGTTTTACCCCATTTTCGGGGTTGTTTTTGGCTGTAGCGCAAAAGTTTGGGGTTATACGAATTTTTTTGACCTCGGATTCGGATTCAGCGTCGAAAAATACATAGGAATACTATGGTCAGTCATCCAGATCAGAAACTTTTTTTTTGTGGGGCTGTTATCAATCAGTCTTAAAAATATGTAAAATATTTACTTGCTGGGTATTTGAAACAGTGTTAAAAATTAATATTAAAATTTATTTCAGACAGTGCAGTAGTATACATTCTTTTTTAGAAATGTGACAACGTTGCAAGTTACTGTCAAATGTAAAATCCCCCTGTTTTGGAGGTTATTACGCTATTACGTCACGAGATATCCGAAAAACTACCTTATTTAAATCCACTCTGATTTTTAGCATATTCATTTTACAACACAACCAATAATAGTCAGTAAAATTAGTTTGAAATTATATTTGTAACATTTTGTAGAGTCATACTATAATGCTATATTATTAATATTGTCGTTATCGTTATTGTCTACTATATTGATTTATTTACAACAATCTGTATTTTTAACAAAATGAGACATATTACTATACTCTTTTGTGACCCTTTTAATCCAATTTTTTTTTTATAAATTTAGACCTCATAATCATATTCAGAGACCTAAAAAATACAAGTATATGGATTTTGGAGAATTTACTTGTAACATTAGAAGAATTATTAATTTTTCAGTATATAAAGGTGGTTTCAACCCTTAATATTTTCGTCTTTACTATGTTTTGACCTCATAATCATATTCAGCGACCTCAAGAACATAATTTAATTCTCTATAACTTTCACATTGACCTCATGGGCATCCGATGCATAGGACGTGAGATATTTGACCATCAAAATCTTGTGTAGCCATGTTGGGATTTTTGGGATTTTTGTGGATTTGGGTTTGGGACACCTCAAAGAACGTCTGTGCAAAAATTCCGATTTTTACTAATTTGTCTAGGTTTCCTCATTTTTTTTGTCTAATTCCCCTGCAGTAAATGGAAATCAACAGACTCAGAGTATAACTGCTGCAAAAGGGCCGTTACAAGAATTTGAAGGCTGTGCAACTTAGATCAATTTTAAACACTAATTATATTGGTAGAAAGAGCGGTAAAATTGTATACGACCTGTTTAATAGAGAAATTTATAAGACTTAATTTTGTACATAACCATTTTTGTCGACGGAAATCGCGAAAAACCATATTTTCGTGACTTCCCAGCATTCCTGGAGGGGGGATTTCGGGCCTCGTTCGAATGGGACAAATAGACCCGTTCAGCATTTTTTTTATTTTAGAAATCGAAAGTAGAACATTTTTCAAAGCAATTTCCAAATTCTTAGGTTTCTATTCGGACGTTTAAGCCCTTATTATAGTACACGCAAATTAGATTAAAAAACCGCTGCCCAAGGAATCACTACTTCCACATCCAAATTTTTTATCCAAGTCACTCGCAACGAAAAAAATTTGTATGTGGAAATAATTGTTTATGAAACTTTAATAATATAATATTTGAAATCCTCTACCCCAAAAACCCATAAAACGATACCCCACATCGGTAGCGGGGTGGGGGTGGTGATGGGGGGTGGTAGTGGGGGTGGATGAAGTAAAAAAATATTTTGAGGTTTCTGGTTCTTGTACACACACTAAATCACAATTTTTTTTCATCCCCTTTAATAATGGGGTGGGGGTGATAATGGGGGTGGCTAATGCCAAAACTTTTTTTGGGACCTTAGCTTCTCTTGTATATACTAAATACCAATTTTATGGACTCTTACCTGCTTGATTTACCTATTTTCCCCAAATTTACCCCAATTTACCCTCCAACCCTTCGACGGAACAAGATGAAAATATAATCTAGTTCTAGATCTCGTTAAAGTACATATGTGTACCAAATTTAAAGTCAATATCTCAAACGGTTCCAGAGTAAACGTGCGCACAAAAAAAGTTACAGACAGACCGACAGACAGACCGACAGACAGACAGACCGACAGACAGACCGACAGACAGAAATTTTTTTTTCGTTCAAACTTAAAATCTCGTGACATTCTAAGCCTATTTGAACAATAAAAATTTTTAAAAATTTTTTTGTCGTTACTATACTTCCACTGGATGTGGAAGTAAAACACTGAATAGGAGAAATAATATATAAAGTAATAATATTTGGGATTTGGGATAGATAGGGTTAGAAAAGTTCCCCCCCAATTCAGTGGTGGAACGTCCTTTTTTTTTGCAAAAAACCACCCCCAACGTGGACTTAACTCTGGTTTTTCACTTTTATCTTGTAAATCGTTTGTCGGAAGAGAAAAAAGTATAGGAAATAAAAAATTTGTCGTTAAGTTCTGCATAAGAAATGTCCTATTAACCTTGTAGCTTATCCTTACCTATTTCGCGCTAACAGCGTCCGAACAGCCGGCAGTTTGGGGCGCAGAAGTAAAAATCGATCCTATTCCAAGTTTCACAGCGAATATCTTAAAACCGATTACTAATTTATAGAGCGGAATTTTCTCTATAATATGCATGTGATATTTTCAATGCTGTACGAGAGAGGCCAATAGATTTTTCCAATTGCCAGTTCATTGTTGATAGCGGCAATTTGATTCATCGTGTAGTTGTAGTACGGCCGAAGCAGGGTACCTTTGACGACGTTTATACAGCCTACGTTCACTTGTGTTTGACGGATATGCCGACAATGCCTGCAGTACGAAGAGCGTCGAAAGACAGCAGCGACTTTTGAAACGCATTTCACCGGAAATTATTTTCAATGAGAACACGCCACTGACTGAAATGCAAAATAAAATGATAAACAATCTCACAAAAGGGAACAGTTTATTTCGCAATTGGTGGAGAGATTTAAAAACGAGGGAATCAAAACAATTACTGCTGTAGACGACGGTGACGTACTCATAGTTCAAACCGCCTTAAATGAATCTCATGAAAACGATACAGTGGCCATCGTCGGACAAGATATTGATCTTCTAGCATTGATTATCGCTCTCGCACCTGAAGGTAAAGATATCCGTTTCTTAAGAGTGGCTCAGGGAAAATAAAAAATAAAGCTTACAGTTATCGTAGCTTGCAGTCCTCGGAAGTTTTAAAAAGCTGTAAGGAGTCAGTTTTGTTTGTCCACGCGTTCAGTGGATACAATACCACTTTAGCTTTCTTTGGTAAAGGAAAAGTGCAAACGGTGGAATGCGTCAATAAAAGAAAAGATCTCGAAGAGGTTGTCCGTATATTCAACAACCGTAGCTCAACGAAAAAATAAATTACAAGTACTGGAGAGTAATTCGCGCTAGCAGTATACAAAGCCCCCAAAAAGAGACATCTTTGAATCATCAAAGATTCATTATCTTCAATAAGTTAGTTGGTTAATCTAGTACTGCCTGGATTCTACCAAGGCTGTAATCAACATCTGAGGCATTACATTCGAAGAAGAGTTCGTGGATGAGGAACCCCTTAATGAGTAAAATTGGAAATAATTTTAGTGGAATAGGCCTACAGGGTAAACCACCTTTAAAAAAACGCATCGAGAGCTCTACCTCATGGGTGGTATGGAAACGAGCTCAAATTGACAAACACAGCTTTGTGGAAAAAAAGGGGAAAATACATAAAAATCATTTGCATCAAAACCCGCTATATATGCATCTTATAGAGAAAATTCCGCTCTATAAATTCAGTCCTGAGCATTTTTCTCGTTAAAGTAACCGGTTTTAAGATATTCGCTGTGAAACTTGGAATAGGATCGATTTTTACCTCTGCGCCCCAAACTGCCCTGTTCGGGCGCTGTTGGCGCGAAATAGGTGACGATAAGCTACAAGGTTAATAGGACATTTTTTATGCAGAATTTAACGACAAATTTTTTATTTCCTATACTTTTTTCTCTTCCGACGAACGATTTACAAGATGAAAGTGAGAAACCAGCGTTAAGCTCCTGTTGGGGATGGTTTTTTGCAAAAAAAAGGACGTTCCACCCTTAAATTTGGGGGGAACATTTCGGGTATCTATTTCTAACCCTATCTAGAGTACGCATCCCAAATATTATTACTTTATAAATTATTTCTTCTAAAATATCTAATTTACGTGGACTATTATTAAAAACATTGGAGGTGAAATAAAATTAAATTTTAAGAAGAAAAGGTTCTATGCAATTTTTCATAAAAATTTAAGTTATAACGACTTGAAAGTTGGGATTTTAGCTTACAAAAAAGGTATTTCAAAACAATATTCGTCAAATAGTCTAAGGGAGTCGGTAGCCCAGTGTGTTAGCGCATCTAGCTTGCAAACTCCCCGAGCAGCACTATTCTCAATTATTTGAAGCAATGCATATAATTTACTTACGCATATCAACTCTTGTAAATATGCAGACAAATAAAATAAATAAAAAGTATCTATGTGCATTATCTCCTGGCTACCACCAGCCGTTGGTTGAATATTTCGCGCGATTAGTGTTAGAATATTTGATCAATATCCATAATGTATAAAATACCTACTATATAAGATAATGAAATACTTAGATACAGAATGACATGTACACATAATTTTCAATAAATTTGCTTTAATGGTTAATGGTTAATGGCATCTAGCTTGCACTCTGAGCGTACCTAACGAAGTAAGTTCAAGCCCCACACAGCGAAAAAATTTTTCATAGGAAATTTTCCCTAAGAAGTGGTTCGGATTCCACCATAAACTGTAGGACCCCGTCTCCTTTACTCAAACATATCTAGATCTTCTAGACTTAAGAGGGTCACTGACATGGAAAGCGGTTAAAACACATTTAAATGGCGTGCAAATTTGACGACGAATGGTTACCGTCTGCCAGTCGGTAATCGAAGAGACTATATAAGTACAAAATTTTTTTCTCTCTGGAACTTTTTGGTATGGTGGGGAGATAGGGAGGGGGGGCATTTATTTTTTAACCGAATGATTATCGATATCTATCCGCATAGGTAGTTAGTATATGTGCTTCACATACCCCAGTTACGCTGGCAGACGAAACTTCAGATCTGCGCGCGCGTTAACTTCAAATAGAAAAAAAAAATTTAGTTTCGATTTCCGGTTAACGCGCACGCCGACCGGAAGTTTCGTCTGCCAACGTAATTGGGGTATGTGAAGTACATATACTAACTACCTATGCGGACAGATATCGATAATCATTCGATTAAAACATAAATGCCCCCCCTCCCTATCCCCTCACTATACCAAAAAGTTCCAGAGAGAAAAAAATTTTGTACTTATATGGTCTCTTCGATTACCGACTAGCAGACGGTAACCATTCGTCGTCGAATTTGCACGCTATTTCCTAGACTAAAATAACTCGAAAAGTAATACATTGAGCGAAAACATGCTAAAGACAAATAAGAAAGCTACTAAACTGAGGATGAATTTTGTTTTTTTCTAATTTCTGTAGAGTTAATAGTTTCGGAGATCTGGAAGTATAAAAGTGGCGTCCGAACTTCTATAAGACGAGTTTTTTAGTTTAAATGTTACATATCTCAGAAACTATGGCACTTACGTCAAAAGTGGTAAGAATAAAAATGAAAGACTATTAAATAGGCTTTTATTAGTCTTTCAGATGTTTTTTTTTTCTATTTCTATAGCATAAAAACAAAACAGAAACAATGTACTTTTTCGATTTTTGCTTATGCAAAATGACGTCACGAATCGGCGAAGCGCTTTGTACTGAAAGCCGATTTTTAACATTGAATATCTGAGGATTGGATATACTTATAAAGCTGAAGCTGAAATTTTAACAGCTTATCTAGATGATCGAATTCTACTGAATACCATAAATAATAATGAAAAATAATTATCGGTAACAAGCCAATTAAGGACTTCTCTTGACACACAAGTGAATCAATTTACATTAAGAAACCTTGTGTTTGAATTATTTCTACTCCAAAATAACTGGCCTGTGATCTATTTATATTTATAGTTTAAACATTTCTACTTTTATTTTAGCTCATAAACTAATAGAAATTTATCACAATAATGCTGCAAAAAACAGTGATTCTGATGAAGCACAGTCTCAAAAAAACCGACGAAAGCAACATTTAAATCCAGCACACGTTAAAAAATGTTCAGAACATGGTGGTTCAACAAAGTCATGTGCAACCGAAGTCCCACCCTTAAATATTTGTGAAAAACCTGAAGCTGTTATACCAGAATCAAGACATGAAGCAATTCGTTCTGTCACGCGCTATGCCGCAGAGATGGAGCAGTTTGAACCACTCCAAGCTCCAAGAACGGAAATTACCACGTATTCAAAAAATTATGAATTACCGACTATAGCGTCGAGAATGAAGCAAGTAGCAAAGAGTTACCTTAATAATTTTAGTTTCAAGGTTTGTTTGGTTCACTCATTACAGCCTGATATTCTATAATGTGTTTTCCATACTTCTAAAAACAGTTTTTGGGTTTTGTCATATCTTAGCAATTATTTTGTACTAAATTAGGTAATGCGAAACGAGAGTTATCGCATTAGTCTAGGTGCCCGCGTACAAAAATGCAATTTATACATATCCTCGTATAACTACTTGTACGGCATAATTGCGCCTAATCTATCACTTTTTTCCCCTGCGAAAATTTTCATAAACGCGGCGTTCCTCCTCTGCATGAAAAAGACGATTTCCACACGTCGCGTCGTACTGGAAAATCGGCAAATATATTTTGTTGGACAATTTGAGAATTGGATTCTACATATATATTCTATATATTTCTACAAACTGTTCGACAAAAATTTTGGAACGATAAGGGTGTCTACCACCCTAAACATAACATAACATAACTTTAAAACATTTATTGATAACCAGCTGATTTTTTCAAGATTGCTTAATAAAAATATGTAGAATCCAATTTTCGAATTGTCGGACAAAATATATTTGCCGATTTTCCAGTCCGACGTGTGGAAATCGTCTTTTTCATGCAGAGGAGGAACGCCGCATTTACGAAAATTTTCGCAGAGGATAAAAGTGATAGACTAGGCGCAATTATGGCGTATAAGAAGTTATACGAGGATATGTATAAATTGCATTTTTGTACGCGGGCACCTAGACTACATGTGATGATTATTGGGCACGTGTAGGGAATGCAACCGCTGAGAATAATCTATTACTTTTTGATTCTAGTCAATTGCTGTGAGTTCGCTAAACGGTGTATAGCAAGTTGATAGTAAATGTCACTACAAATGAGTTAAGTTTCACCGCTGACTAAACTCAACGTGAATTTTTGTTGCTAGCATAAAACACCCAACAGTTGTTGTAGCCCGGGAGGTAGCTACACATTTTTGGGACTCATACCATTAAGGCCGATTTTCACTTATGTAGTAGTTCATTGCGTGTACATACACGAAACGGTGCGGCGGTCAGCTGGCGCACCCGCGGTGGGGGAAGCTACGAGAACGCCACCCGCTAGAAAATTTATTGAAGTAAAGACATACCATCAAAGTTGAAATTTTGTACGCTGTATAATAATGTTAAAAAGTGATCAAAATCATAATCAGCTGTTAAAATAAGGGAAAAGCTCTCAGCTTTCGTTATGAAAACAATATAACGCGCGCAACGCGTGCTAGCCGCGAACTACAATGTTTATGGCGTCAGCTGTCGACCTTTCCCTTCTCTTACTGTCAGCTGACTTAATTTTTCGTCAAATACATTATCCGTATTGTTATACAAAAAAAATTGAACTTTATAGTGTAGGTGCCCGCGTGCATAAATGCAATTTATACATATACTCGTGTAACTTCTTGTACGGCATAATTGCGCCTAGTCTATCACTTTTTTCCTTTGCGAAAATTTTCGTAAACGCGGCGTTCCTCCTCGGCATGTATATGTAGAATCCAGTTTTCGAATTGTCGAACAAAATATATTTGCCGATTTTCCAGTCCGACGCGTGGAAATCGTATTTTTCATGCCGAGGAGGAACGCCGCGTTTACGAAAATTTTCGCATAGGAAAAAAGTGATAGACTAGGCGCAATTATGGCGTACAAGAACTTATACGAGGATATGTACAAGTTGCATTTATGTACGCGAGCACCTTAATGAAATTACTCAAATTTAAACTTTTATCGTGTTTATATGAGCTGCAGACGTATTATCCACCACCATATTAACAGCTGACTGTGATTTTTTATCACTTTCTAACATTATTAAATAACACAAAATTTAAACTTTGTTGGTATGTTTTTATTTCAATATTTTTTTTTTCGCGTGAGAGGCGCTCCAGCACATACCTCCACCGTTACTTGAGCAGCTGACCGCCGTTTCATGTATGTGTACGTAATAAACTATTGTATAAATGAAAATCAGCCTTAACGAAATGACTAGCTCCAACTATTGGTGATTAGCACATTTTCAGCGTTGCCGTTTGGGAACCGCTGCTTACAAACAATGCCAACCGTTGCACTCCTTAAAGATTCCCATTAACATAACCTCTGCTGACTGAATCTATCTGAAAATAATCTAAACTGTCAATGTTATCAATATAATGACAGTAAATGACCTTATTTCTAAATAAAATATAACGCGGAAGAAGAATAATACAAAAACAAAGTACTGTCAATTTAACTTGATATTTTCCAAAAGAACTACGCGAACTATCGAGCCTCTTAGAGTAAGATTGCAAATCTGACGTCCTACTCCATGCAGGGTTGCCCCTTTTGGTTTATCGAAATCGAGACAAGAATTTCTAACCTCTAATAAGATACGTACTAAGGTCGACCTTCACCGATCAGGTAACCTAATGAAATCTATTTTATATGAAAAAAAAAAATGCTAACAAAAGTAACGGTAATGGGTTGCTTAACGAAATATGTTCAAGGCTTTTTTTTGTTTTTTTTTGTTTTCTTTTATTTTTTATATTTTTTAAATTTTATTTGTACTTATCGTTTCGCAATAAAATTATCTTTATTTTGATATATAATTTATTTGGTTACAAGATCAGTGAAGGTACCACTTTTGATTCACCTATTTAAACCTAGCAACCGTACAGCCTTGAACGGAAAAATGTAAGCAACCCCATGGTTACATATTCTATACGTTTCTTACTTTCGATTAGTGTTAATTTTTTTTTGTTAGAAGATCGGTGAAGGTATGGAAAAAAAAATTATTGAATTTTCAACTAAATATAGCCTTGAACATATTTCGTTAGGCAACCCATCACTGTTACTTTTGATAGCATATTTTTTTTCATAAAAAATAGATTTCATCCGGTTACCTGATCGGTGAAGGTCGACCTTAGTACGGATTCTGTACTATAAGAGAGGGCCTAAATTTTGTTTCCACAATATAGTAGAGAGCTCAATCATAACTAAACTTTCCGATAATTTTTTTGGGGAGTTCAAGGTTATTGAATGTTTTTCATGTACCGACCGCAAAGCAATAAGCAATATATAAACAAAATAAACAATAACTTTTCTTTAACAATTATAAACATTTTTGTTTAAACTTTGTCTGTGAACCCAAGGTAAAATAATAAATTAACGCAATTTTAAACTTCTATCTATCTGCCCTTCGTTAGTTCTTTTCCAGTCGATCCCCATAATTTCGCCTTGGAGAATAACCTAAAGTTAGAGGAATAGGGAATTCTCTGGCTGCAGCAATTTTATTGTTTTAATTTGCCATAAATATAATAACAGTGCTATGAGAAGGTTTGGATTAAATCAGTCCATTGCTTCTTGTAAAATTTAAACAATTCTTGTTTCAACAATGAAATTTTCATTTTTCTTATTATATCCGGTTCTAGTAATCGCGTAGCAAGAATAAAAATACCAAATTGTTCGTAACAAAATTTTGAATAAGACTAGTAGTCGGTATTGAGGGAGGTGGTGGTTTCAACCCGTGGGTCGTTAGGATGTCTGGTTGCGAAATTTTACAGGACATATTGAGTTTCTTCAAAAAAAACCCCGTTCCATCAAGTCCTCGCATGCCTGACGCCGAAAAATCGAAAATGGGGGTGGTTTTCTGCGTTTAGTTCGAGTGGGGTAGGGACTGCGCGACTATCACCATTAGTCTAGGTGCCCGCGTACAAACATGCAATTTATACATATCCTCGTATAACTTCTTGTACGGCATAATTGCGCCTAGTCTATCACTGTTTTCCTCTGCGAAAATTTTCGTAAACGCGGCGTTCCTCCTCGGCATGAAAAAGACGATTTCCACACGTCGGACTGGAAAATTGGCAAATATATTTTGTTCGACAATTCGAAAATTGGATTCTACATATTTTTATTAAGCAATCTTGAAAAAATCAGCTGGTTATCAATAAATGTTTTAAAGTTATGTTTAGGGTGGTAGACACCCTTAACGTTCCGAAATTTTTGCCGGACAGTTTGTAGAAATATATAGAATATATATGTAGAATCCAATTCTCAAATTGTCCTACAAAATATATTTGCCGATTTTCCAGTACAACGCCACAGTGGGCCATTTGCAACTTCTAGGTGGACAAAATTCTACAAATTTCTAAATGAGCTTAAAATAATTGTTAGAAGACCGAAAAAATAGTGAAAAAATTCTAGGCATTAAGGGGGTGGTCTTTGAGGGTTGAAAAATAAATTTGCTTCTAGAGTGCCGAAACTCTGTGAGTATGATAAAATGATATCTGTGAATATATAAAAAAATAGTTAAAACATTATAAATAGTAGAGGGGTTGTTTTTGAGGGGTTGAAAGATAAATATTATTTTAAAATTCTGAAACTTTGTGGATATGATAATATTATATCCGCGAGTTCGCTAAAAATAGTAAAAAAAATCTAAAACAATAAGGGGTTGGATTTGAGAGGATTGAAAAATAAAACTTTAATAACTATGTAAGAAAGTTTCAAAAAATTTTGTTGTAAATGTTTTAATTTTTTAACATAACTTCACATCACATCACACATCATTTTTTGACTCTGACTGTTCCAGGGTTATTATCTTCATCTTCATATAAATGTTACATACATAAAAGCTACAAGAATTATATAATAAAATAAAATGAAAAACATAACATACAAAAATGTACAAAAGTATTGGCATTTTAATGAAATTCATACTTCGAATAAATTCCACCCATTTCTTAACGCAAGTTTGATCTGATGTAATTGCTACTATTTATAATTTTTAACTAATTTTTTATATTCACAGATATCATACTCACAGAGTTTCGGCATTCTAGAAGCAAATTTATTTTTCAACCCCTCAAAAACCACCCCCTGAATGTCTAGAATTTTTTCACTATTTTTCCGGTCTTCTAACGACCATTTTAAGCTAATTTAGAAATTTGTAGAAATTTGTCCATCTAGAAGTTGCATATGGCCCACTGTGCGGGGGTAGGAGGGGTTGACTCATTGGCTTTTTGACTGGTTTCAAGAAGATCCCAGTTTTTTATTATAATGTCACCATAGATCCAGTTATGGTGCTTGCTTAAAAAAATATTTTTGTTGCGGCTACATCGCTTCCATCTATCATTCACCATAATCCAGAAAGAGCGCAGTTTTATTTTGAGTTCGTTCTCCATTTCTTGTGAGGAATGGGATAATTGCAGAATTGCCTTTACAGCTTTTAGCAGCTCATCCTCAGTTTTTATCACTGGAGGATCGTCTCCTTTGATTTTATCAAATAGGAGTCTTCTTGAAAGAACTCGTTGTTGACCTGCAAAAAAAAATCTCTAAGTTAAACTCGCACGAATTTGCACTTCAAATCAATGCCTATAAGTCTTAAAGAACTACACTTTACAACAAAGTAATGAAACTGGGATAGACACGCATAGCAAAAAAGTTGCAGGCTAATAAATACGCGACTTTAATAAAAATAAAGTATTTTTTTGTCGTATTTTATTTAGCTTCTCTGGCAATTATATAATTACAATAATTTCCAAATAAATTATAATATTAAGTACATACCTTTGTCAACCATATCGGATAAAATTCACAATAATAAAGTTTGAAATTACGCTGTACACAATTATTACACACGCAAGCGCACGGACGACTGATTAACCTGCGAAATAGTACGTAAATACCGGTCGGTTTGTCAGTCCCTACCACCCAAGTGGTTAGTAATAATTTTTTTGTCGCGGCGGTTTATTGCTTTCTGGAATGTTGGCAGTGGTTATATAAAGGAATAATAATAATTTTTACAAGTCGAATTTTTGGAATATTGTCGCGCCAGAATCCAATTCTTGCCCACTGTGGCGACGTGTGGAAATCGTCTTTTTCATGTCGAGGACGAACGCCGCGTTTACAAAAATTTTCGCAGAGGAAAAAAGTGACTAGGCGCAATTATGCCGTACAAGAAGTTATACGAGGATATGTATAAATTGCATTTTTGTACATCGTGTTGGCTGTCCTCGAAAACGGGGAGGTAGTGATGTTTGGTCGCTACCTTGCACTTTTGGGGTTTTACACTTTTTTGCAAGTTTCGTCAAGGAGAAATCAAGCAGTGGCGGACCCAAACTAGGCATCTGGGGGGGAGGGGGGGCGTTAATTAACAATAAGTAAAATTTGTGGAAATAACCTCAATACGTACAAAACGAAAATAAAAAAATTCCATATGATGCGAATTTTTTTAAAAACACGTTATAAAGATAAGAAAAGCGCTATTAAGGATAGGATTTTGCAGAGTGAGAGGGAAATACCTATGTTTATTTTCGGTTTATTATAAATATTTAAAAAACCAAACATAGTATAATCTTAAAAACTGTTTTAAAAAATTGCTATTGTTCTAACGAATACATATTTTCTATTGTAAATTTATGTTGTACTTGAATATCGTAGTTTGTCAACGAAAATAGTTTTCATTATTAAAGTATCGCATTTAACTATATACAAAATTTATGATAAAAACAGTTGTATTCCTTTTTAAATATTTTTAATAAACCGAAAATAAACGCATATTTCTCTCTCACTCACACTTAACTAAAAGAAATAAAACGTAAAAAGGCGCATTCTTAATTAAAAGAAAAAACAATATATCAATGTACCGAAAATACTTATAATAAAATTTCAATTCTTGTTTTTTGTTTTAGCCTTTATTACTATATTACTTATAACTATAACATTTTGCTTGATTTAGAAAAATATGTAAAAAAAAAACCTTAAATTCTGTTTAGGTAAAAGTAAAATTTGAAGTACTTGACTATTTTCCTTAGATTTATTAAGCTGCGGAGACGACATGTAATGAGTTTGCTGGGGACCACCGAAATTCGTCCATTCCTAGAAACAGACACTTAGGAGAGACAATTACCTACCAGTTACAAATAAAAAACTTCGAAAATTCGTTACGGCTCATAAAATAGTTTGAGATTTTAAAGTATTACGGAAATACCATGAAAGGAAGTCACGACTCGGATTAGCTACTAGCTAATTGAATATATTATATTCAAAATTATACTCTCAAAGTTGTGTTAATCATTAATTATTATTTACGTGTGGTGACAGGTAAACTACTTCGAAGGTCCGGGGGGGGGGGGGGGGGAGCGATGGCCCCCATGACCCGCCACTGAAATCAGGGAGAAATCAAGGGGAAATCATAGGAAATTTTAGCACCAAAATAAACTATTGCGCGTGCGCGGTTTGAATTTTGATGTCTGCATGTAAGGCTTGTTTACACGATGCGGTTTACTACGTGGCCAGTAAGCCAGTTGTTGGTCTGAGAGCTCCTAGGCCGTTAAAATACTGGTTCTTGCTGTTTTGTTACGATCGATTTTCACATTTAATAATGGCCAGAAATTTATGTATTAATTTTCGTTATTTTCCCAAATTTTATTATGCATTTGAGCCTATTGGTACTGTCCCTCGCCAAAAGATAATAATAGAGTATAACTGGTTGCATAATAGCACTACCTTATGGTTCATGTCGGCCATAAATGCGCTTTGTTACAGGAAGTATGGGTGAGTGCGTTCAGATATTCATTAAGAGAGTGCATTGCAAAAACGCCCTTTTAAAGCTTCTACAATGGCCAGTATTGTTGATTAAACCTTCTTTTGGTGGGTAGATTTATGAGGGGACGGCTTTCAGAGTATATTATGATAATATTTATGGATATAAACGAAGTTAGGAAAATCTATTCTAGTTGTGGGGTACGCCGTGAAGTGGAAATTCTGAACGTACCGAGACGCAAGACAAGAACTTGACATTTTGATAGAGGGCATTTTCTTGGTCATTTTTCCTTTTGCTGCTAGAAGATTGAGTCGTCTGAATACGAGTTTTAGCAATATTGTAAGTTTTGCTCCATTTATGGGATTTAGTATTCATCACGACAAGATTAGTTGTATTTTTATTTGGTTTTGAGTATCGTTTTGGGGAAATGCAGCTAGGGATTTCCGGATAAAGTCAATTTTCAAAGCACGTGGCGTCGTCTGAATGCAAGATTTTGAAGTGCCATTTTGACGGCAAAGGACCTCTTTCAGCCCACATCACATCTCAGGTACGTCTCTGAAAACCCACTTAAAGTTGAAATAGATTTGTAATTTAGGTTATTTATTTTATTGCAGGGCTGATTGTTTGTTTGTTCGTTTGTTATTTGTTTCCTTGTTGAGTATGTTACAAGTATTGGGATCTATTTGTTAGTTTATGGCTATTTGGATTGATACCTTATGATTTTACTTGGATCTGTTACTCGTAGTCTACTTGAGCTTTTATGTCACATTCTACACTTTACGAGGGACTTCCAACCTGACCCTGGTTTCAACTTCTAGTCCAGATTTTGGTGTCTAGATGGTGGATTATTGACTGACATCTTGTGTATGTATGGTACTGGGGATCTCGGCACGTTACCTTAGACTCCACGTAGATGGTCTACCACCTGCGGCTGTTATCACCTAGAATTACGCTACCCTGTTATGGTAGGACGGGAAAAGGTATTCAGACACTACCAAAGGTAAGCGGAATCATATTCTCTTAACGAGGGATCCGGTACATCAACTCAACGTCCACGAGACAGTAAAATACATTTTCAAGGAATATTGGTAATATTTTGCTCGTAACGTAAATCTCAGTATCATTTTAGATTTCAGTAATATTTGGTATGTTTTGTGTATCGTTGTGTATATTCACTAACTGAATAGTTTTGCCTTATTTTACAAATAGATGTCAATAATTTTAAGTAATTTTATGTTTTACCGTAACTTGGGTCATTTGTAGTTTTTTTTTGTCACGCTTCTGGCATATGATCTTTTGTACATTTATCAAGGATTTATTATTTTGTAAGATATTTTGTGTATATTAGGTTAAGCGTGTGGGCCCCACTTATTAGTTCACTTATTAGGGTATATTGTGATACTTGTACTGCGTACTGAGTTATCGGTGATAATTGTGAAATGTTTTATTAAACGTTTAATTAGAACGACGTTGTCTTTCATATCTGACCACCTACACCACCCCAATTATCGAAGCCACCCCCAAGGACCTGACTAGTCGGCCGTGTGAGACTCCCTCCTCACTAGCTTAATTGCAGAGGGGGTACTGCACGTAAAATATTAAAATTTTGTTCAGGCCACAGGGTGACTACCCTACCCTGCGTTCGAGGTTTAGCAGCCTTTGGGGCCCCCTCTTATAAGTGGGTTTAGGCCCGGTAACAGTTTATACTTGCTGTCTTACCACACCAGTGTACAAAGACAAAATTTCATTCAAAAATATCTCTGACGCGTATAGTTATCGTTCGCAAGCTAATACGATCTTTTTCTTTAATACTGTGTGATGAATTATCAGACAACCAGCCAGGCAACAGACGGACGCCATTTTTTGGTTACTTGAGACGTCATTTTGCGACCTGGAATGATGTAAAAATGACGTCATCATGTCACAGGCCAACGGCGCCATTTTGTGACGTAATTCAGAAACGTATATTGGACCATGTGTAAGCTATTTTTAATTAATTGAAATAAATGTACATTTGAGAAACATAATAAAGCAATTTGGTGCAAAATGACGTGTGTTTCTTAAGGGCTTTGGGAGGTCTTCATTTTCCGATGTATGATGGGTTACAGGATGAGCCCTCATGTACGCTGCAGATGAATGGACAATTAATTAATTAATAGGTTAATCACCCCCTAGTTGTTGTACTCTCTCAACTCAGCCACAGAATGATCTTTAACCTGGTTGTTATAAAATCCATCCAAATTTATCGACATTTCCTGAATGTATTTGAACATAGCAATTTTTATTATTTATTTTCTATTAATTCACTAGAATGGAAGATAAAAAGTGACTGATTATCGTAAGTGATTTGTATGTGGCGCCATCTAGAAATAATTTCTGCAACACACATTTTGTCGTCACCTGACGCAGTCGACCAATGTTGCCAAAAAATGACGTCGAGATGATGTCAGTCTGCTGCCTGGGCATGATCCAGATGAATATAATGCTGTTATGAGAATGACAATCAATTCGAAGAACTTCTGTGTTTAGTAGCCCCAATCAACAATATTGGCGCACTGCTGCTCACCCCATCTTCCCGGCATTTTAAAATAATGTAATAATAATTTTTCGAAAAGTATTTAACCTCGTACTGTCTAATCAGCAGAATCAGCTACTGACCCGTGCGCTGCATGTTCACAAGGTCAGTGGCTGACCAGTGGACAGCAGAAACAAAAATATTTGAAGTAGTTGGCTATGCCAGTTACTGGATAGCTCATATCGTCAATAGCTCGCCCGCTCTGTTTATATGAAGTCAATAACTGGCAGTCAGTAACTGACTATCAACTTGCACGCCAACTTGCATCGTGTAAACGAGCCTTTAGTTATAGTATATAGTATATAGGGTATGAAGTAAAAAAATATTTTGAGGTTTTTGGTTCTCGTACACACACTAAATCACAATTTTTTTTCACCCCCTTTAATAATTAGGTGGGGGTGGTAATGAGGGTGGCTAATGTCAAAAAGTTTTTTGAGACTTTACAGCTTCTCTTATATATACCAAATACCAATTTTATGGACTCTGATGACCTGCTTGATTTAACTATTTACCCCCATTTACCTCAATTTACCCCCCAAATCTTCAACGCAATGAGTTCAAAATATAATCTAGTTCCAGATCACGTTAAAATACATACGTGTAGTCAATGTTTAAACGGTTCCAGAGTAATCGTACGCACAAAAAAAAGTTACAGGCAGACAGACAGAATTTTTTTTTCGCTCAAACTTAAAATCTCGACGTTTCGTGACATTCTAAGCCTATTTGAATAATAAAAATTTTGGGAGATGACAATCCTGATTCCATGATCCAAACATATATGGTCTGTCTGTATAAACTGCGCACCCATCACTGACGCAGCTTTTTTCTTACATCACTGCCTTACCACTGTACTGTAGATACTGAAGGGCAAAGGCAAATTCGTATGCTTGAAATCTTCACACTAAGGCCCGGTACTTTCCTCTAGAGATACAGGATATTCAATCTGAAGAATAAGGTTTATCTCGGAGATAAGCAAATAATCCATGCCCACGCGGTTCCGCTGCGATTGACAGAATTGCTATTTTATCTTTTTATCCAACTTTTAAAAAATTATGTTTGTTTTGTGTTATGTTTTAACTTTTAATAAATTTATAATCAGATATAAATAATCATATTAATAAAAAAACATTTATAGAACGATATCATAAACTACTTATATTCTAATATGCATATTTTATATACTTTCTCGTAATAAAATAAGACTATTTTTGTAGGTTGGAAATCTAACCTATATTTGGCAGCCTGTCTTATTAATCATCAATATAGACCATTTTAGGTCATTTGGTTTTGACAAGTCGCTTGAGGGAGAACCAAACGCAGTTTGCGTGGTTTTATATATTTTTTCCTAGTTTTTCTTGAGAAACTGTGTGTGTTTTCATAATAATGTCATGTAGTGAATATTATTGAACCCTTATGGGTAATGTAAAGTGTCGCTATGATGAGAAAATCAAAATAATAGACAATATTGACCCATACACCTTTGGAGTGGAGACTGCAGACCTTTCTGCAGATCTGTCTATTTTACCTTGTGTCCCTCAGGCAATATGGCTATATTGAAAAATTATTTAATGGATTTTTAAATGTTCACCTGGAGCCAGTATGGCCAGAAGCTAAAAATGCGATACAAACATTAAAAATGAAAATAAACCTAAAAACTTAAAATTTCAGATTAAGTTAGTTTTACTATGCACAACTATTTCAAACAATATGTGAATCAGTCATGAAAATGGCGCAGATGCCATAAACCGGCAACAAACTACAATAGAGGGAATCTTTTCTATATCTATTTGAAGCATAAATCTTCTGTACTCTACAGTTTCCATTCCCAACCTAAAAATTACTAAGTGACGCAGGCTGTCAAATTTAAACCTTTTCGTTTCAAGAACCTTTTCCCCGAATGGTTTGGTAGAAACCGGTCGAGGCTTCAAATTTTTCCCAAATTTTTATAAAAGACTATTAAAATATAAGAGAGCGTAGTATTGCACTCAAAGAAATAGTATGGGTAAATTCAACAAAAAGAAATGGTTAACTAACAATATCGTTAATTTTGTTAAACCAAACTATATTGATAGTATTTTTAAACAAGAGTTGATTGTTATTTTAATTAATAAAAAGTTGTCGTACAACAAAACAAACATTAACTTAAAAAATAGATGAATAAAACTATTATTTTGTTCGTCTGACTATTATTTTGTTGAATTCTGTCAAATTAAACTAGATAATAGTGTATTTTATTTTTAACTATTATCGAATTGTAATTCTAACCCAGTATTATTTCGCTGTACTATTGTACTTGGTAGACAAACCAATATTATTGTCGTCTTCTAGAAGTTCTAAAAGAATTACCATAAAATTTGCTTGCTTACCACGTAGTCTATTACAGAAATTATTGCCAGATGACACCACATACAAATCACTAACAATAATCCATCATGCATTATCTTGCACTCTTATGAATTTATAGAAAATTAATAACATGATTGCAGTGTTCAAATTCTCTCAGGGATCATCGATATATTTGGATGGATCTTATAAACGATCTCTAATCTTTGGTTTGGGTGGTCTGATGTCTCAATACTAGTGATGGGCATAACCGATTAATTTCAATAACCGAATACTAGGTATTCAAGTGATTTCAATAACCGGATAATCATTCGAGTGATGGTCACTTGAATGCTATGCATAACTTATAAGGCTATTTAACAATTTTTGTTCAAATTTCGATTCATAAAAATTTTTTCAATATTTCCATAGGAAAATCAATCAATTTTTGGGAAAAGTGTGTACATAATAAAATGATTCTTTATAAAATTGCACATAGTTTGATTATTCTTCACATAATAAATATAAATAGTAAAAATAAAATAATTATTAATAATAGGTAATAAGTAGGTATGAAGTATATGGATACTGATTATTACTACATCAATCGGTTCGAATTCATATACCCAATATTTATTTTAGAACGTAGGTTAGTAATGAGGTTCACTCGTTTATTATACGATACGAGTTAACATTTGATTTATTTGTGAGAGTGATGAGTGATATGACTACTTCAGTAACTGTTCAACATTCGGTTATTTTTCACTCGAATACTCGTCGACAATAACCGAGTAATGCAGGTTATTTCAATAACCGGATAATCGGTTATTTTTCACTCGGGTGATCCCATCACTACTCAATACTGAGATTTTGGCTAACCAAAAAAAACTTCATCATACAATAAAGTGTAGATCAACCTAAAAATTAGTTGGTGAACAAAAAACAAAGTCGTTGTACTATTTAATTGTAGACCAAATTGAAAATGGTTAGTGAACATAAAAAATGACATTGTACTATTTAAGAAGATATGATTATTAAACTACTATTTGTATACGAAAACAAATAAAGTTGTATGACTATTCTTTACTGATTGATTTAACTATGAAACTAGGTAGGCGCGATTTCATATGCTCTTTTTGGTTGAATTTACCTATCATTTTCTTTGAGTGTGGTATTGTTCCGTTACACTCTCAGGACAGCGATAGAAAGAAAATATCTTGCGCACAGCATATGCACATGCACTGCTCTTTGTAGGGACAGTTCAAATGAATAATATGAACACATTTTTATACACAAACAAGTAAACATTATAGTACAGTATCTAGAGGTAAAAAATATGCAAAACTTTTGAATAATGTCATATTGAACGGAATTCGTTCATTTTTGGCAGTATAATAGTAAATGCTTCCCAGAAAAGTTTCTATATTGCTGGGGGGCTTGCTAATTTATAGGGGGTGGCTCTTAAAAATATATATATTTATTGGAGCTGAAGTAGAATCAAATTTTAAGAAGAAAATGTTCTATACAATTTTTCACATAAATTGACAGTTTTTAAGTTATAACGACTTCAAAATTGCGATTTTAGCTTAAAAAAAAGGTATTTCCAAATGGCTTTCGTCAAGTATCTCGAAAAGTATTACTTTATCTAAAAAATGTTACAGACCAATTACAGAAAGTACAAACTGCGAATTAATTATATTTTTTCTTTACTGATGTAGGATTAATAATTTCGGAGATATTTAAGTTTACATTTGGCATCCAAGTGTTCATAAGATAATTGTTTAGAGTGAGAGTTAAATATCCCAGAAACTGTGACACCTACGTCAAGGATGCTAATAGGTTATAACAGGTTATTAATTAAGCTTTCAACTGTTTTTTTATTTGTATCTGTAGCATAGAAAGCAAAGAAGTTATGACCGAAGCAATGTGCGTCTGCACATTTTTTTAATAACAACGTCGCCATTTTGTTACTGTACTTAGCCAGTAATTAAAAAAAACTGATTCTCATTAATATATAGCATGACGTAGATGCTCAAATTTTTTGGTTTGTATACAGCACTTGCTTTAGAAAAAAATACAGTTTAAACTATAAAGGTATTTTCGATAAAACGTAATTTTTTTTCCTTTTCCAAATATCTCAATAAATATTAGGTTTATTGAAAAATGGGTAGAGACCAAAAATAAAACTCATAAACTGATAATGAATTTCGCTTGTTTATTATTTACATAGATTTAATGGTTTCGGAAATATGAAAGTTTACAAACGACGTCAGAAGGTTCATAAGACGAAAAATGCAGTTTAAATGTTAAATACCTCAGAAATTCCGTTCAATATGACATTATTCCGAAATGAAAACCTCCAGTTACTGTACTATTATCTGAGAGGAAATATTTCATTGTTCATTGAAATTCTCAGATATATAAAAGATTTAGTTATATCAGTACTTTTTTCTTGAACGCGGTACCTTTTTTATTTCGATACCAGTACTTTAATTTTTGATCCACTGGCAATGCATGCCTCCGACCGATCCCGACGGGCTTCGCAAGTTACGCATGAATTTTATCATCCAGTTACTTTCAAATAAGCGTTGTGAGTGAATGTGTTATCCGGTTGCAACAAATTTAGTGTTAAACGACAGAAAAAATCGGAAATACATTATAAAGTAACATTTAGTGGCAATAAAATACGGTTTGTGTAACGTTCTGAGGATATTTTTTGTTTCTCAGAATATCGATATATATCCACAGTAAATACAATAAAAAATTCAGGGGCGGCTTAAGGGCCGGGCAACCTGGGCGGTTGCTCGGGGCGCCAAATTGAGGATAAGGGACGCTAGAGGGCAAAAATTTTTTTCGGATTTTTAATAGCACCCTTTCGATGAGGCCAAAAAATTTATTGTCAGATTTTTAATAGCATCTTCCCTATGAGGCGAAAAATTTTTTTTTCAGATTTTTAATAGTACCCCCCCTTATGAGGCGAAATTTTTTTTTCCTTTCAGATTTTCAATAGAACATTCCTTTATGAATTTTTTTTTTGGATTTCTATTTTTTTTAGATTTCCAATAGCTTCGGATTTCTATTTGCACGCCCCCCCCCCCCTCATGAGGCGATAAAAATTAGTGATCTCGGAGTCCTAAGGGATATCCTTGTACTTTAGTATGAAGTATGTCCTTGAGAACCTCAGGAAAGGGCGCCAAAAAGTGCTCCCGCCCGGGTGGAAAATTTACCTTGAGCCGCCTCTGAAATAATCAAGGAAACGGGCACAGAAGTAGAGATGCCGCAAGACTAAGACAAGATAAGACTAAGCAAGTCTTGTCTTGGTTTTGCGGCATCTCTACACAGAAGTAGATGACGACAAGAGAAAAAGGTACCACTCATATCAACTGAAAGGGTTAGAGCGTTTAGACACCGAAATACATCTCGTGATGGCTTCGCACCGTTGTCATAGATGTCAGTTGACAGTGACACTATATTTATTTTTGTGTGCATAGAGCATAGCCCATGGTTTCACCTAGTAAGATGTGTTAGCATAAATACTTGTAGTCTAAGAGCTGGCTACGGAGGTGGACATGTGACTCAATGTAGGCGATATTTTCTCGAGTATAGGTTCGATTGTTACCGACATAGTGAGAGCCCGGTCGCCATGTAATTTTTTCGAGTAAAAAAGTGATAAGGTGCAGTACTGAAAATTTGTAGAATGACTGAAGACAGTATAATTAAGTAGGAAATAAATCGCCAGAAGGATGGGTGGAAGGTAAAGGGCCGCCAGAAGGCGCCAAAGTTGCAATAAATTTCGCAACACTTACATGATCAAGTGCACTTCTTCTCAAAATGAAATTATATGCAAAACGCCAGAAGGCTAAGGGGAAGAAAAAGAGGGAAAATATCGATGGCGAGAGCGTTAGCGCCTTAACCGATCGATCACGTTTCTCTGTATTTCCACATTTTACATCATCAAGTGTACTTCTGATGATTTGTCAATATAATTTAGAGATGTTCAGTAAACTATTGGTCAACTGCCAGAAGTCAATTAAGAAGATATACAAAAGTTATTAATTTTATTATGGAAAAGATATGACGACTTATTTTATTTTTATTAAAATTATATTAAAAATTTTAAATATTCTTATAAAAACACTTTCATGTTCGAACTTTCAGTATAATCTTCTGTGGAACGAAATTTTTTTCAATTGTGTTTGAAAATCTTTCCGTCGACTGCCACGAATCCAGGTATACGGTTTTTTCTGATCATCTGCGCTATTTTTTCTCTCTTTTTCTTCCTCTCTCATACTCTATCTTATAGTACTAAAGTTGACTACACACTTTTTTAGCGTGTAAAAAATCGGCGTCTTTGGCGGTGCGGTGCGGTACGGCGTGTTGGATGGTCAAATGCGCCGACATATTTATTACGTCTACCGAGGCTTTGGTAACATGAGACGATCGGTAGACTATCTTTTCGATGTCTTATTCAATAAACTATTCCATAGAAAAATTTCAGCCTTGTAGAAAAAGTAAAAAATGTTTAATGTTTAATTAACGGAGAGCTTCAAAGTAGTACATGATATTAATTGAACAAAAATAAATTCCCAACTTCCGCCCCTTCTAATTCTGTAATTTTTGTCGGAATTCAAAAAATTTAAAAAAGGAGGTTTAGCAAATTTAATTCTAAGTAAATTAGCTAGAGCAGTATTTCGGAGGAGGGGCCAAGATTAAAAAGTTGCCAACTGTAGAAGCTCCACAATTTTACTAAAACTAAAAAAAATCAAAATTCTGATGGAAGCAAAAGATTTGTAGTGGAAAATACTTGTTTGACCTTATTTTTTATTTCGAGTTAACTCCCACCGTTTCGAAGATATTTGCGGAAAATAGCAGAAAACAGACGTCCTACAGTATCGACGTCCAGATATATTTTCTGGATTTGAAGCTATTTAAAGCCCCCAAGGGGCGCAGAAATCCCCCTAAGAAGAGTGTATACCTATATAAGTGGAAACAGCCCTGAAAATAACTGCGGTGAGCTAATTTCTAAACTTTATCGTAAAAAGTGACATTGGCATTTTCCCAAACTAATTAATTTGACTTTTCCTACCAAAATTAAAAAGTGATTTAACCTAATAATTCAAGTAGATCTAACCGCAAATTCTAAAGTGACATCGACATCAAACCATATTCGTTAATTCGATCAGTGACCTTTCCCCGACCGGTTTTTGGTTGAAACCGATCGAGGCCCAAAAATTACATCTAATATAAATCATAAAGCGAATATGGGCCAATTACCGTCGGCATCCAATAGAGATCGCATACAGCTGAGAGGCTGGCCAAAGAGCGATTGGCCAACACTCCCAACTAAACCAACCTCCGGAACTGACTCGGACGCGTCAATCGTCAGTTTGGACCGAAGGTCGGTCATGAAAAGACTACACAAGAAGTTCCCAATGAAACGACCAGCCCCAAAACCAGTACCAACACAACCGGACAGCGGATCAGAAGGTTCACAGGAAAGTGTAAAGGCGGCGCCGGCGCGCGCGATGCCAACTCAACCTCCAACACGGAACAACACCACGGAGCCCGAAGCGTCCTCAAATACAGAGATTGCCGTAATATTCAAGGTAAATTCACCAAAGAAAATGAAAATGACCGTGGTCGATTCAGGAACCCGACATTCACCCATCCCGGTTCAACAAGAAAAGCGATGCCGCCGCCGCAGACGCCTCCCATCAAAATTCAAAATCGCCATGAAGGCCATCAATGGACGAAGACATGGACGTGGTGCCGCCACAGCCAATCGCTGAACCGGAGCTAAAAGCAGTCAAGTCTCAACCTACCAACAAGAAGCCGCCGCCCATTGTCATCCATGGGCGGCTGACGGACCACAAACGAGTGAATACTTTTCTAAAGTGCAGGTTGAGAGGTGAGTATACTTGGAAACACTCAGCGAATTCTACTATGCTCCAGCTCACAAATAAAAGCGATTGAACGAAAATCAATGAGTACTTCAACGAGGGGCACATAGAGTATCATACTTAAACCCCGAGAGACGAAAAATCTCATGCCTTTGTCCTCCGGGGTATGTACCACGAAGTAGATACTAAAGATATAAAAGAAGAGTTGGAACAAGTACATAAAATCGCCGTCCGCGACATCTACACAATGATAGTGATGACCAACGAGGTCCCGCTGAAAGATCTACAGGTTCGGGTCCGTTGCCTTGACCGTCCAGTGGGAAAGACAGATCAATTCGAAAGGAATTATTCAGTGCCACCGGTGCCAACAGTGGAGGCACGCGACTTCCAACTACCATGCGGCCCCCCGCTATGTTAAATGCGCCGGCGCCCACTTGACGAGGGAGTGTGTCAAGTCAAGGGACGAACCGGCCAAATGTTGTAATTGCGGTGAGCCCCACACCGCAAATAGCGTGGCCTGTATCATATAAAAGAGAAGGATACAGCAAATCGATCAGCGGACGGCGAGGGTTCCGCCGCCCTCGAAGATGAAGTACGTGGCGGCACCACCACCACAAACAAACGTGTGGACAGAACGCGCGAGGATTCAGCAGTCTCAGCCCTCCCAACAACAGCTGCAATTCCAAGTCCAGCAGAGACCGATAACAAGACCGCCACCAGCATCGCAACAAGTGAGTCAGCGGAGCCAATCCAACACAATGGAATCAAATATGAACAAGCTCCGACTGGTTCACGAACAAATCGAGAGGATGAATAATCTCATCAATTTAGACATCATATTGGCACGGATGACTGAGCTCACCGATGAGCTCGAGAAATGCACCTCCTCCCTGGCTAAATTTCAGGTGGTGGTGAGTTTCTTCCTGTCGATGCCTTTTAGGTTTCGACTATCTTCCTGGAACGCTAATGGTATTGGTAATAATATTTTTAATAAATTATCTATCGAGGCACAAAATCGACATTATGCTTCTGAATGAAACAAAACTTGACCGACAGAACAAGCTACGCGTCCGGGTGTATACGACTATACGAAAAGATAGGGCTGACGTTAACAGAGGAGGCGGCGTGGCCGTGCTCATAAAATCAGACATTACACACACACACACACACACCGTACTCTGCGGAACACGTCTGTGGAGATCGTGTGTGTGACTCTGGACGGCGGCATGAGCATCGTTGCCGCGTATAACCCGCCCTTGAATGGCTTCACGGCGGGTTGTCTTGAGAATTTGCTGAGCGCAAGCCCGCGCTGCTTGCTAATTGGCGACCTTAACGCACTGCATCGCGCATGGAACTGCCATCGCAAGAACACGAACGGCAACACTGTATGATTACTATAGTAATCGTAACGTCGTGCTGCAGTATCCGGATGATCCTACGCATTTTCCAGATAACGGTACAACACCTTCCACCCTCGACATAGTGATCAACAAGGGTGTGAGAAACTCCACGCCGCCGGTAGCGCTGGAAGAGCTCACATCCGACCACAATTCTATCTTCCTAGAGGGAAGATATTACACGCAAAATCACATCTTATAGAGACGCCAACTGGCATCTCTACAAGACACACGTTAATACACACTTAACACTTACAAGCAACATCACTACAGCCGCCGAGCTGGAAAATGCTGTGGGTGAGTTCACAAGGGTACTGCAAGACGCCAAACAGAGTGTTGCTACAACGATAACGATAAATCCATTCAAGGACCGACTCGACGCAGCGGTCATACAAGACATCCGAGAGAAAAACAAACTGAGACGGCTTTGGCAGCGAAATCGCGATGTCAATGCTAAGGCCGAGATGGGTAGACTGCAACGGCAAATCAGGACCGCCATTAACACAGCAATAAACCGGAAATGGCGGGAGAGGCTGGAAGCGCTGAATCCTCAGGACAATTCGCTGTGGAAACTGTCGAAGGCAATGAAAAATACGCGGGAAGCCATACCCGCCTTAACAAAACCGAACGGACAGACGACCACGACGGACTCGCAGAAGGCGAATGACTTAGCTGACCATTTTCAGAACATACACAACTTACTGACACCGAACAATGTTGAACACGACCGCACTGAAAATGACATTAACGAACTAATTGGCCATGACGTCCAATTGACACGACGAGAATTTCTAAAAGTCATGGCCAAGCCTTCGGAGGTAGCCAAGATCATACGAACTCTACCTAACAACAAAGCCCCGGGTTCAGACGGCATCGAATATAAGCTACTCAAATATCTCCCGAGGAAAGGTATTGTACAGTTGTCGTACATTGTCAACGCGATCCTGCGACTGCAACACTGGCCTAGCCAGTGGAAATGCACCGTGGTCGTGCCAATCCTGAAGCCGAACAAGAACGCGAAGCTCGCCGGCATTTATCGACCGATCTCGTTATTGTCGGCGATCTCCAAGTTGATTGAGAAGGTCAGCTGGATCAGACCAGACTCTGCTCAAGATGAACTCCACATCGACGATGAGTGCCAGTTCGGCTTCAGGCGGGCAGGGGTATTGTGCAGCAGGTTGTCAGGATCGTGAATGACGTCAAGGTACAATGCAACCTCGGGAAGAGCACCGACATGGTGCTCCTCGATGTTGAGAAAGCCTTCGATACCGTATGGATTTGGGGGCTGCTTCACAAACTAAACGCACTGGACTTTCCCATGTACATAACCAAACTTATTCACTCTTTTCTGACAGATAGATCGCCGCAGGTTAGGGTAAATAATAAACTATCAACTCTGCGGGACATTCGCGCGGGCGTCCCCCAGGGGTCGTGCCTTTCACTGAAACTGTACAACCTGTACGTCTCCGACTTCCCGGAGTTCCCGAATTCTAATCTTGCCAAGTACGCCGACGACACGGCCATGTATGTGCACTCACATAATGCTCAAGCGGCCAATATGCTGCTGAAGGCATATATGGCCCATGCCACGGCGTATTACGACAATTGGAAAATTCGGATCAACTCCGAGAAGTCCGAGTCGATTCTCTTCACGTGCCGATTTACGGAAAATCGGATTTTAACGCCACTTTCGATCGGGGGTAGACAAATTTCTATCAAACGGTGCGTGAAATATTTAGGGGTTAACTTAGACAAACGACTGACGTTTAACACCCATATTAATGAGACAGTACGTAAGGTCTACTCTATGTCCAGAAGTCTGTACCCGCTCCTGGCCAGGGGTAGCGGACTAAACAGACAAAATAAAAAAATGTTGTACACAATGGTGATTAGGCCGGCAATCACATACGCGGCGCCGGTATGGTGCAGCATCCCGGCCACGACAATGAGAAAACTTCGAGTTCTTGAACATAAATTTATGCGCCTCATCTCTGGTTTGGACAGGTACACCTCCCTCAGAGATCTATATGCAAATTGCCACGACATAACCCCACTAGCGGACTACGTCCAAGAAATTTTACAAAAATTCTATCAATTCAAACTGGGCGGTAGTCTGCTAACCCGCAACATAACTCGAATCAGAGAGCATAATGCAATACTTTTCGATATCAGACACCCTCTACCATACCAGGCGTTGCCTATTTTCCGGCAACTCCCTTAGCCAAACTTTCCTCTACCATAACTTATCTCTACCCTACTCTTTACCTTTCCTCAACTGTATAATTTTACAACCCCCTCTTCTTATCTCTGTTCAATTCTGTTCTTGTCCTTTTTGTCATTTTTGTTCTTGTCCATTTTGTTTCTAAATTCCGTCTAGGCCGAAAAATTCCCTAAAAATCCAAATATTTTAAACCACACCTTTTATCCACCACACTTTCCTGGCAGGAAGACCAGGCTGGAATTGCTTCGAACGGGTTTTTTCGTTGAGTTCTGTTTTCCCGTGTCAGCAATCAAAATTCCAAAGTGTTCGTCTGTGCGCGAAACCGCTAGTTTTTTAAAGTGCTAATTTTAATTATTTTTTAAGTATTTTTGTGTACTATTATTGATCCAAATTGTTAATTTTAAGCTTTATTCTTAGGCAGGAGTTTTAACCTTTTACATTCAGCTTTAGCCAAACCGGACTTGCCCCGTCCAGCCCGACACCCACCACGACGCTGTGCGTCGTGGTTGTCTGGCTGGCTCCGGGCCAGATTCCGGGGAGGCACATACATGTACCTCTAATTTTAATAAACTTATTATTGCTTGCTTGCTTGCTTGCAGAGAACAGCTTGCATTTCGGAGCTGAAAATTGTAAAAACATGCAATCTTGACACGTTCATATTTTTCGAAAAAACACCATTGGGACGGCCGTACGATGTCGCGACGTATAGAGGAAGTCTTCCAGATAAACCTGATCGTAAATTGCACGGCGAAATTCGAAGCTTCGGCTCGGCACGATCTAATCAGAAGTGCACTTGATCATGTAAATGTTTGCGAATTTGTTTGCAACTTTGGCGCCTTCTGGCGGCCCTTTACCTTCCACCCACCCTTCTGGCGATTTATTTCCTACTTAATTAAACTGTCTTAAGTCATTCTACAAATTTTCAGCACTGCACCTTATTATTTTTTTTACTCGAAAAAATTACGTTTGAACCCCACCCACCCATTATCCATCCAGACTGCCTTCTGGCGACCGGGCTCTCACTATGTCGGTAATAATCGAACCTGTACTCGATAAAATATCGACTACATTGAGTCGCATGTTCCCCTCTGTAGCCAGCTCTCAGTCTATTGCAAGTGTATACTAACAGAACCTGTTTCTTTTTTTTTTTACTTTTAAAGAGCAAGCTTAAGTGATTTTGCAGATGAATACGATTATACACTATTTTTTGTGATATGATGTATAATCTAGAATATGAGCTGATGTGATATGATGTGAGCTGAACTTGTGAAGGCAGATCGTCAAGGCAAAGCTGTGTATTGTATATATCCCTGTTAGAAACAGCGAATCAATACCTAAAACATCCTGTATAGATAATTAATTCCATTCGATTTCTGATTGATGCTGAACTAAAAACAAAAACTTCAAATTCTGGTAATGTTAGTTGGAAAACATGTTATTTTACTTGTATTAGTTATTAATGTATAAAATAGAGTTTTATTCATTAAAAACATAGCAACACTAAAAAATCAATGGGATTTCAAAAAATATATTTACATCATCAACTCGCTTCAATTTTTTAGGCGTATTTTTTTCGAAGTGATTATTCTGATTACTCTGATAAAACTAATTTTGGTTATTGTTTTTTCGAGCCGTGATCTGTTATAACTGAGCATAGTGATCGATAAAATAATGTGAGCAGTTAAGTCACTTGAGAAATACACACCAGAAATTAGGACGCGTGCACAAGTAGTAATAGTAAATCTAGTGCTCGGAAGAGGAGGTCAACTAATGGGTATACAAAAACAAAAAACAAATTCTTACTTAACAATTTTTGTCACATTCGAATATCGAGTTTGCTAATTAGTTCGGAATTGCGAATTTGGGAAAAAAAAGCTTATTTTTATCAAGCCTGGAAAAAACGTGAAAATAAATATTTTCTCTCAGTATCTCGTGCGCAATTAGAGATATTCTCAAATTTTGTGAATATGTTTCTCTGGTATTCTTCTTGTTTACTGTGTGAAGCAAAATTACTTTGCCACGTCATTTTTTTTATAAAACATGTATAAACCAGTACATGTCGCTAAAAAATACGAAAAAGTATAGTAAACAAGACACTTTTTTATTATTAAAGATAAGAAAGAAAGGTGGCATAGCGACAAAAAATTTATAGGTCAAGATAGTTTTTGGAGTTGCTGTTTAGTTTAACCACAGAAGAATTGGTAAAATACTCCGCACCTGTAACAGGGAGTTCCGCTTGATATCAGTGACTTAACTATGCCAGCTTGGGAGATACATAGATTATATTAGGGGAGAAATATTTGCTGCTTCGCAAAGAATTAATCAAATGCAAAATAAGACAGATTATTTAGTTTAAATTCCATTATTCATTCTGAAATAGGCACTATAAATAAAAAATTGAAATATTTTATTTAGGTCTGATATACACAATAAACAGTAGGATTCAAATCTAGTATATTATAAAAAAGCATGCGAATAACTTGGAAATCACAAAGTTCTCTAAAAGTGTTAACATTTTACGGTTTTGCTAAATTTATTTTAACATAGGATTATTAATGGAGGCTTATCTGTAAATCCGCTCAGAGGATGTGCTTAAGTAGATATTATTGCTTCATGTAATAATTCAGTATTATAGTGTTAAGAAACAACTTATCACAATTTTTGAATATGGTTATAAGCGAATTTCAAGATAAGGTCTATTATATCCTGTAAAACAATTATGGTACAATATAATCATAACAGTTCACTCTAGATCAAATAAAACCAGATGCTATGTTACATAAGAAATAAACCTTTAAGTAAATAATCAACAAGAAATTTAAAAAATAAAAAAAAAGATCGGTTCGCTCTCAATATCTGGATAAAGTATTGATACATTGACACACTTTTCTGCGTTTTTAATGGCTTATAAATTTACTTTCTTGTATTTTTTCCATACTAATTTCCATAATAATTTCACGTATGTTTTGACGAATTTGAAACTATTAATACTATTTTTGAGGTCAATACTGATTTATAGATTTCCTATTTTTAATACAAATTGAAACTCTGATGGAACAACTTCAAAATGTGCCAATATTTAAAAGTTTAGCAAAAGAAACGGGTAATTACACAGTTAGTTAAAGGGATGTCAATTTGCTACCTCGCCCTCAGAGGGGGCGAGTTGTACGAACTAAATTCAAGTCAAGTTCAGCTTGATTTAAGTTCAAAATCCATGTTTACCATAGTCATAACAATCGTAACCTTGGCTTTTGAGCTTGGATCAAGTTGAACTCGCCCTTGTAGTGCGTTTATGAATACTATTTTTTATTATTATTAATACAACTTTGCCTCTCTTATGATCTACGTTCTCTTATATTTTTTCTGTATCTGTTATATCCTTCAAGCTACGGACAATAACTTGAAACAAAAATTGAACCTTCTTCAAAAGAGATCGCTAAGAATTATGAAACAAAATTTCACCGTCGCTGAATTAACTGAATCTTATTACTTAATATCGATATTAAGTCGGTTAAAAATACGTTTGATTTTGTTATTTGTACATTCTTATTAATCCAGTCAATGAGTACTCAAAAGAGAGGTGTAGAGTACATGGAATATGCGAGACTTTTTGACTTCAGGACTTCATTAAGAGTAGTTAGCAAGTAAACATACTAAAAGTCCCCGCCCCTGGGAGGTGAGCTTACGGTGGGAGGAGGGGGGGGAGGTCTCATTTTTGGGTTTTTCGATTATATCTCGGAAACGGTGGACTCTAGAAAAAATATGTTTTAAATAAAAATGAAAGCTAATTAAATTTACTATAAAATTGTTTCCATACATATTTGTCGAATTTCCAACGGTTTTCGAGATATACGTTATTGAAAATCGATACTTCTCGAAAAAATCATTTTTACCTAACTCTTTTTGTCAAACATTTACTTCTAGCGCCTCCCACGATCCTTTATCAGAAAAATTGTCACAAACGAAGTTGTAGAGCATTAAATTTCCTTCAATTTGATATACACTTAAAAAATATTTTGTTCGAAAATTATCGATTTTCAATAACGTATATCTCGAAAACCGTTGGAAACTCGACAAATGCATGGAAACAATTTTATAGGAAATTTAATTAGCTTTCATTTTTATTTAGAACATATTTTTCTAGAGTACGTTTCCGAGATATAATCGAAAAATCCAAAAATGGTACCTTCCCCCCTCCCTCCCACCGTAATCTCACCTCCCAGGGGCGGGGACTTTTAGTATTTTTACCTACTAACTACTCCTAACAAAGTTCTGAGGCCAAAAAGTCTCGCATATTCCATGCATTCTACAATATATTCTTTGACTGGACTATATACCAACTCAACATAGATATTAAGTAATACGATTCAATTAACTTAGCGATGATGGGGTGAAATTTTATTTTATCATTTTTCGCAATCTTCTTTGAAGGATTTTCAACTTTTTCTTCTTCCTCTACTTTTTAACCAATAAGATACCTTAATTTTGACTAGTTACCATGGCAATTAAAAAAATTTCCTGAAATTTTTTCGAGGCGCCACGATATTTAAGTGAAAATTTTTTGACAGTTGAAAAGGGAAACATATGATCTACAACCATTAAATAATGTAGATATACCTGTGAATAACGCAAAATTTCTGAATTAACATTATTATTTATTATTCGCTATAAAGTTTCATTAAACAGAAAACACAAATTTGTTAAATTATTATGCATTAACAATTTATAATTCAAAAAACGTAGGATGTACAAACAGTAAGATTTAAATGTTGCTTGAATTCTAACCCATCCTCTCTTCTTAATGGTGAATAGGAAGGTGACGAATTAATTAGATGTCTGTGTTTTAAGACATATATGTAATATTTTGAAACAATTTTGTTCAAATCTGTTTTACGCAAAAGGCCATATTTACTTGACATCTGCAGCAGACTTTCTTGGATTTTCGTAAACAAACCATTCGACTCTAACGCTTCCTGATCGCAATCTTCCATTAAATTCGTTAAATATATTAATCTTGGATGACATATTTGCGCTTGACTCAACTTTTTGCAGTATTTACATAAATTGTACTTTTCAAAGCATTTTTCTCAAATTGTTTAACGCAAATGCTTACAAGAAATGTTTTACATAAAAATATCTTTCTTTGCTGGTTTACTATACAGTAACTTAATGTAATTTACCAATATAAACCTCATCTGTCAAAAGCATGGCCGCCTATATCACGGCCACCTACTGCAACAAATCATGTTAATATTATATTTTTTAAATTAGAAGTGTTATGGATTACTTTAACAAAAAATACATTTCTACCACCTTTAGTAACCTAAAATTATGAAAGGGCGATAGACTGAACTAATACCCATCTGAGTTTTAGCATTTGGTGTAACTAAAGTTGATAATTTTTTTTTTATTTAACGAAATATGGTGGATATACCTATATGATTTTTTTAGAATTTATTTCATGTTGAACTAATATCTTCATTGGCAAATCTCTAATGATATCGACTAATAAGCAAAATAATAACGAAATAAATTTAATTATTATAGGTTTTATTAATATTAAAAACACAATTATTATAAATGTTTGTGGGCTGGCTTGAATTGGTGGGTTGAATCTGGGTACTTTCTGTTTTATTTTGCATTGTGCTCTGATCATGATTAAACTTGCTAGTACTTGATGAAATTCTCCTCATGGATTTAATCATCTGATGATGATGTTCAACGTCCAATTGTAAGTAAGGTTTGATTGACTGACTATTACGTGTCCAATAATTTTAATGAGCTGTTGTTCACCAACTCCTTCCTTGTCCAATTTCGAAGCAGCTGTTGCTCTTGCAGAATGATTCGTTATTTTTACTTTTTTAGTGTCAATTCCTATATCAGAGGCTGCTGATTTAAACCATGAAGATACAATGTTCTTACCAACTGGGCTATTCTTGTACCATCCTTTCGAATTGGGTTGACTCCAGTATGGGTTTGGTGTTAAGAATAATCTGTCGGTCTGAATAAGATTTCCCCTTTTTTCCATCAACTTCTTAAACAAACGAACCGGACACATTTGTGGATTATCGAAATTGGTAATCAACCATTTACTATCCGACAGTTTTTTAGAACCACCTTGTGTGGTTTTGGAGAATATTGGATTATATTCTATCCGACCTTTTGGGTTTCCGAAATTATCAGTTTCTTCTTTGAAGTATTGGATACACGCAGAATATCCTTCCCCTCCTCTCCATGCCAGCTCATGTGAAACTATGTGAAAAAATTTACGCTGCAATCCATCTGGAGTATTTTCATCCCACATTTCAATAATTTTTTTGTATTCGTCGCTGGTTAAGGCTGAAGCACTCACTTTTCTTTTTAATGGGTCTCTCTGTAATTTTTTGCGCTTAGCATCGCGTGCAGCTCTGGCTGTCGCAAATTCCACATCAGAAAACGGATTAAATTTTATTTTATATTTTTCGTAATAAATTTCTTGTAACTGCTTAGCAGTAGAGTTCCACATCACTTTGACCACACTTTCCTTATAATCTTCAAAATGTTTCTTTCTCATATTAAATGCGTAGTCCTCCAGTATAGTAGCCACCTGTACTACACTCATACACTCATGAATATTATACAACTTTTCGTCACAAAATTCAACAAACTGTTTCCATACACTTGATTTTGATTTTCGGGTGTTATCTGGTGTTATATTTTGAATTTCTTGTCTAATTACTTGTTGATTTTCTTTACCAAATCGCGACATTTCGCTATACACTTATTAAACTCAACGACAGACCTTTTAAACTAGTAATTATTAAGCTTTGTGACAGAACCGGTTAAACAAAAATGACAAATCAACATAATATGTCAAAAACAACAATACCCTGGCCAACTTGACAAGCAGTGAAATTAATTTAAAATGTCAGGTTGGATTAATAATTTTTTTCCAAATTATGGTGTTAAGTGGTGTGAAATTTTCTTACCGAATACCACGCAAGCTTAAATTATTCCGGGAAATTTTCTTTCGGGCACGAATATTTTAAGAAAATTATTATTATTAATTCGAAATTAAAATATCTAATTTATCTTACACTAAAATTATTCAAAACAACTGAGAAAAAAATCGCTGCCTTAGGGAATCACTCCAAATCCAAATCCAAATCCAAATCTATATTTCCGGTGAGGGTGGTTGATGGCAATAAAAAGTTTGAGGCCTTTGGTTTTTGTACAAAGCAATAAATCATAAATTTATTTTTTCACCCCCTTAGAAATTTTGAGATATTGGCTTTTCGTACATACACTAAATCCCAATTTTATTTACTTGCTTTACCTATTTTACCCCCGCCCATTTACCCGATAAGTCTTCAACGGTATAGGATCAAATTATAATCTAGTTGCAGATCTCGCTATAATACATAGGTGTACCAACTTTTAAGGCATTATCATACACCGTTCTGGAGTAATCGTGTGCACAAAAAAGTTACAGACGGGACCGACCAACCGACAGACAGATAAAAATTTTTTCGCTCAAATTTAAAATCTTGGCATTTCGTGACATTCTAAGCCCATTTGAAAAAAAAATTATTTTTTTACGATTACCTACCACGATGTGGAAGTAAAAGAGAAACAATAGGGTCGTTTCCTTCAACAAAATTTACAAAATATTGTTATATGATCAAAAGTATATTAAATATACACTTCTGTGCAATAAAATCCCGTACACTTATTTTTCGCTATATTAAATCATTCTTTATTTATTTGTCAGTGTCAGTGTTATATTTTCGAAATGCCGAAATTAACTGAACATGGAAAAATTCTAATTCTTTCTAAAATTGAAGAGAGGTGGTCTATCAGAGCAGTTGCTAACCATTATCACTTAAATAAAAGTACCGTTATGAGTATGAAGAAAAGATGGGAGGAGGAAGGTATCATAAAGAGAAAAGACGACCGAGAAGTTGAAATTTCGCTCAATATGAAGCGCTCCTTGGCTATTTGAGGGAAAATCCATTTCAAACAGCAGTAGACGCTGTGTCCATGACAAATTATCCAGCATCGAGGTCAACAGCTAGCCGAAGGATAGGAAAATCGGAATTAAAAAACTGTGTGAGTGCCAAGAAGACCATATTAAGAGAAGAACATAAGCAAGCCCGCATTCTGTTTTATTTAAATTATGTCTATCGCCTGTTGCAGTTTTGGAACAATGTTGTGTTTTGTGTTTACCAATGAAAAAGTTTTTCAGTCTTGTAATGACGGACATATTCGGGTGTACCGTCCTGCAAATAGTAGATTTCACGAACGCTATGTGTCTCCGCGGAACAGGTCCGGGCGATTTTCTGTTAATGTTTGGGCATGGATAAGAGTGTATGGCCCTGGTGTAGCGTGGCGTATCATGGGTAATGGTAGATTTAATGGACAGGTTTATAGAGATATTTTGGAAAACGTGAATATATTTCCACTGGATGTGGAAGTAAAATTATCACAGGCAGACACGTGCAGAACAGCCATGCAGAAAACCGAGTTTTAATGTTTTGAGCTTTCAGAATCTGGCCTTATCTCGAACACAATTTTTCAACGTCAATTTTTAAATTTTTTGTTATAAATCGAAATCATTAAATCATTAACATTTTTCCAAATACCTTACTTATGACATTTCAGAATCAATGTCACTTTTTTATAACCTATATGATAATAAAAAATCTAAATTCCAAAAAGACTGATTCACATCACTTAATATTAATAAAAACTGGATTACTTGATTTTTCAAGTGTACGGGATTTTATTGCACAGAAGTGTACATTGTATGTATCATATTAAAAAAAAATCTAATCATCACATGCAAGACCAAATTGGTTTTGAAAATAAAAGGGCGGTAAATAATGACGCATATAATGAGAATTCAATTCTAGAAAATCTCCATGTTGTCATTTATCATGTTGGTGGTAGTGCCCTGTTGATTTGTTGTTTACATTTACATTGTGTGTTCAATATTTGTTTATAATGGAACCTAATTTTGTGTACTTCAGAGAATTTACCCACAGTGGATTTTTACAAGATACACGAGTTTTATGTAGACAATTTGAACTATTTAAGTGGCGAATCCAGAAATGTTAAAAATTTGAGGTTAGTATTTCATTCAAATAATCTGACAATGACTCACAACGATACTGACACTAACAGCAAATAAGCAAAGCAAACGATGCCCGTCGATTATTCCTTTATCTAACCGCGCATGCTCTCACATCTGACGTGGCGATGGGCGCGAATTCAAATTTTTTTAATTTAAATAGTTAATTTCACTATTAAAATGACTTTAGATTGTAAAATAAAAAATCGGCAGCTACTGGAAGCGGCTGGAACCTCCCCACCTGGTGAATCTTTGAAGCCGAAAAGAGCACTAAACAATATGAACGATCTCATTTAATTATATTTATTAAGTTGAAATATTTTTTTCATATTAAATCAGAAAAAAAGTCTTGAGTTCGGTGGGATTTGGACCTAAGAACTTGAGTGTTAAATTTATAGTCTGCACAACATTAATATTTTATTCAATGTTTTAATACAAATATATGCTTCATCGGATCCTAGCCCGGGGCCAGCCAGACAACCACGGTGAACACCGCCGAGGCGAGTGTGAGGCTGGACGGGGTAGGTCCGGTTTGGCTGGGAGAAAAATAGAAAAGTAGCTCCTTTCTTCTGTAGGCAGGCTTAAAAACTAGGTTAAAATTATAATGTGTCCACATGGACCTAAAATTAACATAAAAAAAAAATAAACACAATACTATAAAAACGTTCGTAGGCAAGAGCACCTAATAATTTTGATTATTGATACGGGAAACAACTAAACGAAAAAACCTCTTCGTTGGTAATGGGATGGATGGCAGGGATGGCCATCTTTGGAAAAAACCATATAACTCTTGGTGGACAGCTTCCCTGCCAGATGTAGCCAGGGTAGTGTTCATGGTGGATCGTTTAAGTTTGAGTTGGTATATTTTGTTTTATCTTTTGGCCTCGACCGATTTTTCACTAAATCGGTCGGGGAAGTGATAGCTGTCAAATTTTTGGTTCCAATGTTTCTCTGGGGAATTTGGTTTTTGAAAAATGTTTAGGTTGGTACCAATGTCTTAAATTGTTTTTAGGTTATGTAGTACTATTTTTAGGTTATGTTGCCGGAAGAATTTCCAGCGGGATGCCGGAAGTAGCGGAAATAGTTTTTAAAATATAATGTCACTTGTCACTTTTAAAGTTTTATTGGAAAAAACTCACCGAAAGCGTTCCGGTGGGGTTGCTTAAACTTGTAGGGCTTGTAAGCGGTTCAGAATGGCCTCTCACATCATCCGTGGGCTTTATAAACGTCGAAAAAACTTGTAATCTCTCGATGCACTTGACACGTCAAAAATACTCAGCATGCAGTCTGCACGCTTTAACACACTAGCAGAGAACTTATACCACAGATGGACGCGTAGTATTTTTTGGAAATTTTCCTTTGAGTCCATTTAATAAAATTTGACATTTTTCTGAAGTGACATTACTCCGAAAATTTGACAATTTTCAAACATTTGACATTTTTCTGAAAGGTGACATTTTTTCGAAAATTTGACATTTTTCTGAAAAGTGACATTTTTCCGAAAATTTGACGTTTTCCTAAATTTTTGACATTTTTCTGAAAAATTACATTTCCCCAAAATTAGTAACATTTTTCCGAAAATTTGACATATTTCTGAAAAGTGACATTTCCCTGAAAATTTAACATTTTTACGAAAATTTGACATTTTTCTAAAAAGTGACATTTCTCCGAAATTTTTTTATTTCTTGGAAATTAAAAAAAAAATTCGTGACTCGTCTTGTAGAAATATTTTTTTGATATCATCAGATGATACCAGTCAGTTCGTTACCTCCAACCGTTAAGTCGATATTTGTGCCAGTTCTTCTGCTGTAAGATTTTTTTATTATTTGTGATGTCATGTGACGTAGGTGTATTTTTAATTCACTCGTATTCCGTTCATCTACAATATTTTCACCTACATTTCAATAGTTAAGTCGATATCTGCACCAGTTACTAAGAATTTTTCTTAGTAATCCGTCTGGCTGGCTGCAATATTTATACCTACGTTTCAAATTTCAGTTCGATATCTTCAACTGTTCCCGAGTTATCAGCCGAAATCACTGAACACCTCTGTCATTATTAGAATATCACCCTGTACATTGCACTGCTTTGAGGACAAAAAACTATAAATTTCACTTGGCGGAGATTTTAAAAATCAGTATCAAATATAATTTGGGCATATGGGAAAATCGAAATTTTGTGTTGAAACGTATGTAGCAGCGAAACCATTAATCCTACAGACATTTTTTGACACAGCAAATTCATCATCATTTTATTGTCTTTCTAATAGATCCCTACTATTTTTTTGCCAAAATCAATATTTATCTAGATATTCGCAAGAGAAGAGAAAAAAAACACGTTTCCTTTGAAAATGTAAATTTCCACTTGTTTCGTTCCTAACGTCCTTATTTTTTGTCTTATGTCAAAAGATAAAAAATAATTTTTTGTAGCATTAAATTCTCTACATATTCGTTAGGGCGAAGTATTTTGGCCTAGGGACCGCCGTTTAAGAGTTATGGAGGTTTAAAGAGAAAAATTCGAGATTTTAGACGAATTTCAAAAAGTCTCCACTTTGGCCGACCGTATCTCGGTAATTTTTGAAGCAGCATAAAAATCCAAAAAAATGCTTTTAGGTAATTCAGTTCTCTACAATTTCGTTAGGTCGAAGTTTTTTGCCGTAGGAGTCGCCATTTAGAAGTTACGAACGATTTAATGAAAAAAGTGCATGACACCGTCATCTTGTTACGAATTAATATAGTGGTATAAGAAACCTCAAATCAATATTTTCAAATTTATTGCTTTTTCAAGTTCGTCATTACTCATTACTTTTCATAAAAAAATATTCTGGCAACATTGCAAGATAACTCAGTACATAAGTTATTGTTCTAGCGAGTACTCCTGTAGTTATTGCTATTTATCTGTGCGTTTGACAATTAGCAATTAGGTTACATTACCTAAACAAATACATTACTTTAGTTGTTTTATTTTTCAGTCCATTTTACTTGTAGTTTTAAATTAAAACATGTATTGTCTTATGCTTATTGACCATAATTCATCCATTTTATTAACGAATTAAAATGTCGGAAGTGTCTTCTAAAGCAGAGGGCAGCAAAAGCCAACTTTACCCCCCCCCCAAAAAAAAAATAATTGTAGATCCAGCCCTGATCAAACTACCCTATGTGGGTTCATCGGGAGCAGAGTTTTAAAGGAGTAATCTATGAGATCTCCTCATAGGACACATTGATTTTGTATGGAATTATTTAAACAATTTAGTTTATATTACTTGAATTATTAAAAGTACAGCGATAATGAATAATAAACGTGTGCCAACAAATAATACCAGAAATGTTAAATAATATTCACTTAAAATTCGCTAAACGCTTAACAAATAAGTATATATAAAACACTTTAAAGATGTGTAAAAATGTACAATGTGTTCAGTTTATAAAAAAATAGCTCATTACACAGGTCTACAAAAATAAAATTCTGCTCCAAGGACTAAACCCATCACCCCTTAAGGTAGTACTGTCGGTCTTAGAATTTAATAAAATTCGGCATATTAGTAGATTATGGTAAGTTAATGATGCAATTAAATTTTTGAAGAGCTACAGAGAACCAGTAAAAAATATTGTCATTTGAAATTTTATGCTTTTAACATTGAAAAATCACAGGTTTTATCATATTTTACAAAAAGTACCGTTCAGATTTCAATTATAAAGGAGAAAACAAGAGAAAATAAGATACAAAACATTTTAGACACTTAAAAGTTCAGCTTTAAAGCATGTGATAGTAGTTATTATTAGCGAATAAACATTGATCCTTATGAGAAATCACAGGTTTCATCATATTTTTCAAAAAGTACCGTTCAGATTTCAATTAAAAAAGAGAAAACGAGAGAAAATAATATACAAAACATTTTAGGACTCTTAAAAGTACAGGTTCAGAGAATGTGATAGTAGTAATTAGCGAATCAATGTTAAAAGTTTACTTTTTATATCTTAACTTATTAGACGTGGCAACGTCGTAAAAGAAGTTACAATACTCGCAAAATTTAAAAATGCATGGAATATGTGAATGTAGGTTTCATAAAAGTTCTTTATTAAAAATAACATGAACGATGTTTGATTAGCACAGCCATATTTATTAAATCTAATAAAATACAAATGACTAATGTTACAGATAATAATATTTCATTTTGTTTTTAATTAATCTTATAATAACGATTTCTTGGTTATTTTTTTTCTTTATTTTCTAACAAGTTAAAAATTCTATGTAATATTTTTTTGTGTTTGGTAACTTTAACAACACCATTCTCAACTTTCCCTAAAATGTTTAATAAACCATTATATTTATTTTTTTATATGCATCTTCAATGATTTCTTCTTAAAAAGAAACCTTTGTTTTGAAGGGTGGAGATTAATGGAGCGTCTAGTTGATACATGATTTTTAAGTGGACATCGTGTATCAGATCACTTTCAATTAATTACCGATTAATTACGGCGACAAAATGGCGTAATTTTACCGGAAAACGAAAAGTTCCCAATTCCGCCCAAATGTTGATGGTATCAAAAGATTTGTAGTGGAAAATATTCGATTAACTTTATTTTTAATTTCGAGATAGCTCTCATGGTTCCGAAGATATCTGGGAAAATAGCAAAGAATATTCGCAAAAGAAAAATAGCAAAGAGCAATAGCTCGCATTTCGGAATCGGAAAAATTGTAAAGACATGTGATCTTGACACGTTCATATTTTTGGAAAAACACCAGCGGGACAGCCGTACGATGTCGCGATGTAAATATGAAGATTTCCAGTTAAACCTGATCGTAAATCGCACATCGTAATTGGAAAATTCGGCTCGGCACGAACGAATCGAAAGTGGCATTTTTTGACGTTTGGTGATTTCGAAGGCAGTTGAAGCGACGATTTTGATAAATCATTGTCAATTCTCTGTCACTCCATCGCGACGTTGCCTAGTCTAAATACTGCGCAAGTCAAACGAGACAGTGTATACGTTTGACTCCTGCAGTATCGATAGTACTACCCAGGGTGTATTAATACACCGTGGTACTACCTTAAGTATTTTTGTGTGCTCAATCCTAATTTTCAATTTAAAAAATTTTCTATCGTGTAGATTTCGAGTAAACGTCAAAAATTGTCAAAAAACCGTTTTTTGACGATAAAAACCGGGATTTACTCGAAATCTACGCGGTAAAAAAAATTTAAATTGAAAATTTAGATTCAGCGCACAAAAATACTCAAGGCATGATAGGTTTAGTCCTTGGAACAGAGATTTTTTTTTGTAGACCTGTGCACAGGTCTACAAAAAAAAAATTCTGTTCCAAGGACTAAACCTATCATGCCTTAAGTATTTTTGTGTGCTGAATCCAAATATTTAATTAAAAAAATTTCTACCGCGTAGATTTCGAGTAAATCGCGGTTCTTATCGTCAAAATACGGTTTTTTGACAATAACAACCGGGATTAACTCGACATTTACGCGGTAGAAATTTTTTTTAAATGAAAATTCGGATTCAGCACATATAAATATTTAAGGCATGATAGGTTTAGTCCTTGGAGCAGATTTTTTTTTTTTTGTAGACCTGCGTTATTAAGGCAAATAAATATCTCATGACGTTAATATAATCTACAAGAAATTTCATTAAAAAAAGTTTTCAAATTCTATCTCGCATGCAGTGGCGGATGGAGAAATTTCAGTAATTTTTTTCTCGTCTGAGGCGCATGGGACCCATACGAAATATGTGAAATGACATCTAGAGAAGCATTCCTCTAACGATCCTAAAAAATTTTGAAAAAGCAGTTTGCGAAAAATTTTTTCAAAATTTTTCCAAAAAAATTGTTTAGGGGTCGTTAGAGGAGTGCTTCTCTAGATGTTATTTCCCATATTTCGTATGGGTCCCATGCGCCACAGACGAGAAAAAAATTATTTAAATTTCTCCATCCGCCACTGCTCGCATGATCTTTGACATATTCGATGTTGAAATTCCACAACTAATAATCAATGACCCCGTATGTTACCATTTAAAAATTGAAAACGGGGGTTAACTGAATCTAAAAATTCACATTTTGATTTATACTTTATTAAGGCTCCCTTGCAGAGAATCATTGTTAATATTCCATTAATATTTTGTATTCTCTGAGAAAATCGCATCGGAAGATGTTCACGAGGTATAGAACGCATCATATCTTATAAATTTAACCTTTTTGCACTTTGATTAACGACTTTTTCAGACTATTCCATTTTGTGCTGCAATTTCCACCACCCCAAGTCATAATATTGGAATTAACATTCAACAAGTGATGAATATTTTGAAAACTAGGCAACCGATTAATGGAATATCTCCCACCTTAGCACATAATATTGGATTAGCAGCTGATAGGTTAAATAGCAGGCCCTTGTCTGCATTAGTTTCTACAATAAATTCTAGGACAGCGACAGGGTAACTTTTCCATACCTTTATTACTATATATAAAGTGGTATAATATCTGTTAGATCAACTTTGGTCCATTTTTCAGTGCGCGATATAGTGTTAGTAGAGCCAATATGCAGTTTGGCTCTGGAAAAATAACAAATAAAAGACACAAATAATATTTTCACCAAAATGTTCATAATTCTCTAGGCAACACTATACTCAATATCTACCTCCGTCCAGCTTATCTCTACTGATCCGCTACGCTCCTTCATCCTTGAACCACAATTCTTTTAGATATACCTTCATGTAATGGGTACAGGGGACTAAACTCTCAAATGATTCATAATTTATTACCGCATTGTTACCCACTGAATAATATACTATTTAGTCCCCTCAAATTAGGAGAAAAAACGCCGTTTTAGAGAACAATTTTGAACAGCAATTTCCCTACATAGAAAGTAAGTACACAACTTTTAAAACAATTTTTTGCTTATGCGCAGAAAAAAAAAGACATAATTTTTGGATATATACATATATATAGTGTGTCCCCGAATGGAGTTGACAAGAGGGAAAACATCTCTATTATTGATTTTACGTTTTACGACGAAAAGTCATTCTTTATAAAAAATTCTGTTTGTCGAAAAAATGAATTTATCATATAAAAATTTTGGATCAAATGTACCGGGTGTTAATAAATGAAGAAAACATCAAAATCCCTCAAGAGAGAAGTACCTTCATTTATTATTTTGGACAAAATGTTTATAAAACAAAGTTGTTTGTAATCCAAAATAAAGCCTAAATACAAATTACGAAGTCTAAATTTTGACTTTTATGTTTTTATTGTGTTTATCTTTTCACGTTGAATTTATTAATATGAATAAGAATTCAAACTAAGAAACAGAGTGTGCTGTCGATAATATTGAACTGACAAACGTCATTGTGACATTGTGTAGAATATTACTATCTTACATCTGCATTTATTAGTGTTCTGTTGATCATTTAAAAAATGTTTACCAAACAAGAAAGAATTTATTTGATAAAATGTTATGGGATTGGAGACGTCTCTTATCGATATGCAATTAACCTTTTCCACCAAAAGTTCCCTAACACAGCGGTATCCAGCCAATCATTGCGCAAACTTGTAAAAAAATTCAATGAAACTGGATCTGTATTGGATGTCAAAAAACCCAAGAAAAAGTACAATGAAGACAATGCGGTAACACTTTTGGCAATAAAATCAGTAATAGCAAACCCGAAATTATCTTTACGGAAACCCTCACAAAGACTGGAAGTAAGTAAAAGTCATTTACAGAGAATTTATATGGAAAACAAAGTTCGACCGTTTAAACCAAGGTACAGACATACACTTGAAAATGGAGATGAAGAGAAGTGATTGGATTTTTGTTTATTATCTCGTAGATAGAAGTTTTCACAGAATGTTTTTTTTACTGACGAAGCAACATTTTGTACCAATGGCCACGTGTCATCACAGAACAGTCGTTATTGGATTTTTGAAAATCCAAACAATGTCATTCACAAACGAAGTCAACGTTACAAAAAAGTGAATGTATGGTGTGGGATTTTTTTTGATCGAATCGTTGGTCCATATTTCTTAGAAGAAAATTTAAATTAGCATGTTTATTTGGACCTTTTGGAAAACTTTGTATTGCCATTTATAAACACTCTGCAACCGGAAGTAAGGCGTAACATTTTTTGACAGCAAGACGGTTGCCCAGCTCATTCCTCAGTTTTGGTACGGCAGTGGTTGACAGATCACTTCGGAGCCAGATGGATGGGAAGATATGCTCCAATTAATTTTCCTGCAAGATCACCAGAAAATAATAAATGAAGGTACTTCTCTCCTGAGGCAATTTGATGTTTTCTTAATTTATTAACACCCGGTACATCTGATCTAATATTTTTATATTAGTGCAGGAGCCACATTGGTGACGACTGTTGCACGGAGGTGTATAGAGAATTTATTTTCTAAATTTAATTTCTATATGCCTAAGGATACGTTTTAGCTTAGGTACGCGTTTCTGGTATGGGGAGGTTTCTCCCAATATGGCGGCTAAGATGGCTGCCTGGCCCATATGTAGATTTATCAGAAAATGGGCTATATCTCGGAAACTATTGCTCGTAGCTCAAAATCGGAAAGGACTAAAATTGATCACTAGATTATTTTACATTAGATGCGTTAAGGTTTATATAAATAACATTATATTACACTGAAATATATATAATTTGTATTTTTTAGAGTCCTAAAATGTCTTATTTGAATTGTGCCTCTATATACACTATTATGGTGAACTTTCAAGATGTATTTAACACAGGTAAATCAAGAGTGTGGGTCTTTGTGGAGTGACGAAGGAGTGTACCATATAGCCAAGGAACTCCAGTTACAGTTTCCTGTTAAAAAAATATCTTTCTTGGATTGGGTTCGTTTCATACAACTAAAATTATAAATATACTGTCTTGGGCAATATCTCAAAGATAGCGGTATTTTTGAAGCTTTAGTGGAGACCGAAGTATTCGGTTCTAAAGTTGTTGAAAGTGTCTTATAAAGTAATCATTACTGTAGAGGAGTTCGAGCGACAAACATAATATTAGAAGTTATCCAACGAATCCAATATCAACAGTTTTTCATAAAATTTTGAAATAAAAAGTACCAGCCACTCTTTGACCACTTAAGAACTCTAGAAACCTTGTCCAAGGATAAGGACTGTATTAATGCAAAACAGACAACTGAAGACATGGCCTTCTGCGGGATTTGCATGGTGACTTTCTTACCTTCATCAAAAATGGTGAAGAAAAATCAAAACTTTTTTGCTATTGGAACATTTTTCTGTACACTTTACTTCCAATATTGAGAGATTTTATTAGAACTGATAGTGAGGGAAACTGGTATCTTCATTTATCTGCATTCAAAAGAGCACTGCCTTTGTTTTTTTCTATTTGGCAAGGTTAATTATACACGATGGGGCTCAGTTTACTATGAAGACTGTTTAAAACTTCCCGAGAAGTTTCCTAGTATAATAGTCATTTAATAGAGGTGAATTTACTGTTCAACATGGAGATAAAAAATTTAGCAGTGTTGGCACAAAGCACGCAGCTTTAAAAGTGGCCGAAGACTGCGCATACTTGTTCAAAGATTTTGGAAAAGAAGAACTGTCAAGAGTTTTTGACAAGGATGTTATCTAAAGACTTTAGGAAAATTAATGACTTAAGAATTTTTAAGTACCACCGAATGAAAACTCACCGATTTTATCTAGTATGGCGCTACACATCAAGCGGGCATATTTACAGGCTAACCAGTGGTATGGTCTATTAGAAGATCTAGGTATACCTTATCCCGGTGACTATGGATACGAGCAAATGGAAACAAGATGGATTCCTCAAATTATCACCGGGCAACTTCCTCCTGATTTCCCTCACATTTGTTCATGTATGACTTGTGCACGGCCAAACATCTCTATATGTAGGAAGAATGAAGTTGGCTGCTCCAGAGGTTCTGTGTTTGTGAACTTCCAAAGTGCCATAATAATTGGAATTAATTTTTATTAGTCATATTAAAATACTATTTGTTACTAATGGTCGCTTAATCTCCTTATCATTCTTAGTAATGTTGCAAATAATGTAGTGTTTTTATTAATAAAATCTTTTTTTTAATTACAACTTTTTCATGGTTTAATAACATGTAATAATAACATGTAAAACAATGCTCTTATCAATTTTGATACCTTGTAATTTTTCGCTGCGAGCACTAGTTTTCGAGGTATAGATCATTTTCTGGTAAAAGTACATATGGACAAGGCGGCCATCTTGGCAGCCATATTGGGAGAAATCTCCCCATACCAGAAACGTGTACCCAAACCAAACCTTATCCTTAGACATATAACAACTTAGTTTTGAAGAGAAATTCTCTATACACCTCCATGCAACTAGTGTGGCCCCTAGACTATATGGTAAATTTATTTTTTCGACAAGCAGATTTTTTTATAAAGAATGACTTTTCTTCGTAAATTCAATAATAGAGATGTTTTTCCTCTTCATCAACTCCATCCGGGGACACATTGTATAAGTTTTTTCGCGTTTTTTTTTTCATTTGGACGTATATATCTCGAAAAGTGCGAGTTTTTAAGGCTAAATGAACATAAGTAAACGTGTTCAGAATACGATTTCGTACAAGAAAGGGTCTATACATTTTTTCGATCATCCCATTGGTTTTTCCAGAAAAGCGAATTGAAGAAAATATATGTGTTTTTTCGTGTTTTTTTGAATGCAAATATCTCGAAAAATGCGCGATTTTACAGCTAAATGAACATAAGTAAACTTCCTCAGAATGAGATTGCCTACAAAAAAGATCCGATTATCCCATTGGTTTTCTAGGAAAAGCTTCTTGAAAAATATATATATATATATATATATATATATATATATATATATATATATATATTTGCTTTTTCATGTTTTTTTTTTCATTTGGGCGTATATATCTCGGAAAGTACTTGAAAAACCAATGGTATAATCGGAAAAGTGTACAAAGCATTTTTTGTAGGTAATCACATTCTGAACAAGTTTACTAATGTTCATTTAGCCTTAAAAACGCGTACTTTCCGAGATATATACGTCCAAATGAAAAAAAGGACACGAAAAAGCAATCTTCAAGAAGCTTTTTCGAAAAAACCAGTGGGATAATCGGAACAATGTATAGGACCTCTTCTGTAGGAAATATTATTCTGATCCAGTTTACTTATGTTCATTTAATCATAAAATCGTGTACTTTTCAAGACATTTGCATTAAAAATAAAAAACACGAAAAGACACATATATATATACTTCTTTCAAGTTGCTTTTCCGGAAAAACCAATGGAATAATCGAAAAAACGTAGGAAATCGTATTCTGAACACGTTTACTTATGTTCATTTAGCCTTAAAAACGCGTACTTTTCAGGACACATACGTCCAAATGAAAAAAAAAAAAAAAAAGAAAAAACGTATATATATGTATATATATATCTCAAAAATCATGTCTTTTTTTCTGCGCATAAGCAAAGCCTTGTTCTAAAAGTTGAATACTTACCTCCTATTCAGAGAAACTGCTGTTCAAAATGTTTCTCCGTTTATATTTATTTTCGGGGTGGGGGGGGGGAAGGGCTTTTTGAGAACAGCATGCTAGCTAGAGGGGCGTGGCAGGAGAATAAGATCGAAAGACGAGAGAGCAACTGTGGAGTTGCCGTATGATACCTAAATGCACGCGCGGCGCCGAGGCGCATGTTTCGGGACCCACTCGCGACTTTTTTTTGTTTGTAAATTTTGTTTACTTTCTGATTGTCTCGGTATTTTTTTCTCCAAAACGAAGAAAAAACGATACAAAAAATTAAAACCAATTTTTGAGGGGGTTGCGGTTGGTGGGAAGTTAAAAATTTGAATTCAGCGAGCCAAAAAACATAAAGTAAACCTATTTCCAGAACTACCATGAATTTTTCCAGGTAAAATTTTCTAACACCTGGTTTAAAATAAATATTTTTAAAATAATTATAATAAACATTTTATAAATGAAAGACACGCGCACGCACACACTCAATTACACTCGCACAAGCGCACATACTCACAGCACTTTCAACTCGCTAAAAACATAGTTTTTAATGGAGATGACTTAGCTATCAGCAAGCAAAAAACATTTTTTTTTTAAATAATATTTTGCGAAATATTTTTTAAAACGCATTCTTCATCCCTTTACTCCCCTATAAAACGTCCTTCTGTACCCATTGGAGTTAAGGATTCATCGGTTTCTTAATATTAAGGAATTTGAGGAAATCCTCTTTTCACTCACTCTTTATTTTTTGCTTTTATATAATCTTTTTTGTCCATACTGGGAATATAATTAACCATAGGAATGGAGATTTTGATGATTTTTTTGTATGTGGCAAGTAAACAACTCATTAACTGAAACGTACTGTTGAATTTACTAAATCATATTAACATACATATGTCATAATATAGTCTAGGAGCTGGCTACATATATGGGGCTTGGGATATAACATGTTGGCATGTTATGTTTTAGCAAATATTTTATCTTATGTGAGTCAGTCCTCCCCCCCTGTCCGTTTTGGCGCTAGCCGCCACAGAAAATATTCAACTGGGGAACAGAGTATAATACTTTGGGACTTGGTGCTAGTTGAAGAGGGTATCTTGGCGATCAATATTCGATATATGCCAACATTTTTTCTCTGTGCAATTGGCAGCACTGGCGACATCAATTATGGCCAAAATTGGAACGTAGTATAATACTTTCTGACCAGGCGGAAAATTTTCGTCGTCAATACTCATTGCTGGAAAACCATATGCCAATATTTTCTGCTTGCCCATTTTCCAGATTTTTGGCCAGAAATTGGACTTTTGGCCAAAAATGGGCCAAAACTAATACTTTTCAAAAAAAAATGTTGGCACCTTCTCAAACTTGTAGTTTTTGTACCAAAGAATGGTCTCTGGGAGTGCCAACATTTCCCCCCCCCCCCAACCAACCCCAAAACCTTCAAACATTCAAATACCGATTATTATGCCATAAAGGATATAAAAATTATATATTTAGCGAGTAATGACCGAGAAATTGTCCTTTTTAACAAGACAAAGTATTTGAATGGTTAGGTTTGGGGGGTTATATTGAGAAAAAAATGTTGGCACCCACAGAGATTATTATTCTGTGAAGGTGTCAACATTTTTTTTTTGGCCCGTTTTTGGCAAAAAGTCCAATTTTTGGCCAAAAATCTGAAAAATCGGCAAACAGAAAATATTAGCATATGGTTTTTCAGCAATGAGCATTGACAACGAAAATTTTCCGCCTGGTCAGAAAGTGTTATACTACGTTCCAGGGACGAGGGTAGAGGCGACTTCAATGTGAATATCAGTCGATATTCCGTTGAAGCAACGTCGAGCGCGGTTAGTACATGGATGGGGTACCCATCTTGGGAAATACAGCGTTCTCGTCCCACCTTCTAGAGGCTTGTATATCAGTGTATACTCGGAAGTTACGTAATTTCAGACGAGGATTACGTAGTTGATATACCATCCTTCGGAGGGGATGTAAAGCAGGCGGTCCCTTGTCTATTAAATGTTAGGCAAGTAAAAGATCCCTACTCTTCTTAAGGGAAGAGGTTCGGCAAAATTTCCAGGTTGGGGGTAGCTCGTCTCCTGGCGTCGGTGATAGGCCTTGGTAGCGGAAATAGGCCGACGTTAAATAGTTAAAATATATATATATATATACTACGTTCCAATTTTGGCCATAATTGATGTCGCCAGTGGTGACCATTGCACGGAGAAAAAAATGTTGATCGCCAACTAACAACAAGCCCCAAAGTGTTATACTCTGTTCCACAATTGAATATTTCCTGGGGCGGCTAGTGCCAAAACGGGCAGGGGGAGGTCTGTCTAGTATAAGATAAAATATTCGTTAAAACATAACAGCAATGCCGAGAAGTTATATCCCATGCCCCATATATGTAGCTATCTCCTAGACTAATACTTTCAAAAATCTTTATTTTCTCTAGTTCTATAATCATTCGAGGTTTGATCAGATATTGTAGGCTATATATATACCTACTCAATTATTAAAATTTTACTGTGATTTTATAATTCGTTAATTTTATATATTCAGTTATAAATCGTCCCGGTGTCCACTATCAAAAACACTTCTCAATTATCAACAACTTCAAGAAATGGCTAGAGGGATACCAGAAGAAACTGCAGAGGAGATGGAGGAGGCGGTTGACTCCCCGGGAATCAAAACTCTAATAATCACAGGCCCTTCTGGTGATATGGAGGTGAAAAATCGGAACGTTCCTATTTGGGCCGTAGACCCCTCCCAAACAGAGCAGTGTACATGTTTTCCTCAAGGTGGGGTTGAATTTCAACAAGTTGTCAATAAATATAGGCGAATTGGTACACCATTCCCTACAAATACTGCAGATTTCCCGGTACTATTTTCATTAATATTAATAATTAACATAATATTATAGTCAGAGAGCAAAACCCACAATATATTCGAAATAAATGTAGCCTATGCAACTAGCAAATATACAAAAACTCATATGCTAATGTAAAATGACCTACCGACTTATAGACTAAGAACTGCCAACGATTTATTTACCTCATAAGCAAAATACGGTTTGAGCCTAGGAATATGTAGAGGTTGTCTCGCAATACAATAATCGGTTTTGTCTGATGGCCACACATCTTGTGTTATTACAGACCGGGAGGAGAAACAACATAAAATTTTGCATTTAATTACGTCATGAGGGAAATGGGTAAAGTCAACTCAAGGAAAATGGATGAAACCTTCATATTTCTTTAGCTTTAGATTAGCTAAATATGAATATATCAAATCTGACCGATAAAGTTCGTGTTTAAAGTTCATCAGACACGATCTGAAAAATGTATTTTTTTTACCTCATCTGCAAAATAAATTATCCCTTCATATTTCTGTAGCTTTAGGTTAGCAAAACATAAATACATCAAATTTGACTGATAAAGCTCTTGTTTAAGGTCTATCAGACACAATTTTTAAAAAAATATATTTTTTTACCTCATCAGCAAAATGAATTAACCCCTCATATTTCTTTAGGTTTAGGTTAGCCGAACACAAATACAACAAATCTGACTAATAAAGCTCTTGTTTAAGGCCCATTAAACACAATTTGAAAAAACACGTATTTTTTACCCCAGCAGCAAAATGAATGAACCCTTCATATTTCGTTAGCTTTAAATTAAAATATATCAAGTCTGACTGACAAATCTCATGTCTATTAGACAATTTTTACGTTATTTGTGCGAATGCACAAAATCTGTTTTGAATTTGAATTTATTTACGTAATGTCAGGAAGGGAAAAAATTATTGCATTATAAAACTAAAATCTTTATTAAATAATATAGTTAAGAACATATTTGTAGGTATAAGCAAGCATTAAAAATTGATGCAGGTATTATTAAATAATAGTTATAAACAAAACAGACAGATTTGCTGACTTGTCAGTAGTATTAATCGTTCCATCTAAGTGGCAAAGGCTCTGTAAGGGGTAAGAGGATACTTCAATACCTCTTCTAAATCCAACCCTTTCTGCGTAGCTTCATACAGCAGCCTATCCATCATATCACGTTCCTTCTTAAAAGTAACAATCTTCCCATCTGATATTTTTTTTGCTTTTCTAGCCCCCTCGTTAACAGATGTATGCAACTGTACTCTTTTTAATCTTTCTTGAAATTTGTCAGGATTTTCACTACACTTTTCTACAAATGAATTTCTTAAAGCCAGTCCAGTTGAAAATATATTCAACAAAAAGTTTGTGGTTTCAAGCGAAGCAGATTTTCCTGTGGAAATATTGAACAATATTTTTTTATCCACATTGTCCATTGTCGTCGAAAGAATTAAGATTTTTTTTACATGGTTTCTATTTGAGAATGTGTCCTTTCAGTATTCCTCGGACGCAATTATGACGTTACAAACTCTTTTTTTTACGCCAATTTCACTATAAGAATTGAAAGTGATTAATTAATTTTCATAAATTTAATGATAAACTCAATTTATACCTTGAAATGGATGTAAAGTCGCAAAATAATTTACGTGAACGTCAAAATTTAAAATAAATTAGTTTTCTCCCTTTCAAAAGCTTTACCAGGCTTCCATGCCTACATAGGCTGGGACTATACTGCTTTCTTTCGAAAAGACAAATCACGACCATTTAAAATTTCAAAAAGCTTTTGCCTCATTGCGTGAGGAACCAATTTCGGAAGAGACCTCTGAATCCATAGAGTTCACGTGCCAAATATATGGTTATAAACACAAAAACCATACTAGCTCTGTACGATTCGCCAAGTTTTTACTAACATATAAACCACGAGAAAAGAAATCCATTAAAGGTGCAGATGGACAAAACTTTCCACCTTACAGAGCAGTTATATATCAAAAAGTAAAACGAACCTACTACGTCTGCAAGCTGTGGTGCAATACCACTAATTCTTTAGAGACTAACCTTTTGGGATCACCATTAGATTCAGGATGGATACTCGAAGAGGGTAAATATACACCACACTAGTTCGATGGTCCTGAATTTCCCGAATCGCTAAAAATTATCGAGAATAATTTGGAGCGTGAGGAAAATCTTGAGGAAGATGAATAAATTTGTTTATAACTATTATTTTATAATACCTGCCAGGGGCGGCTTAAGGGCCCCGGGGCACCGGCTCGGAGGGTAAAAGAGGGGCGTCAGATGGCAAAAATTTTTTTCGGCTTTCTAATAGTACCTACTCCCTTCATGAGGCGATAATTTCTTTTTTCAGATTTCTAACAGCACCCCGCAAAATTTTTTTCGGATTTCTATTTTCACCCCCCCCCCCCCCCCCTCCCATGAGGCGATAAAGAGTAGTAATCGCGGAGTTAGTATGAAGTACGTCCGTGATAACCGCAGGAAAGGGCGCCAAAAAGTGCTCCCGCCCGAGTGGAAAATTTACCTTGAGCGCCCCTGATACCTGCATCAATAATACTTGCTTATACCTACAAATATGTTCTTAACTATATTATTTAATAAATATTTTAGTTTTATAACGCGATAATTTCTTCCCTTCCTCACATTATGTAAATAAATTCAAATTCAAAACAGATTTTGTGTATTCGTACAAATAACGTAAAAATACAATTTTATTCAAATTGTGTAATAGACCTTAAACATTAGTTGTATCAGTCAGATTTGATATAATTATGTTTGACTAATCTAAAGCGACTAATCTAAAGCTAACGAAATATTCATTATGCTGATGGGTTAAAAAAATACAATATTTTTTCCAAATTGTGTCTGATGGACCTTAAACAAGAGGTTTATCAGTCAGATTTGATGTATTCATGTCTGGCTAACCTAAGCCTAAAGAAATACGAGGGGTTCATTCTTTTTGCTGATAAGTTAAAAAAAATATGTTTTTTAAAATTGTGTCTGATGGACCTTAAACAAGAGCTTTATCAGTCAGATTTGATGTATTCATGTTTGGCTAACCTGAAGCTACAGAAATATGACGGGTTCATTCATTTTGCTGATGAGGTAAAAAAATACATTTTTTTCAAATTGTGTCTGATGGACCTTAAACACGAGCTTTATCAGTCAGATTTGATATATTCATGTTTGGCTAACCTAAAGCTAACAAAATATGAAGGTTTCATCCATTTTCCTCATGAGGAAAATAAATGCAAAAATTTCATCACATTCAGGTCAGTCTGGTTTAATGAAAGGGACTTTTCAGTCAGATTTGGTATATATAATCCAGTCAATGAATGGTTTATAGAGGGAAATGCTGAGATCACAATTTTTGACTAGAGGGCTGTGTTTGGACTATTTAGGAGGTAAACATACCAAAAGTCCCCGAACGTAGGATGTGAGGGAGATGCAGGGAGGCACGAAGAAAGTCCCGGTTTTTGGTTTTTCGCTCATATCTCGAAAACGGTTAGCCCTAATCAAAAAGTGGTTATATGCAAAATTAAAGCTGACTAAATTTTCTACAATGATGTTTCCATTAATTTTTTTCGTATCTGCTATGGTTCACTAATGAATTGTATATCTGTTGACTGTATTCTAACTTTATTATAAATCTATTATAAATTGAAAATAAATTTTAATAATCATCGTAGAAAAAAATTTTTTGTACAGATATCCGTTTCACAGCAGACTGAACTGAAATATCGAATAAAAAATGTCTTTGCGCATGTAAGTGTGTGTGTACGTGTATATCTGTGTGCGTGTATACCGCTTCTTGTAAACATGATAACTTCTGTTAGAATATTTGATTACAATTTTGAACATATGTAAAACAGCATATTACAATAATCCCTATTGAAATTAGGCTATGTCTGTAATACATATTGATAACCAGAGGACTACAATTCTCACTTCATAATAATGTTATTAAAAATACCATGTTCCATATTTTAGGATAACACTGATATATCATTTAATTTAAATAAAGTTGGTTTGCCTAACATACACCCGGGATATTGCGGTTTAGAAATCTTATACAACTTCTTATTTTTGTATGCTTAATAATATTTTGCTTTGAAATTAAAATAAAACGTATTTTACGTATGAGAGTTTGTAGGCATTTGGTTATCACCATGTATTACAGATATGGCCCAATTTCAATAGGGATTATGGTAATATGCTGTTTTACATATGCTCCAAATTGAAATCAAATATTTTAAGTCTAACAGAAGTTATCGTTTTTACAAGAAACGGTATACACGCACACATAGATATATACGCACACACACACTTACAGACGCAAGACATTTTTTATTTGAAAATTCAGTTCAGTCTGCTGTGAAACGGATATCTGTACAAGAAATTTTTTTTCTACGGTGATTATTAAAATTTATTTTCAATTTATAATAAATTTATAATAAAGTTAGAATACAGTCAAAAGATATACAATTCATTACTGAACCCTGACAGATACGAAGAAACTTAATAGAAACATTATAGTAGGAAATTTAGTCAGCTTTAATTTTGCGTATAATCACTTTTTGATTAGGGCTAACCGTTTTCGAGATATGACCGAAAAACCAAAAACTGAGACCTTCTTCGTGCCCCCCTGCATCCCCTCCACTTCCTACGTACGGGGACTTTTGGTATGTTTACCTCCTAAATAGTCCAAACACAGCCCTCAAGTCAAAAATTGTAATCTCTGCATTTCCCTCTAGACCCCCTTATTGAACGTTCATTGACTGGGCTAATATATGTCTCTGGATATAAGAGCTTTACAACAGAGTTGACTTTACCCATTTTCCTCATGACGTAATTAAATGCAAACTTTTATGTTTTTTCACCCCCCGGTCTGTGATAACGCAAGATGTGTGGCCATCAGACAATACTGATTATTGTATTGCGAGAAAACCTCTATATATTCCTAGGCTCAAACCGTATTTTTCTTGTAAGGGAAATAAATCGTTGGCAGCTCTTGGTCTATTAAGGAGGTCACGATTTAATTCAGAATTGCGTAGTCGGAAACAATTGCACTTTTCTACTTTTTTTGTGAAATTTCTCGGAAATACAGCATGTTACATTTTTCATCCCATAACTTTTGGTTCTAATTATTTACTAAACTTAAAAGTTTAGACACATATACTCAGAAATATGACTAATCGATTGTCACGCATAAAATTGAACCAATGATAAAACACCTGATACAAAAATAGCTATTTGTCTATTAAAAGCACAAAGTGCCACATTTTCGCTCGATAGTGTAAGTTGACGCGCGACACGAAGCGGAGCGTGTCAAACACTTGAGAATGACAATTACACTTTGCGCTCGAACTACACACATGATTTTATCTACAGTCATTTAAAAATATCAAAATAAAAGAAATAACTAAGTTGAATTTTGGATGGAAACAGCGATTCAGCAACATATTATGAGTATGTCTTGCATATGTGATTAAAACAAAAAGACGAACAAAACACAATCGCTGTTAATTTATTTATATTTTACTAATTATTATAAAGTTCGTATACTTGGTATAAATAAATTAAGGTGATTATTACTCTTACATGAGCTCTCATTATATTAACATTTTTGGGGCATTATTATTTCATAAAAATACGTTGTCAATGTTCCGACTAAATTTGTGTAAGGACAGATGCACTCAAGCGAGCGTAATAGTTATATATAGCAAGGGTCGCAAGTGAACTTTTTTTGTTGACAATACAGTTTGCAATCCAAAATAATCAAGTAGATAATTAAAATATATTGTATATAAACATTTAAAATTGTTTGCTTTTAAAAAACATTTTTTTTTAATTTTGGATTTTGGCTAAGGAAGTAATTATAAGTAAATTTTTCAAACCGGGTTTTCATTCAAAATGAAAAATAAAAATAGTTTGATGAAATTTATATTTTTGAAACTTGTTAGCACCCTGTACGAAAATAATTAATTTTCTGGACACAAATCATATTTTATTAACCAGCAAATTTTTTTTATAAATAGTGACTTTTTGTCAAAAATTCAAAATTTAGATCCATTTGTGGTATAGGTAACCTCATCCAGGGACCCCTAGGGTATTTTTTAAATCCCTTTTGGCTCACAGCTATTTTTTGAGTTGAAATTCGTATTAAGATGACAGAAATAAATTGGTTAAAAAAAATATATTAAAAATTGAATTTTTGCCCATAGTTGAATAAAACTAAATCTTAAAGATTTTTTTTTGGGGGGGGGGGGAGATTTCTTCGTGGAAATGCAATATGTTTGTTGTCGGCATGATGTTACAGTAAAGTTTTGTCCAATCTGAGAGTTGAGCGGTTTTTGGGAATTAAGTTTTAATTTTGAGAAATATTTGACGAATTTTTTTAATATCCCAGGATCTGTTCATTGGATCAAACCAAACAAGAAATCAAAATCACACTAAAACATTATTTCTTAAATTGCAGCTTTATGAACGTGCTTAAAATAGTGATAAAAATCAATATTTTATATTATTGCCAAGTTACATTTCGTATATTTTTGTAAAATATATTTTTTTGTAATGCATTTTTTTTATTCAGAAAATGTATACAGCCAAATACTTTTGTCATGTGTTAAAAGTGCTTCAAAAAACGAACAATTAAAGAAAAGATAGACTACATTAATTAGAAGCTGGCATGTAGGCTGAAAAGGTAGAAAAAAAAAACTTATATATTCCGGATTTGAGCCGCGGATTTCCTCAAGAGAATCCTCACTTTAAACACTGGGTTATGGTCTTGAAACATTTACGGAGTCGATGAATTATGGTGGAGAAAGCAAAATACGAAATTTGTACACAAGCAGATCTTCATTAATAATATGATAGACCAGGAGCCCGCCGACCACTAATTGTCTATCATATGTTTACTACTAAAATGTGTGAATTGTTGTTAATTCAGGGTAGTAGAGCACAGGGGCGTACGGCAGGCCCCTAAATGTGTAAGAAATAAGACTTGTAAAAGTAAAAAAAAAACAGCTACGGTATACGTTCTTTGCGTATACCTACCTTATAGGGGAGCCCATGATGAAGAAATTGATGGGTCGAACGTTTTTCTACGACCTTTAGAAGCGAAGATACAGGGTGCGGCAGAATGGATGAGTGTCTTTGAAATGGGAATAACTCGGCTATTTTAAGTAAGAAAAAAAAATATTACAAAAAATGAAAGCTTACATGTTGCCGTTAACCAACCAAAAAATGGAAATCAAGAAAATTTGTCAATGAAGATCTTCAAAACTTTGTAAAAACTGCAAATGATCATTGTCTTGTCATTAATCCCGTTAAATCTAATATTATCATTTTTGGTCCTAAAAACCAACGAAACAATATTAAAGATCAAATAAATATTAAAATCGGTGATGATTCTTTGGAAAAAGTAGACAAGGCAAAAAGTCTAGGAGTTATATTAGACTGTGATTTAAGATTTGAGGACCATGTAAATAAAATGTTACAAAAAGGTTATTCTGTTTTAAAATTAATATATGGTAATCGTCATTATCTCCCACATAAAATCAAAGTTCTTCTTTGTGAAACTCTGGTTTTATCTATTTTAAATTATGCAGATTGTTTATATGGCCCTTGCATAACTACTTTGTATGCAAGGAAAATACAGAAATTACAAAATTCTTGTCTCAGACTCATTTATGGAATATATCGAAATCAGAGAATTTCTCACAAACTCAAAGAGATAAAATGGCTTAATATGTATAACAGAAGGTTGCATCACACAGTCTGTCTTTTTCATGAAATTATATTAAATAAGACTCCCATATACCTGTATCAAAAAATTAAATTTCGCACTGATGTACATACATTGAATATTAGATTTAAGGGTCTTCTAACTCCACCGCAGCATCGTACTGAATTGTTCAAGAGATCATTTAGTTATCAAATTGGTAAAACGTATAATGGTTTGACTCATCAGCTAAAAGAGAACAGCATCACTAGGTTTAAAAAGATATATAAGACACACTTGTTCGAACGTCAATGTACAGGATTGTTATAGCCCTTTGTATGGAGAATTAATAAAATATGTATATAATGGAAATATGTAAATCACTCGTTCATTCAGCATTATCTATTTTTTTTGTTTGTAATTATGTTTAAATTACTGTAAATTATTTTGTGGTTAAGTGTAAGAAAAGCGTGCATGATTTCTTGTGGATTGTGACCGCTTAACTTCGCCATTTATTTTTCATGTCTTATTTTATTATGAATTGTATAATTAATTGTCATGTTATATGAAAAATAATAAAGACGTGTTATTATTATTATTATTATTATTATTAAAAAATAATCATTTTTTGAAAATTAAAAAATTTAAAAATATAAAAAATTAAAAAAAAAATAAATTAAATTCTGAACCCATTTGACGATTGTGTCACGTTTCGGGACCGGACGATATTTTCTTGTCCAGATAACCATTGTGACTAACAGATGGCGTATCGGCGTTGAACGACCATATACACAACCCTCCATAAACGCTTTGCTCAAGAATCACAGACTCGCCCGATTTCAAATACTCCTCGACTGCGAACGCATTATGTTCTCTCGTTCAGATAACCATTGTGACTAACAAATGGCGTTTCTCCACGAGTTGAATGATCATATCCACAACGCTCTACTCCCCTCCGTTCGCGTATACTACCCTTCCCAAAAACATCCATCCTTTCTGCCGCACCCTGTATTAGCAAAAAAGTAAGTTGCAAAATTCATTTTGTTTACAAAAAGGTTAATAACAATTAAAGCCGCCATTTTGAGTGGTCGACACTATTTTTTTCGGATTCCTGAGGAAATTCTGTAGGGGGTAGACTAATTTTTGGCTTGTCCCAAAACTTTCCGAGACATTTTCCTAATATCACCGGACTATTTCTGCCCTACTATGAACCATAAGGCCGCGCAAAAGAAATTGTGAAAAAAGAGTCTGGAGAACACATGACATAAATCGTTATTACACAATAAGTGTTGATCCTATTTAAATTCAAAAACACATTTTCTATGCGCAATAAATTGGACTTTTAGGATAAACAAAAACATTTACCAGAATTATACTGGTTTTGGTTTTTTTAATGCAACAATACCAAAATAACAATTTTTGGTATATTTTGCTGTCTAGCTCCTAAACCAATGAATGTATTAAAATGAAACCGACGTAAATTTTCTTATATTAGGGTCGTACATACATGAAAAAAAATGAGCGAAAAAAGTAGGTTCCCTTTTTTTTTAAAAGGGGGGTTTTCAAAATTTCAACATCCCGTATCATGGAAACCGCGCGGTATTCGACGAAAGTTTTTTCACAAATCATCATCCCTCCATAATGGCATTAGTATGTGTAGTATTATAAATTGGAAATAATAGCCGTTTGTCCTGTCCAAATTCGGACAGCGCGACCTTTCCGTCCTCGTACAGCCAAAACCGTTTGTCCTACGGCAAATGTGTAATATATATAAATTTTGTAGAGGAGGGATGAATCTTCAAAAAGTGTAACTTGGTAAAGAGCCCTACGGGCAATAGGGAAAAAGATGGGCACATAAGTAAAATTTCAAAGTTTTAACCTCTAAAAATAAGGGACGCACATGGTGTAACAGGTTGTAGTTTTCTGTGCTTGCTTATTATGCCCTCTTAAACAACTTCCACAAAAAAAAGTCCACTGGACGCAAAATTTTTTATTATGTCTAATTCATCAAGTTTCATTAAAAAAATTTATTATTCTTTTAGTAATTTCGATCCATGTAAAATTATAAAAATACATGGTTTTTATTTTTTTGCAGAAAAACAAAATGGCAGATCTGATTTGGACCTATGTAATTTTATTCAGAATTTATTTACAAACATTTTGAATTTTTGTTTGGTCTGATTCAATGAACAGAACCCTAAATATTTTAAAAAACGAGATAAAATGTTTTCAAAATTAAAACTTAATTTCCAAAAAACATTCACTTCCCAGATTGGACAACACTTTACTGTAAGTTCCTGATAAAAGTTATGTTGCAAATTATTTTTCTATTACGATAATTTATAATTTCGCCAAAATCTTTGAAATTTGTTTACATGATCAAATTTATAATAATGTGCGAGGGCAGATCAGTATTTCTCAACATGGCTTTTTAAAGGGTAGGTCAACAGTTACAAATTTATTTAGTCACACAATTTATTTTTGAGGCTATCGATGCGGGTAAATAAGTTGACGTTATATATACTGATTTCTCCAAAGCTTTTGACAGGCTTGATCAAGGCATTTTCCTTCATAAACGTTAAAGTCCTAAAGTACGGTTTTCAAACTTGCTAACTTCACTGATGTCATCTTTTTTAACAAGAAGGAGTCAATACGTAGAATACCGTGACTTTAAATCTGATCATTTCCTAGCTACTTTCGGCGTGTTTCAAGGCTCAGTACTGTGGCCTCTGTTATTTATTTTGCTTATTAATGATTTAGTGACTTTTGTTGATGTCAACTACCTAGTATAGGCGTCTGAAAATAAGGAGTACGCCACCTGGTGGTCTCTAATTATGGGCCTTTCTGTCATTGTCTCTTTAGTGTACGATGATATCAACAATAAGTAAAATGATAAACTGAGATGCTAAGTTATTAAAAATATGATAGCGTTTAAAGGGGCTACACAAGATACAATTTTCTGGAGCCAACCTAGTCGTTTGTAGATTGCAGGGACAACTCGTGAAAGTGGAGTTGCGCAGCAATGTTCAAAGCATACCTTCTTTAATGTAGACACCTTTAACCAGGCATTGAGAGGAGAAAAGCTGGTGCAAATAACCGTGGCCTGAGTAATATATACTATTGCACCATGCACTATTATGTTTTAACCCTAAATATTTCTATTTCATATTTTACAAAATACTATTTCATTTATATTACTTAAAGAATTAATAAATAAATGTCTTTTCAGTTATATTCAATGTACCACTAATTTCATGGGTATTTGAATATGAGACACTTATTTGTGAACATAGAGCGTACACATTTATTAAGTTTTGTGTTGAATATGGGTTGTACCACACAAAATAATATGTCCTACATTTAAAACATATTCCCCTTCATACACACCCTTAGAATTTTTACATTTTTAGTGCTTCCCAAATGTTTCATACATTGCAATATGCTTAACCTAAATGTCACTCATGTTTCCTGAAAGAAAAGTGATTTAAACTACAACTGTACATAAATTTAAAGAAATATTTTAGTTTATTAATATTTAACTAGCCAGACACCGTTTGCAAACCTTTAGGTCATATATTATTAATGTTATTATTTTTAACGCCAAAAATAACAATAAACAGAAAAAAAATAACAAGAGTATTCGCCACATAAACAAACAAAAAGCCTATAATTAGTTCACGAGTTCTCCACTTTGGCGCTGGCATCTTAAATTCAGACGCCTATATGCTGATGACATGAAATTCTATTATACTGTTGTAGTCGGTCGAGTAAGCAAAAAAAAAAACTGCACGTCTTGCGGAGGACACCAAACTTGCCATGCATCATGTTCAGACCCACTGTCAACGTTTAGGAAAGGGAGCCGCCTGCAATCTACCCCCCTAACAAAATGGCGGTCGTATATCCGAAAATAGCCTCTATATTTTCTTTTTTTTAAATATTTTGGTATAATAAACTTGGGTGTCTAATTATAGATTTTTAAGGACACTGAATTCAAAGAGTAGTCCTAAAACGTTGCCAGAAGTCCATAGGATGATATAACCAACGTAACCAGCATTCCTTTTCAGCTAATAAATATTATTTAATGTTTTTCTATATATTTTAAGTTGTATGATGAAGGTAATAGTTGACCCCCCAATGACAGGGCGTAGTTAGTGAAAGACGAATAAATAAATAAATATGTTCTTTATTAGAAAGATCCAAGTCCTTCTCCCCGAGAGACGAATATTTTTTTAGAAACGCCACAAAAATTTTGAAAATACTCTTTTAATTGAAATAGCAAAGAGAATTGTAAAATATTTGTTGATATGCAATCCAATCAAAACTCAGATTCTTCCACATCATCTAGCCTATGACTGCATCATTTGTGACCAAATCATACAAAGTATCTTCTTCCGTGTATTCTTGGCTGAAAATAAAGAGGAAAACAATCACACATTGAATCATTGGTACCTATCCAAAAAATATTTAACATGCACCGCTACCATTTGTGAAATCAATGACATTGGTCTGTTTCAGACTGAAAACAAAGAACCTACTTAGTCATGTTTTTGCAACTGACAAACAAGAGAAGTACACATTGTATTAGGGGGTGTCTACAGCTGTACTTTGAACTTGATGAGCGCCCTGCTTTGCACCTGCACTTTACAAGATCACGACAGTTCTGCCATATCGTGGGAAGAGATGTCCACTTCACTAGCTAGTGTAAATTATGTTTCGTCCAATTATCTGGACTGGCATGTGGGTTCATGCGCTGGCCCCAAATATGGCCGCCCTGATAAACAGCTCTCAGAATATGTTGTCGAAGTACTTCTGATGTCAGAAGGAGTTTGTGAAACAGTTTCTCTTCGGAACTAGAAAGGATATGCCTCGCCTTATCCAGAGTCATACCCAAGGATATTTTATTGTACATACAAACTAAAAATGTTCTAGCTCATTGAGCACATACTTTTGCAATTATGGAAGTGGAATTAAAATTGCATTAAAAGTATCGTAGCACTCCCATGTGTTTCAGGCACTGAGTTTTCTCTGCTGAGATAGTGTCACATCTCGTGAACGAATGGAAGCCCTCAGAGCGACCGATTTCTCCGAACCAAGGGCCAGGGCAATGATGTGAGCAAGAATGTATCTCTGTTTCTGACCAAAGTTCAATGAAATCCATAGTTCTTCAAGGTACAAAGTTCTTAATACAAAGAAGAAAGATATGGCAAGAACCAGAACGTCAATATCCATGGTTCTTGTGACAACGCTTTTAGCTTTATGGATGACTGCATCTCTTGTGTGCACTATAATCCGCCCATATGTCTCCTCAAAAGAACTGCAAGTAAGTTCAACAAGAGATGTTGAAGCGGTTTCAGAACTGATATATTTATCTCCAATGTTAATGACGACTTTTACACTTCGCATGTTCTCAACTAGACGTCTTCCTAGGAGAGAAAGAAAACACATTTTTTTATGGTTATTGTTTCTAAGAAATTCACGCAAATTTCGAGGCGGTGCTGTGTTTGGTAAAACTTGACGGCGAATTCCTTCACCTCTAGCATTACAAAGACTATTCTTTTGGCTTTCCGGACTGTACATGTCCCAAACCATATCAAGCCTTGAAGCAGAGACGCTCTGGATACATCTCACAATACTCTGATGGAATTCCCAAACGCAGTGCTCTCCACAGGTACGCGATATACGTGGATAAATTAAATGAATGAAAGTAGTTCCATCATACACAATGGCATCACAAGTACCTGGAAGTCTAAGATCATCTTTATTCAACATGTCTTCGAAAAAATCAGGTAAATCTGCTTTTCCAATTGCATGACGAAGGTGACCAGCAGAAGACAGACTTGGGGAGTAGGGACTGTTTTCATACTTGAAGAAACTTTGCATGTCAAGTTTTCTCTTCATACCAACAGTAAAATATCCCTGAAACAGGTGTACGTCACTCTGCAGATTCTGAATAATATGAAATATCTAATTTCACAGTGAATATCGCTGATTTAGAAACAGTGTCTGAAGGTTTAGAAAAATTAAACAAAGAAACATGACCAGTGTTTATGGTCATACAGACTTAGAAGAAATATTCTTATGACTAATCATTAATCAAAAAACTGATAAAAATTGACGTTTATTACTGACCATTGATCAAAATGACGTCGTTGATTGGAGAAATCAAAATAATATTTAGCTAACGTACGCCAGGAGAATACTAGCATTAATTGGCAATTGTTGGTTAGTTTTGGGAGAAGTAAGAATAGCAGTTGGTCACGGCCTAGTTAAGATGATTATATTAAGACTACCGCCATTTTTCAAAATTGTGTTTGCAAATTTACGAAGGTTTGTATTCTAGGGTCAACAAGATATAAGTAAAGCTTAAATTTTGTGGTGGCCATTTTGGTCGCTATGTAGGATATTGACTTCTGAGTACGTTTTAGAGCCTTTTTTGAATTCAGCTTTCCTACAAAAATATAATTATATACCTAAGTTTAATATATTAAAATAATTTAAATTTTAAAGGGAGTATTTTGGGAAACATGACCGCCATTTTGTTAGGTGGCTCTCTTTCCTAAACGTTGACAATGGATCTGGACATGATACATGGCAAGTTTGATGTCCTCCGCAAAAAGTGCAGTTTTTTTGTAAAATATGGTGCTTAAATAGTCAACTATTGATACCGACTAGGATTGTGTTACTCCAAAATAATTTAATGATGTTAATGACTGGTGTCTTCAAAATAATATACCTTTAAACATCGCTAAATGTAACGTTCTGTCTTTCTGCAGGAAGAATAATTTATTGTAATTTGATTATGAGTTGAACGATACCGTATTGAATAAATCAGACGGGTTCAATGACTTGGAAGTTCTATTCGATTTGAAACTAAATTTTAACAACATATAGAAAATACATTGTTACCTCTGCTTATAAAAGTTTGGGTTTTGTGATTAGAAATTCAAGTGTTTTGATGACATTGAATTATTAAATCTCCTTTATCCTGCATTTGTTAAATCCAGTCTTAAATATGCCTCACTTATTTGGAATCCTGGATATAATAAATATTGTAATTGCGTGAACACTATACAATGGCGCTACCTAAAATTCGTTTTATACAAAATTGATCATGCATATCCCGCTGTTGGCTTCGAACATAGACAGTTGATAAATAGATTTGGTTTTCTTAATTAGCTATATAAACAAAATAAATAAATAAATAATATACAGGTTGCATTTCGATAAAAAAATTGACCTCCCAAATAACCGCTGAGAAAATCACTGTTTTACTAGACTACCATGTTCAACTTTACTAAAGTTATTAAATTTAGATCTATTAACAACTAAACTAACTCTTTTTAGGTAGAAAATGGGATGATAAAATATAACCACCACAACAGAAGAAAATCTTCAACAAAAAAAATTGTATATTCCAAAAACGGTTACACCTCAAATAGTTTCAGTACAGTTAACCCTGTTAATACTGTCAACACTGTTAACACTGAAAACCAAATTGTGACAACACCGCTTCAAGGTAAAGAAAGGAATTTGAAAGAAGTACTGACTAACCTCCATAATGAGTTCGAATGCCTGAACAAGTAATTAAAATTTGCATATATATATACTAATTTTAGATTTTTTCAGGATAGCGGGAAGATTTAAACAAAGCTAATTTTTGAATCATATGTTCAGAACGAAGAATTATTCTCTTTAACATAACCATCTAAGATGAGTTAATGTCGCCTGCTTTATATTGAAAAATGTTAAATACGGTGTTCCCTAATAAAATACAAAAAATTAAATTATCGACTCCTCGTCTAAAATTTAGGGTGAGGCTGGGGGGGTCGATACTTCATATACAGTGTGCTATTTAATACCGGAACATCCCGTTATTTTGCCTGGTTAAAAAAAAAATTAGATATAGTGCACGATGAGCCCCTATTTGACTGTTTTGAAAAAATTGTAATTTTCCTACTAAGCCTACTTCCAAGTAACATCATCATCAAATGCTAAATGAGAAAGAAAAAAGAAAAGCTATTCCGTCTAATCCATTTCTTAGAAAAAATTTCATTAAGGCACCTACTTTCAGCAACCGAATAATGTATATTTAAAGAACTTTTCTTTTTTCTTCCTCATTTATTGTCTGATGTTCCTTAAGTCGAATGACTACTTTACCTTTTTAGTAAACTTAAGCGACTCTTATACAGGGCCAGTCGAAAAGTGAGAAATTTTAAATTTGGCTATTCAGTAACAAACACCCTATACAGGGTTCGCCACTTAAAACTCCCCAGACTCGTAACTTCCTTATTTTTTAAGCTACGACCATGTTCGCACAATAAATTGTAGATATTTTAAGGCCTTTAAATATGCATACAGTGATTTAAAAAAAAAATTGAAAAAATTATTACGAAAAAAAAATTAATTTCCTTGAATATTTTTTCCCTCACTCTGTACATGAACTGTGTTAATGTTTTCTTATAAAGCTTCAGTTTATGTTATTACGTCATATTCGATATTCTCTTTTGTTTTAGAGAAAAAAATTAAAAATTCTCTTTTCGACTCCAAACTGAATTCTCTTAAAATAAATTTGAAAAGAATGTAAGTAATAATTTTAAGCTTTATTTGTAAAAGGTATATCATAAACAATATTTAAAGTAACAAAACAGCAACAACAAAAAAAAATAAACAATTTTTTTTTCTCTTTTGTGATATCACTTGATGAACTCATTGTTAATAAGTGCATGTTTTCATGTAATACACATTTCTTACTAATAAAATTTAATAATATAAACTTAATGTTTATTGCAAAATCAACATTGTTTTATTTTTAGAATTCTTGTTAACATAATTAAGAATTATTTTGTTTGTTTTTTTTTTAATAATTTTGCAGAATATTTTTAATTTTTAATAAAATTAAGTCTAGTCTACCAGCCTATATTTTTTTAAATGTGTTTTTATTAAAATTTTCATGGCTAACTTAGAAAATGTAAAATATTATTAATAACAAAGATATGGTGATTTATTAAATCTGAAATAAATAGTACAGAACAGCTTAAAAGTCGAAAGAATAAAATAAAATGATTAAAAGTAAGGAAGTTCATAAAAATGAATCATGATTATAAAAATTTTTATTTAAATATCTGTAGAGCCACTAGAAAAGCAACCAAATTTTATTAATAAAAAATGTGTATTACATGAAACATGCATTTATTAGCAAGGATTCATCAAGTGATATCACAAAAGAGAAAAAAAAGTGTTTCCTTTTATTTGTTGTTGCTGTTTTGTTACTTTAAATATTGTTTATGATATGCCTTTTGCAAATAAAGCTTAAAATTATTATTTACATTCTTTTCAAATTTATTTTAAGAGAATTCAGTTTGGAGTCGAAAAGAGAGTTTTTAATTTTTTCTCTAAAACGAAAGAGAATATCGAATATGACGTGATAACATAAATTGAAGCTAATTAAAACCTTTATAAGAAAACATTAACACAGTTCATGTACAGGGTGAGGGAAAGAATATTCAAGGAAATTATTTTTTTTTTAAATCACTCTGTATGCATATTTAAAGGCCTTAATATCTACAATTTGATGCGCAGAACATGGTCGTAGCTTAAAAAATAAGGAAGTTACGAGTCTGGGGAGTTTTAAGTGGCGGATGAGGTATTGAGCTAGAATTTTGTATGAAGGAATTTGAGATAACTGCGAATCGAATACGCTATCCAATTTGCCGATAAAGAAGTGCCTAATAGTCGATCTCGAAATTTTGATTCATGTAGAGGAACTTAGTAGACCTTGAAAATATGGAAATTGCAAAATTTTCAAAACAGTCAAATAGGGCTCATCGAGCACTATATCTCAAAAAAAAAAAATTAAAAGGGGCAACGCGTTCCAAAATAACGGGGTGTTGCAGTATTAAATAGCACACTGTAAAAGGGACAAGGAATGGTCAAAAAACTATTTTTAATTTTTATCTCATAACACAGTATGAAAAAAAAGCGTTTAGACCAATGAAATAAGGTAAAAAAAAGGCCATCTGCGGAGTGAGGCCGAACAAGCTGAATTTTTGCAGAGACCTTCGTTTTAATGTTCCAATGAAGCACAAAAAAATCTCATATGCCTACCCTTGTGCGTCTTGAGATATCGAAGGTCAAAGGTCAATAAAATCGGTTTTTCGCGAAAATCTCGCTTCCACGCTTCCAGTGCATCTGACGTCGTAAGAACTCATAACAAAACTTACGTAAAATAGTATTCTCTACAAAATTGTTCATATACATTTTTTTTCGTACGACCAGCCGTTTTCGAGATATAGCGTGATAAAGCGGGAGCGCGCATTCGTAATAGGTAATACTGTATTATACTGCAGAGCTATAACTATAAAAGCACTTTTCTTAATCTGTTAGACTAGAAAATTAAATTCCCATTATTAAAACCGTTAGAAATTTGTTTATTTATAAGAAAATATATAATAAATAATTAATAACAAAACAATGTATTAATTTATTCGTCTAAAAGTCTCGACAAATATCGTCTTTGCAAAGAACATATTTTGTTTTTGCATGCCCTCACTGGATGCGACACTACATCGGCACTATTCAACAAAGGAAAACTTAAGGTTATGACAATGTTTGAGAAACATCCCGATTTGACTCACTCGGCTCAAATATTTCAAGCAGAAAACTGCCCGCCAGATACAGTATTTCAGAACGGAAAGCGTTTTCTGTTAGCTATGTATGGTGCTCCAAAAGATGAAGTGAACCTTGACAAATTTAGATACACCCAATTCATTAAGGCTGCATGACTTAATAGACTTGTTAAATTGTCATCCCTTCCACCTACCAGTGAAGCAGCTCGACAGCATATTTATCGGGTCTACTACCAAATACAGATTTGGCTAGGGAAAAAATCTACAACCCGAAGAATGGGGTTGGGATTTAGAAAACGACATATTACAGCCGAAAACAACACTACTGCCACCTGCTCCAGACGAACTGTTAAATGCAATATTCTGTAATTGTAAAAAGAGGAGTGGTGCGCAGTGCGGGTATAGAAAAGCCGGGCTGACATGCTCCAAAGTTTGTGGTCAGTGTCACGGACAGGCATGCCTGAACCCGTCAACCGTCAACAGAGTTGCAAAACATCGAAGACTTCAGTGACCTTGAGCCTGAAGAGGTTTTGACATAGAGCCAACAGATATAGAGGAAGCGTCTGACGAAGATAATGTGTTGATCGAAGTGCTAGTGGAACCCGACGAAGACGAGGAGGAAGGCAAGGAAACATAAGGCGTGGTGTGGAAAAGAATGTATTTTTTGTTATTAATTATTTATTATATATTTTTTTATAAATAAACAAATTTCTAACTGCTTATTAATGGGAATTAAATTTTCCAGTCGAACAGATTAAGTGCTTTTATATTTATAGCTCTGCGGTATAATACAGTATTACCTATTAAGAATGCGCGCTCCCGCTTTATCATGCTATATCTCGAAAACGGTTGGTCGTATGAAAAAAATGTATATGAACAATTTTGTAGAGAATACTATTACGACGTCAGATGCACTGGAAGCGAGATTTCCGCGAAAAAACGATTTTCATGACCTTTGACCTTCGATATCTCAAGACGCACAAGGGTAGGCATATGAGATTTTTTTGTGCTTCATTAGAACATCAAAACGAAGGTCTCTGCAAAAATTCAGCTTGTTCGGCCTCATTCCGCAGAGGAAGTTTTATTTCTCTGGACTAGTTGGAAACTAAGCTTCAATTTAAGGTTTAATTTTTGAAACCTAAGTACCAGTCAGACATACTGCTGGAAAGTATTGTATTCATTTTTCTGCTTAGTCCAAATCCGGAGGGAGCATACAAATCGGGAATTGCTTACAACCCCCATTTCAAAAATTGCGAAAATCTGAATTCTGAAAATATAACTTGTGCTTTCTCCCACAAAATATAAGCTAAAAATGTATTATTCTTATTGTAGCTCACAGTGTATTCAACGTGATAGTTTAGTCAAAACAACTAATATTTATGGAGATTTTAGAAAAAATTATGACGCAGGCGCAATGAAAAATATAGCCTGCGGGATTTTTTTTATTTTGGGAAATTGACAAAAACTAGATCGTACAGAATTACAAGAAAATACCAAAATCGTCTTTAGCTATTAATTCATACTGATTCTTGCATGAAACGGTACTTTTTTTTTAATTTGGCTGTTCTGCAACGAATGTGTTGGAGTAATGAATCGAAACTGACGGATGCGGGCAGTCGTTTGCGTTACTTAATATTAGGTACTGTTAGTAGGTACAAAAGGTGTTAAGATATTATTAGGTCTAGATTTCCAAAATAAGCATACAAAATCTTTTTTGGACCCTGTTTTGGACCCCTAGCTCAATTCAGAGTGCCCATTTTTTCTTCGATTCAAAGGTCAGCTTTGTTTGTTTTTCCGCTATAATATTTATAGAATTTCAGTGGTTTATGTATGTTAATAGTCTAAGAGCTGGCAAAGGTTTTCCTCAAGTGTCTATGCAATGCAAAATTGTATTGGGGATAACTGTGCGCATGTCGTCTATTTGAAAAGCCGTAATTCTGACGCCTCGTCTCCTCGACGTTTAAGGTGGAAGGTACTTGAAGCAGGCAAAAATATAAGTTTTCCAAGTAATAATCTAAAATATTATTTTTATTCCATACTGTTAATAGGTATCTTAATTATATTATATTTTCCCCTAGTTGAATGCGTTGTATCTATTAAATGTATTAAGGTAAGGATGTGCGTTTTGACTGGACTTTTAAATAATCACAAGTTTCTTTCTGCCTGCTTTCAATTTTTCCGCAGTTCAGGAGATCTCTAAAACGAAATGGCGTCTTTTCAAATTGCTTTTGTCAAGATTTTTAAATTGAACCCCCTGTATATTTTTAATTTTTGGTGAGCTATGTTATGGAGCTGTCCAGAGATGTCAATTTTTTTTAAATGGGTTAAAAACGGACTGAGGAATTCGTTTTTAAAGAAAACCTAGCAAAACAATAAATTCTTGAATGACACATTTACGATTTTAAGTAGGCTTTGATACACAGTGTGTCCCACTTTTCACGGTAACACCTACGTAGCTCAGTTATTAATAAATCGATTTATTTTAAACTCGGTTAAGGTATACACCTCTTAAAGGTAACTGGAAGCGCATGTACCTATTTAATTTATTCCATAGACGTGAGGACTAATACAATTTACCTGAAAATTTACTCTATTTTCACCCTCTTAGTCCGTACGTCTATGGAATAAATTAAATAGGTATATGCGCTTTTAGTTACCTTCAAGAGGTGTATACCTTAACCAGGGTGTATTAAATAGGTGGTCCGACGTACGGCACTTTCCTATTATAATAATGGCTTCATAAGTGCACGGTTACTATTTACTTTAGTAGATGGCGCGAGCAATAAAGTCCTACAATTACCTGGGTTTGTGCATCGTATAACTAACATAACCTCAAATTCTAAGGTTTTTCCGTTTATTCTCATTTTTAATGTTTGTATAGGCATATTTAGTTTGGAGGCATACTGGCTCCAAGCAAATATTTAAAAATTCACGCAAATAATTTTTCAATATTGTTGATTAATAAAAAATAGACTGCTAATTATAGGTTAGATTCCTAACCTGCAAAAAGTGTCTTATTTTATTGTGACAAACTATTTAAAACTTCATACACATTGCGTTGTACTTGATTTTGGTTGAAAGTACAGGAACCAGGTAGAAATTTTAGTAATAGCTACGTAATACTTGTAAATCTTAAGAAATATATATTTTTGAGGTTAGCTGTGGCGACACGTGGAATGCTGCATGTAGTGTTGCATATATTCTTTCAATGTTTTAATTTAGCTACTTAATGTCAGATGTCACTGGACTCTTGTTTCACTAAACAAAAACAAAAGGCCGGGAATGTATGCAACACGGTATGCACGTATGCACAGAACCTCTAAAATTATCTATCTATGCGTAAGTAATGAGAGAACTTATTGGTCCTGCCATCTATTACATTATGTACAAAGTAAGCACTTATGAAGCCAGTATGTGAGAGTTGTCGTCGCACCACCTATTTAATACACCCTGACCTTAACCAAGTTTAAAATAAATTGATTATTAATAACTAAGCTACGTAGGTGTTACCATGAAAAGTGGGACACATTGTATATGTTGGAGTTATTGCGTTTATATGTAGTTATTTAATTTTTTGCAAAATAGTATACCTATCGTGTATTTAGGTGTAAAAGCAGTACATTCCCGGACGACGATGAAAATTGTTGCCCGAGCGCTAGCCGAAGCCAACAAGCATCGAAGTCCGGGAATGTGCTGTCACACCGAAGTACACATACTATTTTCTCTGAAATCATAATCAATATTATTATAAATTAGGGAATTTGTATTAATGCATAACATTTCTTCATTACAATCTAACTGCTTACTAATAAATGTAATTTTAATGTGAATTGGTTCGTCTGGGTATATTTTTTACTGTCTAAAATATACATAAAAAGCCTAAGCCGGGAAAGTAACATTCCCGTACGATTTTGTTGATCGTTGCTTGGCAACCGATCTTTTCCGGTCTGTTTTGTGATAGCTTCTTAACAACGGACTAAAATACTGTAATTGTGCATTTTTCGATGTGAAATCGCGCCTAAAATGTAGACCAAAACCCCCGAGGGAGTTGAAGCTAAAGCTTAAAGCATACAGTGGCAACCTAACGGCAACCCAAAGGTAAGAATTACTTCGAGTCTGGATAATTATGCGACTGTCTTTCAGGCAGATGTTCATGCCATTGAGCTATGTACAAGGAGGCTTGAACAGATGCATCCTAGACACAGATCAATAAGAATCTTTTTAGACAGTCAAACAGCTCTCAAAGCTCTTTAGTGGCTTCTTGAGTCGGAGAAAACCTCGAAAAGTGTCACCAATTCAGAGCCTAAGGAGACTATAACTCCCTCCCGTTTTCGAGGATGCTGAACACGATGGCGGTGGTTTAAACTTTTTTCGAGTTGACCCCAGCCCCTGAACGGCCGAAAACAAACCCCGAAATAGGTGAAACGCGGATACGCCGTCTCATACCGACTAAACCTGCGTTACCCCCCGCTTTCGAGGATGCTGAATACGATGGTGTTGCTGGATCTTCTCCCCGAAGCAAACTAACCCTCAAACGGCCAAACGGCCCTTGATACCCGGTTTTATGAAGTGCACCGGATAAAAGGAAATGAATCATTTGTTCACATATCATTGAATACATGCCGGATGATGATTACAGATTTCTTGATTGACTGTTCAACTGAAAAAAATAGGCACATACTTCGTGTCTAGTTTTTAGGTGGGAAAACGATATATACGAAATAATTACATTTAAAAGTACGCGGGCTCGTGGCAACGGAAAGTACACATCATCCCGCGCACCATCTCTGCACCTCCACTTTTACTGTAGCTGGACCACGAGCAAGATTACTCCATTAGCATAAAAACAAGAACTCGGATACTGTTAATACCTATACGACTCATCTCGTAATAATTGCGGGTTATTGCATAAATAAGTGGCTGTTTAACAACTGCAGAAAATGTAAATGCAAAGTAAGGAGATTTTTAATAATATTTGCCAATGCCTTCAGTGGGTGTGACACAACTTCGGTCTTTTACAATCACGGGGAAAAAAAAATTTGGACATTTTGAAAAAGGACAGCGCAGAGAATGTGAGATCTTCCTCAACGAGAACGCATCTCCGCAACAACTTGGTGATATAGCCATAAAATTAGTCAGCCAAATATATTTGAAGAAAAATCCACCCGTCGACGATTTCGATTCTATTCGATATGTGTACATGCGCACAAGGCCCAAAGATATGAATATTTTTTCGGTTCCCCCCACTGAAGACTCAGTTAGACAGCACGCATTACAAGTGTACCTGCCACGTCAGTTCTGGTTGGGAAGAGAACTCAATCCGGTAGACTGGGGATGGGTAGAGCGCAATCAATGTCTTGAACCGAAATTTTCAGACAAAGAACTAGTACCGAGATGTTTCAGAGCAGAATATCATTGTTCTTGTAAAACTGGGTGTTCAAAAAAATGTACCTGCGTAAAATTAGGATTACCATGTACTGATTTTTGCACCGGTTGTCACGGGCGGGATTGTCAAAATACTATCGTAGAAGACGAACATGACATTCCTGAAACTGGATGTAATGATACCGATAATGACATTATGTTGTTGAATCTGATCCCCGAAATTCACATTAGCGAATCTGATACCGAAACGGCTGATGAAGCCTGTGAAGCTGAAGGATGTGATATTCACTACGAGGTATACGAACTTGTAATTCTACTTGTATATATAGTAAATAAGTATATATAGTAAATAAGTAATTGTATGCGTCAATAAAAAGGTTCATTATTTAATATATGAATAAACGTTTATGAATAAATGAAATTGTACCAGTGATTCCATATACCTGATTTTCTCACTTAAAAACTAGACACGAAGTATGCGCCTATTTTTTCAGTTGAACAGTCAATCAAGAAACCTGAAATCATCATTCGGTGTATATTAGGGATTGCAATTTACCGGAAGTCTTAATAACCGGTAAATCGGCAAATAAAAATGTAAATAACCGGTTAACCGGTATTTACCGGTAATATTTAGAATGAATGATTAGGGTGGCGAAAACAATTGTCTTTTTCCATAAACAAAATTACCTAAATTCAACAAAAAACAATTTTATATATGTATATTTAATATAATGAACAAACAAAAGGTTTTTTAACAAAAGGTTTTTCCTTATATAATTATTTATTTAAATTTATTTCATTTATATTTTTTATATAAATGAAATAAATTTAAATAAATAATTATTCGGTAAATAACAAAAATATCAAATTAAATAACAAAAATTATAAACATAAACTCAAATAGGGCATTTACTGAATTAAATATTTAATCTAAAAATACAATATTTTTAAAAAATAGCCCGTTAAAAGGGTTAGTTTTTCAAAGCGATATCGATATTAGTCGTCTGATATTTGTGCATAGAATACCACTAGCTGAATATGCCCTTCCTCAATCGATATTGGTGGGTCGATAAGTTAATAAGAATTGGTAATAACATACTTCTAAATGTATTCCACGGATATTTGCGGCAGTGAAATATTCAATTTTCTGTCGCAAGATATTGTCAATGTGTCTCTTGTATTTCTTGGGGCTTGGTGTTTGGATTTTACTTTTTATAATATTATGTATTTATTGTTAAAAGTGCTCAGTGTTGGGACAGTCACTTTGTATTTAGTGAATACTAGTCGCTGACATAAATAGAAACGTTGAATACGTGACATATCGTAAGTTCAGAATTTACCGAAATAACCGATAAAAAATTAAAATAACCGGTAATTCTCATCATATGTTTTTTGTCCTGATAACCGGTTAACCGACTAACCGGTTAACCGGTATTGCAATCCCTAGTGTATATTCAATGATCTGTGGACATGCGATTCATTTTCTCTTATCCGGTGCACTTCATAAAATCGGGTATCAAAGGGGTAGTTTTTGGCCGTTTGAGGCCATCATAGGGTTAGTTTGCTTCGGGGAGAAGATACAGCATCACCATCGTGTTCAGCATCCTCGAAAAGGGAAAGTGACGCAGGTTTAGCCGGTATGAGACTGCGTATCCGCGTTTCACCCCTTTTGGGGGTTATTTTTGGCGTAGGATCAAATCGAAAAAAGTTTAGACCTCCGCCATCGTGTTCAGCATCCTCGATAATGGTTTAGTCGGTATGAGACGGTATATCCGCGTTTCATCCATTTCGGGGGTGGTTTTTGGCCGTTTGGGAGGTGGTGTCAACTCGAAAGAAGTTTAAACCACCGCCATCATGTTCAAAATCCTTGAAAATGGGAACTGACGCAGGTTTAGTCGGTATGAGACGGCGTATCCACGTTAACCCCTTTGGGGGGTGGGTTTTGGCCGTTTGGAGGGTGGGGTTAGTTCGGAAAGAGTTTAAACCACCGCCATCGTGTTCAGCATACTCGAAACCGGGGGGGGGGGGGGAGGCGACATAGTCTCGTTAGGCTCTGAATTGGTGACATGTCTGTCCAATTTACAGAAGCCACATCGGTGCAATTCTAAATTGGACTGGAACTGCCAAAAAGGCTCTAACCCGATTGGGCAGATATAACAAATTAACTCTGGTCTGGATACCAGGCCACTCTGGCATGTAGGGCAACTGCTGCCAGAGGACCTGGACAACCTTTCACCCAATAAGGTAGTCGGCTTTATTAAAAAGCTGAACCTATTGGATGAAATATAATTAGGAGTGAGCCACAATAGAACAGATGATCGCAGTAGGGGCTCTGTTACTAGCCCACTTACATATCAATCTAACCTAACCTAACCTAAGGTACTCGGAAGTTTTGCAGTTTTCAGGACTACCCAAAATTGTACAAGAGAGATTGCAAAAAACGCATTCTGATGTGTGAAACATTATTGGACCTGGTAAGAAATATTCCTGACCTTAAGGGTGTAAGGGAGATAAAATCGTTGACAAAAGTCAATAAATACCGAGATCTGAAAATATAGAGATGTTAAAGTCGTTTGCCATTAATTAATAATGATTCGTAAAGGGTTTGTTGTATATATGTATGAATTCGCGATTATTATAACAAAAACGTTGTCAATTTTGGCCATTTGGCCCTGAATGCACCAAGTCTGCAACTGATAGGAACAAAATTTTGCAAGAATTATTTTTTTTCTTGTAAAGAAATGATCCACACGAATGGTCGGTATATGTCATTACCGATATTCATTGGTGATTTAGAATCAATTGATCGAAGTATAATATCTTTTTCGTCAAGACAGATTGAGACACACATGTTTGTCGACATTTAGTTAATTACAACTTAGAAATTGAATAGGCAATCGAGCTCAGGTTTTGCAAGTACTTCGATAGTGTAACTACATGTTTATGGAATATAAAAACATTTTAAATATGATAATAATAACAAACTTTAACCTTTAATCAAACTTCATTCAATTCTGAGTTAAAAAATATCTCTCCAGTACATCCTTAATTTAATAACGTCTGAGGAAGCAAGTTTTCATTTGAATGGAACTATCAATGGGCACAATTGTAGAATTTGGGCAGAACAGAATCCACACCAATTTTACGAACATGAAAGGGAACCCCCTAAAGCTAAATGTTGGTGTGCTATTAATAGAAACAAAATATTTAAACCAGTTTTCTTCGCCGAGAGAACGTTTAGTGATACGAATTATACTGATATGTTTTTTTTTCCTTATGTGTTGCGGTGCCGAAGCCCCGCTGTACTGAAGCTTGAGCTTATTGTACCCCATAGTCTCGTTATTCCATTAATCCCGTTCCTCTCCAGAAGGAGAGTATACGATCAATGGGAGCTCTGGCTATTTCTTCCGGGGTTACGGTTAGTCCCCCGAAGTGTGAGAACCTCCCAGCCGCTAAGGCTGGGCATTCACATAGTATGTGGTGAGGAGTTTCTTCATCCTCACCACACATCCTGCATTCTGGATTATCTTTCACACCTATGTTAGTTAGGTGTCTATTCAGTGTGCAGTGTCCTGTTAGGAATCCACTGCACATCTCTGCTGTTTTCTGCTCAGCTTTAGCAATTCGTTGGTCTTTGTCATGGATGGCCCGCCGGTGATGAACATGCGTGACTGCCTCATCCCCGGCGCGCTAGTCCAATACAAGATATGTTTCTGACTCAATAGTTCCTTTACCATTCCTCTTGCGGTATTGTATGATATCCCGCAGGATGGCTCAGGTCCCATCAAGGCTGTTTTTGCGCCTTCTTTGGCCAGCTTATCTGCTTTTTCGTTGCCTTCATTGCCCTGGTGTCCTCGTGTCCACTCCAGTTGTATACTGTTGTGTTCCGCCAGTTTCGCTAGGGATTCAAGGCAGTCTTTTACCGTTTTGGAACGTATCTCTACTGCATTCAGAGCTTTGAGAGCTGCTTGACTGTCAGTGATGATGCGGATTCTTTTGTCAGTATATGACCTCCGTATCATTTCTTGTGCACAGATTTCTATGGCTGTGACCTCTGCTTGGAATACCGTTGCGGTACTGCCCAGGTTCAGACTGATGTCTGTCCCTGGTTGATCCCCCGTAACACCTGCCCCAGTACTACTTGACGTTTTCGATCCGTCAGTATACCATATGGTATCATTTGGATGTCTTCGCAGTTGCCTTGTTCCTTCCTCTTCCCTATCGGGTATGTATACCCTGAAGGTCTTTGTGAAGTTGTGGCTTATGCTGATTCTATCTGACTGCATATCTAGTAGTCGATTTTTTCCTATTTGTTGGAATATTTCGGTGTGGTATCCTATTCTTGGAATGGTCCCATGTCCGTTTGTTTTCAGCCTGTACGCCGCCAACAGTGCCTCACTCTCCACCACTAACTGTAGTGGGGGCGGGCAGAGTAGCGCTTTCATGGCTGCGGTAGGCGTTGTTGACATTGCTCCCGTTATGCCTAGACATGCCAGTCTTTGTACTTTCCGTAGTTTTCTCATTGCCTCCCCTTTTCCGGCTTTATGCCACCAAATCAGGGAGGCATAGGTTAATATTGGTACTACAACCCTTTGGTACAGCCAGTGCACCATTCTTGGTTGTAGTCCCCAGTTTTTACCTACCATTCTTCTGCTGGCCCATAAGGCCCGCGTAGCTTTGGTAGTCACTCTATCTAGATGTGCATTGAAGTTTAATTTGGTGTCTAGAATGAGTCCCAAATATTTCACTTCATTGCTCACCTGCAATTCGTTTCCTCGGAAATATAATCTTCCCAGGTTGAGTTTTCTCTTTCTTGTGAAGGCGACCACAGTGGTCTTCCTTGGATTCACGGAAAGACCTTCCTGGGTACACCATCTGTCTACTATAGCGAGAGCTCGCTACATATTTTCTGATGCAGCGCCTTCGTGTTTTCCTGTTACCAGGATGGCGATATCATCTGCGTAGCCTTGCGCATATATTCCCCGCTGTTCCAGTTGAGATAGAAGCTCGTCCGCGACCAGGCACCACAGGAGAGGAGATAAGACCCCCCCCCCTGCGGGCACCCTCTGGTCACGGACACCTCCTCTGTCGTGGATCCTAGCGTGGACTGAATTTTCCTAGTTCTGAGTGCTGAGTCGATCCATCTTGTTATTGACTTTTCGACTCCGCGCCTCTTCACTGCATCACTTAGTGAGTTAAATGAGGTATTATCAAAAGCACCCTCTATGTCTAAGAAGGTTCCTAAGGCAGTTTCTTTGCTGTCTAGGGCCCTTTCTGATATGTTAGAAAATTTTTTTATCCCTAATTAGACCCTGTTCTAATGCTATTAATGTCTGTATAATTTAAGCTATTCTTGCTACACACCGCCATTAACTGTGACGTCAGCGGGTGTGCTTGCCATATGTCAGACTATATAGTGGATTGTGTGAGTGATTGTGTGAGTCGTAAAAAAGACCCGAAAAATCCGACTTTTGTCTGATGCAACCAAAGTAGTGAACACCGTAGTGGTGGCAGAATGTCTCGTTGGGGGACCCACCCCCGCAAACGGCCAAAAACCACTCCCAAATGGGGTCAAAAGCGTATTGATCATGTTTGACGGAATCTAACTTATTGATCCCCCGTTTTCGAGCATGCCAATGGGTTTACTTCATGTTAATGAAAAACTTAAAAATATCTATCAATTTGAATAGTACAATATACAAGAATAATGTATTGGTAAATACTACTTCTTTATTATGTGTATGCAATCTTAAAACGTTTATATTTTTCGAAAAACACCTGCGGGAGGACCGAACGATGCCGCGACGCAAAGAGGAAGAGTTCTAGTTGATCCGCATCGTAAATTATACAAGGCAAATCGAAAACTCGGCTCGGCATAAACGAATCGAAACTGGTATTTTTTGACATTTAGCGAAAACGGCAAAACCAAATGTCACTCAAACATCAATATGGGTAATGATGGTGAAGTTTGCATTTCATGGCTGCCATACAAATTTACTGCTTGAACTATACTGCGCATGCGTAATCATTGACGTCACGGCTTTTGCGGGAACTACCATTTTCAAATTATAAATTGAATTTAAAATTATTTAACGTCCACAAAAAAAATTGCCATATACCTAGTTATTACTAGTCCTAGAATCCAAATTTAGCATAAATAAAAATTATGAAATAACCTCATTATGGGGAGGACCCTGGAACGCATGCCTGACACCCGCCAACTCCCTCAACGGCCAATAACCACCCTCCAAAGGAGTGAGAGAGCGCTCTCTCATCATATCACTGACAAAAAGGTTTCCCTCCCATTTTCGAGCATTCCGAACACGAATCGAGTGCTTGACACCTGTTCACCCCCTCAATGGCAAAAAAATCACATTTTCATAATGAGTGTAACTGCATGGATTCAAAAAACGTAAATAATAAATTTAAAATAAAAAAATAAATAAATTTGTTTTATTTTCTTTAAGCATTGTATTCTATAATGTAAGAAAAGCCAGCGTAACAATATATGCAGTAATTGTTTGCGTCAATAAAAATATTTTATATAATACATTATAATTAAATAAATCAGATGTTTCAATTATTATATAAACCTATTTTTACACTATTGCTAGTGTAATAATAAACATCTTCAAAGGAGAAAGAATATTTGAGTTTTAAGTATACCTAAACTAAAAACTAAAAGAAATCACAACTATTATTATTTTGTTATTCGACAGCTATATCCTGCTACTTGTAGATAGAATGTGTCTTGGACAAAGCAAAACGGAGTGTCAAACTTGTTTTTTGTTTTAATAAAATAAGTATACAGGGTGTTTCGAAAAGATTGGGACAACACTTAGCCATAGATTCTTGACATCAAAACAAGTCGATTCAACTCAAAAAGTAGTGGTCTAACTCTTCTCGTTTTCAAGATACAGATAAAGTCAAAAAATTGTATTCGTAATTTGTCTCTATCTTGGAGACTATTATACGTATCTACTTCAATGTTGGTAACGACATGTTTTTCAGGTCGATAATTACAATGGTGATATTGCCGATGCCATATTTTATAGATGGCGCTAGTTACAGGACTTTTACGCGACACTTTAAGCCATAACCTTTTTGAGGTTAGGTTTTGGACATCGTCTTGTAGTATAATCGAAACGCAATTTAGTTTCCTAAAGAAAAGTTTGTTTAAACGCGATAAAATGCACGCTTCCAGAGAAATACGCGATTTTCAACTATATCACACACCAGTTCGAGTAAATTCAATTGTACCTAAAAGCGGTTCCTTACCTAGTAGGTGTACGTCAAATATGATGTCTTGAAATCGTTAATAGTGCTTGTTGTAGACACGTATAATATTCTCCAAGATGGAGACAAATAACGAAAACAATTTTTGTATTATACCACCCTGTATCTTGAAAACGAAAATAGTTAGACCGCTGCTTTTGGGGTTAAATCGACTTGTTCTGATGTCAAGAGTCTACGCTAAGCGTTGTTCCAATCTTTTCAAAACACCCGAGGTGTTGAATTTCTTCGAACTGGTGTGTGAAAAAGTTGTAAATCGCGTATTTCTCTGAAAGCGTTTAAACAAGTATACCTTTTCTTTAGGAAACTAAATTTCTTTTCGATTGTACTAGAAGACGATGTCCAAAACCTAACCTCAAAAAAGTTATGGCTTAAAGTGTCACGTAAAAGTTCTGTAACTAGCGCCATCTATAATATACAGCATCGGCAATATCACCATTGTAATTAGCGACCTGAAAAATATGTCGTTACCAACTTTGAAGTAGATACGTATAATAGTCTCCAAGATAGAGACAAATTACGAATAAAAGTTTTTTACTTTGCCACCCTGTATCTTGAAAACGAAAAGAGTTAGACCACTACTTTTTGAGTTAAATCGACTTGTTTTGATGTCAAGTATCTACGGCTAAGCGTTGTCCCAATCTTTTCGAAACACCCTGTATAATTTATATTAACTTCGGTTATAAATGTATTATGTATTTATACAAAATTGTATGTGTTTAGTTTTTGTAAAAATCGTATGTAATGTTTATAGGTATGTATCTGTTCAATTTTCCTGTAGGCACAAAAATATGTTTTCATTTTAACCAGCGATTTTTATTCTCGGTTACCCAAATAAATATTTTATTTGACGTTTTAAAAGACATTAAGCTACACAATGGCACTACACCTGGCGCGTACTGACCCACCGGGATACCGGAAGCTTCCCGGTGGGCCCTCGATAAAGGGGCTCACCGAGCTGGGAATAACCAATGAAGGGTCTTCCCTGTTGAATAATTTTTATTTTGTAGGGTAGGAGTTTTTTTTGAGATTTTCTCTCCCCCGCTCATTAATTTTCATTTTCGAGACAAAAGAAATTTCAGATTTCTGCCTGGGACCCTTGCTAAGTTATTTTTCTGGGGCCGAAAATCGTCCCAGCTCGCACCTGCACCACACAGTATATCTAGTATGTATTTTTTTGAGTATATTTCATTATTACATTTTGAAACGTAAAATAAACACAAAAAGACGTCGTGTCACAACCTGTTGCCTCGTTTGAAATTAATAGCCAACAATTACAACTTTGATTATTTGTTGCATATTTAATATTGCTATTTAAGGGCTAATATTATATTAAGTTGGCTTATAATCCCGCACCGCAAAAGTTGAATGAGCTAAAAAAACAACAGTCCCCGAGCATTTGAAATTATCCCCCCCGAAATGTTAACCAAGGCATTTATAAATTTGTTAGTGCGTATGAACAATAAATACGTATTTGAAGACAGAAGAGATAAATTAACGATGCCAGGTTAAGTTATTGAATTGTTTATTAAATGTTTGTTGAATTGCTTATTAAAGGTTCGTCGAATTTATAATTTTGCTGAGTTTTCTTTAAAAGTGAAAAACTGACTGAGGACTTATCCTCAGTCAGTTTTTATCCGATTATAAAAGACGTCGTTGAATAGCTTAAGAGCATAGCTTTCAAAACCCATGTGATGCATTCCATTTAAAGAAATTTAACAAAAGCAATTTTAAAAGACGACATTTTGTGTTAGAGATCTCCAAAACTGCGAAGAAATTAAAAATTGGCAGGAAAGAACTCGTGATCATTTAAAATGGTCTACTGATAACTGCGCATTCTTATCTCAAGCCGTTGAAAATATATAAGGTATTAAAATAGGGCAAATAATGGGATACCCGGTATATAAAATAACATTGTCTGTTCGATTGTTGCCAGAGTTAAAATATAAAAAAAAAAAAGTAAAAAAGCAACTACATTTAACCTGAATGTGATTCGAACCTAAAAAGTGCTCGCGAGCATTAAGCACTCAAAGAAAGTGCTTTATTTTTCGAGCACTAAGCACTGTTAATAGTAGAATGTTCGCGATTACTAAACGCTGTTAAAAGGTGCTTTAAATTCAGGAGCACTAAGCACTTTTTAAAAATTTAAATAATGAAGTATCTATTGATTGAGGCTAGAATTTCATTGAATTTATGTGTTATTCAAAAAAGGTTAACAGAAACAACCTAGAAACAAATTTGGAGTTCTTTGAGAGGAAACGTCATAGGAAAAAGTTGTTTCTAGTGCCAATGAAAGTTCAGATATGAAATTTGAACATTGTATCTCAAAGTTCATATTTTTGCCAAAATTATGATTAAAATAATTTTAAAAAATGAATCAAAAACATTACAAATAGAAAAGACACAAAAATCGCGTTAGGTCGCAAAAAATTACACTGTTCTGTTTGCAGTTTCGAAAGACTTGTGGTAACTGCGTGGTGCTCGAAAAACCTTGAAATTTTCGGACTTTTTTCAGTTCTTAGCTTATACCTTCTGAAAGGTGCATCCTACGTCCTGTACACTTTTAAAGTAGACAAAATTTGCTACAATTGAGCGCAACCGCAGCTCCGTAGAACCAATAGGTCCCGAGATACACCACTTCAAAAATTGGCCATTTTTTCTAAAAAGTTCGACATTGTAGATTAGCCGTCTTCCGAGCAGGATATCGGCTAAAACAGTCATCTTACGAGGAAAGTCATGGGAGATGAAGCTGTAGAACAGTTATTTTGCTTTAATTCAAGCACAAGCGAAACCCTGTAGGGCCAATAGTTCCCTTGTTACCTGGAAAGAACGAAAAATTAAGGAAATCGGATTTTTCACGAAATGGAGCATGACGAATTGCAGGACTTTTGTAAAGGATAAGAATGACATAACTCAGTGGAAAATGGTTTATATCATGCAAAATTAAGTACAATTAATAATAAGATATAAGTTTATTAAAATTATATCAAAATTGTATGAAAATTATTTTGATAGTTTGAGAGACCTGGGGCGTGAAATGTTGAACGTGAAGTGATGGCGGGACCTCAGCTGACTCCTGTGATATAAATAGACAACACAATGTAAATAAGTATTTGTGAAATGCGTAATCAATTTTATAATAAATTACCGAGTAAATTACAGCGAAGGTGTAGGTATGCAATATTAGACTTACCTTTACGCACTTAGCGAGACAGTCATGTTCTTTTGGAAGGCCCAGGTTCGTCAGACGACTCTTCTTGCATTCATCGGTATAAATATATAACAACATAACGAAAAAAAGTAATAGATGTTCGTGGCGGCGTAATGGCATAATAGGGAGCGTTTAATAGTAATAGATCTATTACAAAATAGAGATGAGTTGCTATTTAACAACCTGTTATTTTATAACTGTTATTTGTAAATAGCATTAACAGACTGTTATTTCCGTTCGAAAATAACAGGTGAGAAAATAACAGATAAGCAGCAGCGGCAGCAGCATGATGTATAAATAACGTCTCTGAAATAACATTTGCAAACTGCGCGCTGCGGTATGCGCATGCCAGTACTTCTTAGCGATCTGTTATTTTTGAACTGTTATTTTAAACTGTTATTTCAAAACAGCAGTAGCAGTTTAAACAGTTATTAAAAAATAACTGCTTTTACCCATCACTATTACAAAAGTAATAGTGCTCGCAACACTAGATAGCGACCGGGGAGTATAGAGTCGGAATTCACGAAAATGGACGAGAGCGGGTCGGAGATTCGCGAACGTGTGACTCCTTCCACCTCACCTCTTCGCTCCCGATGATTGTAAACTTAACATTTCTTTTTAGTTCTTTAATTATTAGCTTTGTATACTGGACATGTGTTTTATTTAACGTAAATGGTAGTGAGTATAAACCGGTTATGTTAAAAAAGTATAATGCATAATTACCGTTTATTTTATATTCAATTTACATTGGGAGCTCCATTTCTTGAAAAATCTGATTTTCTTAATTTTTCAAAAAAATTGCCAATTTTGAAGTGGTGTATCTCGGGACCTATTAGACCTACAGAGCTGCAGTTGTAGCAAATTTTGTCTACTTTAAACGTGTACACTGTGACTTTTTCCGTAGGATGCACCTTTTCGAAGTTATCAGCCCGAAAATGAAAAAAGTCCGAAAAAAGTTTTTCGAGCACCACGCAGTTAGCACAGGTCTTTCGAAGCTTCAAACTTGGTTTTACACTACATAACAATATCCCAAAAAATCAGAACGGTACAATTTTTTGCGACCTACGATGTTTTAAATGACTGGTCTACATGTTATTATGCACATTATGCATAAAGTGGTTTCGAACGTTCCTGAACACTAAAGTGCTTGCGAGCACTTTGTGGGATTACTAAGCACTAAGCCCTTTCGTAAAGTACTGGAAGCCTAAGCACCGATTTTAAGAAATGCTCTTAAGCACAGTGCTCCCGAGCACAAAAGTGCTTAGACAAGCACTAATCACAGTGCTTAGGAACGGCTCTGGTGTATAATATATTTTATGCAATAAAAACGTCAACCATTACACTAGTACTTGAAAATTATTATTTTTTAATTAGCTTTAATTAACTCGGTATAATGAACGTAAGTAATCGAACAGGCAATGTTATCTTATATATTAGAGATATTAATACTTAGCATGGAACAAAAATATTTTAAATTATTACTTTAAAAAATAATATTTTTACCAACTTCAGATCTACCCTCCACTTAAACGCAGAAGGGGTGCGGCGCCAGAATTGCGGCTTTTCAAATAGGAGACGTGCACACAGCTATCCCCAACAAAATTTTGCCTTATAGTCCCTTAAGGTAAAGCTTTGACCCTAAAAGTTCTATGACTGGACCGCAAGACATCCCCGTTTTCGAAGGCGGAGAACACGATAGACCAGTGCCAAACCGGTTTACAGAGGCCAAAAATCTCAAAAATTTTTAGCAGTATATGTATATGGGTGCTGGGAAAATTTAGGATTAATGGTATATAAATGGGGAAAAATCTGTTGGACCGCAACAGATAACCGGAAGTGGGGTGGGGGTGCGAAAAGATGTGGTTTTTACGATTTCTGGCAAAAGTAAACCTCCTATCGAAAAAAGTTTAATGTAAAAGGTGTAGATAATTGAGAGATCTACAACTTTTATTTGAACCATTTTTTTTACATAATCTCAAAAATTTTGAGAAAAACGCCAAAAACCAATTTTTTGTTTTTTTATTTTTATCTTCCACAAAAATAATTTAATTTTGATGAAATTCGGTGAAAATAAACATTTTTACGCATCAAGAAAGCTGTAATTTTTTTGAAGCGTAATATTATTTTTTTGATTTTTTTGCGAATTTAATTTGAAAAAAAGCCTAATTTTCAATCAAAGAAGTTGATTAACAAAGTTTTGATTTTTGAAAATTTCAGAACGGTGTTTTTACTACTTTAAGATGGTGTAAAAAAATCACACTGTTACTGTGGAAAAACATTGTCACAAATGGAAAAAACAAAAAAAACACTTTTTTCAAGATCGATTTTTCCGTAAATTGTCACTAATTCTTCATTGTTCATTTAAACGAAGTGTTGTAAGTGGTGCAAAACAGTAATTTCAATGTAATATGTAATCACGGTCAATAAACGATACGGTTACCTCGATCAGCAGCTTTTGGACGAGAGAGACGCGGGGGGGTGGGAAATCGAATGAAAGAGACAGACATATCTGATTTCCGTGCAAAAGACAGAGACAAAGATTCCGGTAGGGTCTACAGCCTACGTCACCTCTAGACACTACAGACATCTTTGTCTCTGTCTTTTGCACGGAAATCAGATATGTCTGTCTCTTTCATTCTATTTCCCGCCCCCCGCGCCTCTCTCATCCTAAAGCTGCTGATCGAGGTAACCGTATCGTTTATTGACCGTGATATGTAATAAGGGAACTTCAATTAACCGTTTAAGTTTCGGACTGCTGAAAACCGAAATGTTTAAACAATAATTTTACCTAATAAATTGCTAGAAATTACCATTTTCAGGCAAGAAAAAAAATTTTAATTTCGGTCTAATCGATTTTTCCCTATTTATATTACTAGTCATTTGGTGCTCAAAAAAGAGGTTACCTGGGAAGTTTTCCGGGAGTTTTTAAAATTAGTGATTTTATAGATTTCGATGTGCTCTTTCCGAATTTCTACTTTGCCACCTCGTATCTTTGCCGCTCCCGCCGCCATATTGGAAAAATGGCGCCTAAAAACCGTTTTTGGACAATATCTCCTTTCCGATTCATTTTACGATAAAAACAGTTATATAATGAATTAAACTAGAGAAAAACTCCTATATTTTTTTTAATAACCTTTTTTTTTGTAAAATGAATAGCTTTAGCGTACGAGCGCCGCAAAATCTACTCCAACATGCGTTTTGGCCAGCTCCGGAAACCTTGTCAAAACTTATTTCTTGCATATGCAAAAAGGGATGTGAGAAGCCTGTGATTGCAGAAAGGCTGCATTAAAGTGCTCCATTATATGCACGAATTGTAGTGGTATCTGTTATAATTCGCAAATTCTATTACAAGATAGCGATGAAGAGGAAGAAACGGAGACTGTTCTCGAGCAAACGTATGATGAAATCGAGGACGAAACGAAACTGATAATCCCATCGCGGATTATGTGGATGAAATTTCTATCTGTGACGTTTTGATCGGTACTGAAGACGATGAACTCGCAACACCTGGTCCATCAAGAATAGCGAAGCGAAGGAGAATGCGCTAAATTTTGGAATAGTGCATTGCATGTGGATTAGGCCTACTGGGGATACCACGATAAAAAAACGCGCCACTTACTCTACCTCATGGTGGTGTGGAAATGAGTTTTTTGGCCAAAACGCATGTTGAAGTAGATTTTGCGCCGCTCGTACGCTTGAACTATTCATTTTACGAAAAAAAAAGGTTATTAAAAAAATCATAGGAGATTTTCTCTAGTTTAATTTATTATACAACTGTTTTTATCGTAAAATGAATCGGAAAGGAGATATTATCAAAAAACCGTTTTTAGGAGCCATTTTTCCAATATGGCGGCAGGAGCGGCAAAGATACGAGGTGGCAAAGTAGAAATTCAGAAATAGCACATCGAAATCTATAAAATCACCAATTTTCAAAACTCCCGGAAAACGTCCCAGGTAAAACCACCAAATGACTGTACTATATACCATTAATCTTAAATTTTTCCACCACCCATATATTACTAAGCCAGCCTTTAAACGAATTGAAATTTTCCTTCAGTGGTTTATAGGGAATTGATTGAGACAGGTCATTGGTATATATAGATATTTTTATTTTTTCATTGATTATATGTAAAAATATTCTTGTTTTTATTAATTCAATGATTATTCATTACATCTGGTTCATTATAAATAATTCTCATTATATGCTAATAGATCTTTCGACGTTTACAATTATAATCATGCTCATCCGAGTCAAAATGGACGTCATAAAAAAAAGTATATAAAAATAACGGCTTATTATCGTTGTTTTTGTGGTATTTCGTTATTGGAGGTGTGGGTAGCTTCAACCTCCGGTGGTGGGTTAGGTCACCTGTGGTTAATCTTTACTTATTCTATCCAAATTGACAAAAAAAAAACCGATCCGACAAGTCTTCGCACTGTAAAATCGGAAAAGGGAGTGGTTCTTCCGGTTTAGGGATAGTGGGTGAAGGGTAGGTTGGAAGATATTATCACCATCGTGTTCCCCGCTTCAGAAAATAGGGCAGAACATGTCTTGCGGTCTAGTCACTTAACTTTTGGGCTTTTTTACTTTTTTCTGGTTTACTTCAAGGGACTATTACGTAGACACCTGATGAAAACCATAACCAGCTCTCTGTCTATATAAAGTGTACAGCAACATGTAGTTATTTCAATTTGAGGAGATATGAAGAAGTTGCTCAAAGAGCAACTGCAGACGATGAGGGAACCCTAAGGGACTTAGAAAACATGGAAACAGAATTAAACAAAAAAGAAGAAGAAATTACGATGGTAATGAATTTATACAAAGAAGTTATCGCCCTTAAGCAACAAGTTAAAAGTCTAAAACAACGGACGTCACAGGCTAGCGTGAATATTCAAGATCAGAAAGAACCCAACACAAAGTTTAAGGAATATAACAATCCACAAGCCGCTTTCCATCTAACCAAACTGTTAAGACAAATTCAACATTATCAACAGAGATATAAAAGAGACGTTAGTGGGGTGTAAATAAAAAATTGTATTGTAGTCATGATCATCCTCAACATTACAAATGCTTTCAAAATAAAATTTTCGAAGTAAAAATAACGACTGTACCTTGGCCAGGAAAGAAGGATAGCCATGAATTGAACTGTCAGTAGTGTCGAGCGACACATATCACTAAGCGACGTTAATTTGATAAGCTCTTGTAAATATTATTTTGAATACACCCCCTCCAAATTTAAATGCCAATGGAATCTTGCCGCACACACTGATAACGTGCTCATACTACTACTACTACCCTCCTTTCCCGGCTAAGATATAATAACATATTTAAAATGCTCTGGTGTTTATCCTGTCCGATTTAGTGTTAGGTGCAATATTGAAAACGTTGGTAAAACTAAAAGTGCACACCCTGCAAGTTGCTTTACCCAATAGGCAATACCTCTGATTTCTACAAAAAATTACTCCAATTTTAGTTCATTAGTCAGTCAATATAAACAAAAGAAATGAAATGAATGGATATAGAAAATAAACAATTATTAAAAAACAATTCTTTTTACTCTTTATTTTATATTTGATAATTTTCAAAATATCAAATTGTTGTTAATAAATTGTTTGTAACAATTAATAATTATTAACATTAATATGCAACAATAGACTTTATTCGTGATTTATGTTAATTTTATTATCATAATAAATTCATTGCTTGAAATGATACAAATCCATCGAAATGATCCAATCCCATCCAGAAAATTGTCCATGATACAAACCAGTCCGAAAGAGCCAACACAAATATTATCTACTTTACCAAATCTAAAGGCCCCTGGGCTGGATAATCTACCAAATATTTAAAAAAAAAAATCTACCCAAAAAAACCTTAGTACAATTTTCATACATCTTTAATTCGGTGCTAAAGCTGCAATATTTTCCTGCGCAATGGAAACTGGGAAGAGTGATCCCCATTCTGAAGCCAAATAAGCCGCCGCAAGATCCTGGCAGCTACCGACCTATTTGTTTACTGAACACTAGGGAAAGGTGGCTGAGAGGGTCATACTGCGGCTTCTATGCAAAAAAAAGGAAAACACCGCCTAATACCGGTGGAACAGTTTGGCTTCAGGGAGGGGCATAGTACCGCACTCTCCCTGATTAAAGTGGAGCAGGATATCATTGGCTCATACAATAAGTAGCAGTGCAGTGTTATGTTACTATTAGATATTGAACGTGCCTTCGATACTGCGTGGCATAACGAGCTAGTTCACAAACTACATATGTTTGTGGGCTGCCCGGGTATTTGGTTGTCCTCCTCAAAAATTGCCTTTGGGACCGGAGAATAATGGTCAAGGTAAACAACACCTGTTCAGAGTCATATAGACCTTCAGCGGGGGTACCTCAAGGGTCCCTCCTCTCATCATCCTCTTTAACTTATATATCTCCGATATCCCTACACATCCCTCCTCAAATCTCCTATTATACGCAAACGATACGACCATATACGCCAACAGTTTTCACGCACAGACTGCGACACAAAAAATACGATACCATACACTACAACTACTAAAATACTACAAACTGTGAAAGGTTGCGATCAATCATACTAAATCAGAGATCGTAACCTTCCACAGAAAATTTACAAACATTAGGACTATAACGAAACTAAAACTCGACGAAAACGAAATAATTGAACGAAAGACCGTAAACTACTTGGACTAATACTAGACACAAGACTGTCATTTGCCCCCCATATTACCAGAGTCTAAACAGAACGTATGGAGCTCTGAGTAAGTTATATCCACTCGTCAACAGGCGTAGCAAATTAACAATAGACAATAAACTATGTTTGTATAAAGTAATATTCCGCCCCATAGTAACATATGCCTGTGCGTCCTGGAATCTTATCTGGGACGCACAGTGCCTCAGAATCCAGGGGACGCAAAATAAGTTGCTGCGCCTGTTGACCAAGTCTCCGCGATATATAACAATCGCGGAGTTGCACCGGATCACGGGGGTGCAAATGATAACCGATTACATAGACGAGACTGCACAAAAATTTTTGACAAAAAATAACAAACTCACCACTGACAAGAGACCTAACAAATATAAGAAGACGCGACAATGTCAGACATACACATAAATACCTACATGAACGACTTCCAATCTACAATGAACCTCGACTTGACTGACCACATTAATTCCCATAAAAAACACACCCCCATAAAAAACACCTCCCCTCCAAACCACCTTTCTTACATCCTCCCCTCTACCCCCCTTGATCCCCTCTAAACCTTTATACACCAGTGAGTTTGCTCATGCAAATCCGTTTTTTAAATGCTGACAATTGGAGTAGGGTTTTTTACAGAACTTTTCCCTATAGAACACTGATATAAAACATAACACAGCATACCAACTAAAGCGAATTCATATGGAACTTAAGTGATGACAAACAAAAATCAACCACGATTGAAGTAAGAAAATCGTCAAATAATACAAGACATGATCTGAAAGTCTCGTGCCAACAACATCTGGCCGTTGTGTCACTTCAGCGTACTCAGACGCGTAATTGTGACGCAACCTTATATATATATAAAAATTATTGTAATCACAAAATAAAATATATGAGATAACTAAATGACATGTATGCATAGTTAAACAGAATAAAAGTTCATTAATTTGGCGAATATAGCTAATTTGGATTGAAATGAATTACCAAGAATGCTAGATAGATATTTATTTCACTATTTTATATGCACAATATTTATAGGAAGCCAAGAGAAAAACATGTAATTTCATATCAAAAATATCTCTAGTAAAAATACAAATATATATTTTAGCAAAATACACAGACACATAACTAGTTTTACAGATTGACTTAAGTTAGGCGTAGTGTGTGTGTGAGTTTTGTTAAACAGTTGCTTACAACAGGCTGATAACAATGAATTTCCATAGGACTTTATTCTGATAATAGACGAGTCTTTTTATAGTACACGCAAATTAGATTAAAAAACATTGAATAGGAGAAATAATTTATAAAGTCCGTTTTTTTACAAAAAAACTCCCCGGGGACTTACAGCTGGTTTTTTACTTTTATCTTGTAAACCATTCGTCAGAAGAGAAAAAAGCATAAGAAATCTAAAAAATGTTAAATTCTGCATAAAAAAAATATTTCGCGGTAATATAGCGTGCGAACAGAGGGGTAGTAGTTGGGAACGCACAGGTAAAAATCAATCCCATTCGAAGTTTCACAGCGAATATCTTATCTCTGTATGATATTTCCAATAAATGAAAAAATGAATTAAAAAATTTTTTTTAAAAATAATTAAAAAAAATAAATTAATTAAAACAAATTAATTCCTGTGCATTCTTCTCGTTAAAGTAACCTTTTTTAAGATATTCGCTGTGAAACTTCGAATAGGATTGATTTTTACCTGTGTGCTCCAAACTCTATTCGGAGGCTGTTAGCGCGAAATAGGTGAGGATAAGTTACAAGGTTAATAGGACATTTTTTATGCAGAATTTAGCGACAAACTTTTTATTTCCTATATTTTTTTCTCTTCCGACGAACGGTTTACAAGACAAAAGTGAAAAACCAGCTTTAAGTCCCCATTGGGGAAGGGGGAGGGCTTTGCAACAAAAAGGGACGTTCCAAATTGGAGGGGAACTTTTCGGGTATCTATTTCCAACCCTATCTAGAGTACACATCTCAAATATTATTACTTCATAAATTACACAGCCCCACAAAAAAAAATAAAAGTTCAAAGCAGCGAACCAGACCCATCTATTCCTATGTATTTTCGGTCGCTGAATCCGAATCCGGGGTCAAACAAAATCGTACACCCCCAAAATCATTAGCTAGAGCCAAAAAACACCCCTGAAATGGAGTAAAAAGAATATTAAGCTACGAGAATAGTTGTTACATCTTAATCAATCGAATTATACAAATTACGGTTAAACAGCAGCGAACATACAATAGATATGAAACACACTCCCAGGGAGGGGCGAAAACTAACCCCCATATATAAAAAAATCGATCCAAAACAGCAATGCCTGCTGAAAAAGCTCAAAATGTCTAAATTTTGTTAAAGTGATAAGAAACTGCATCAGGTCCGACGTAATCTTCATAAACTGCCCCTATAGAGTTGAGAACAACCACCCACCCCCCAAGTTTAAAGGACACGTGAAAAACAAGAAAAAACGTAAAATGCGACAGGATTTCTATTTTCATGGATGCTATGATTGGCTGAAATTGCGTAATACTCTAAAATAGAACTAGAAACTTACGTACCATCAACATTCTACAGTGTCAACCCTCAGAGGGTGTGAAAACTACCCCCTATATAAAGTTTGACTATAAAAAGTTACAGTGACTTCTATAAAAATTCGAAACATCTGCGTTGTGTGGAAGAGAGAAGAAACTAGACTATGTTCGACGCTGTGCTTGAAAACCACCCCCACGGGGTTGAGAGACACCACCCCTATATAAAAAAAAACTATGGAAATGAAACGAATAAGCAACAGTATAGCTTTTTCGTAACATTTTGAATTACGGTAGTTTACATCCTTTCTGGGGGTGTTACTTAATAACATTTATAGGACATGAGTTTCAAACTCTAAGTGTGCAACACGATTTTTGCTAATCATAGCATCCATAAAAATGTAAATCCGGTTAGTTTCTCTCTGTTTTTCTAGCATCCTACAGATACAGGGGTAGTATCTCGTTCGCAACCCCGTGGTGGTGGTTTTCAAGCACATCGTCGAACATAGTCTAGTTTCCTCTCTCTCCCACACAACGCAGGTGTTTCGAATTTTTATAGAAATCACTGTGGCTTTTTATAGTTAAATCTTACACAGGGGGTAATTTTCACACCCTCTGAGGGTTGACAGTGTAGGATGTTGATGGACGTAAGTTTCGGGTTCTATTTTAGAGTACCTACTACGCAATTTCATCCAATCATAGCATCCATGAAAATAGAAATCCTGTTGGATTTTACGTTTTTTGAACCCTATAGGGGCAGTTTATGAAGATTTCGTCGGATCTGATGTAGTTTCTTAACACTTTAACAAAACTTAGACATTTCGAGCTTTTTCAGCAGTCATTGCTGTTTTGGATCGATTTTTTTATATGGGGGCTAGTTTTCGCCCCTCCCTGGGGGTGTGTTTCATATCTATTATATGTACGCTGCTGTTTAACCTTAATTTGTATAATTTGATTGATTAAGAAGTAACAACTATTCTCGTAGCTTAATCTTCTTTTTATCCCATTTCAGAGGTGTTTTCTGGCTCTAGCTAATGATTTTGGAGGTGTACGATTTTTTTTGACCCTGGATTCGGATTCAGCGTCCGAAAATACATAGGTCTGGTTCGCTGCTTTGAACTTTTTTTTTGTGTGGGTGTGTTATTTCTTCGAAAATGTCTAATTTGCGTGGACTATCTATCTTAACTGAGATCGTTTTTCCAAGAATGTGGAAGAGGGCTGATGTAACTGTGTTGTCTAAAATAGAAAAACCAGAAAAATCCAAAGATCTTCGAGCAATTAGTTTACTGCCAACCATGTCAAAACTTGGACGAATTGAACAAATAATGGAACACCAGTTAAGAGAGCACATAGAAAAATACAAATTAGTACCTTCGATTCAGTCACACAATGAGCAAGATGCATGAATTTTAAAAATGCATTAATTTATTATTTTTTCATTATACATATTATATAAGCCGAGTATATAATAAAAGGACACTATAAAAAAAGTTATTTTGTAAAAAAAAATCATTTTAAAATTCAAATTTTATCGGAACAAAACCACGTGACTATAAACGGTACTGATGTCATCTGGCATAACGTTTTAGTTTCATCCATAGACCGCAGATTTCTAAATTCACCGGTGGAGCGCATCAGTAAGAAATAACATTATATGATTGGCTAATTTGAAAAACACAACCAATCAGCTTCGTATTTTATCCACCCAGCGGTAAATTTAGAAAAGTACGGAGACAAGTGACAAGTTTGATAGTTTTGACAGTTTACATCTGCTAGTGCTGAAATATTAAATTGTGTGTTAATTAAATGTTAAATTTTAGTCTGCTGACCTTTAAATATCGATTTGTTTATTTTTGTAAAAATTATTAGTGTATTAATTTATCTAAGTGGTAAAAATGACGAACAGCGACTTTGTGCAAGCTCAAAGTGACAATTTGCCGAAAATCGACGTGTTTATGATGAGCAATTTTTTGGTAATAATACCGATTATATCAGTGCAGAAATTGGAGGTGGAAAAGCGACAAGGATGCATCATTCATTGTTCGTAACAATAAATTTGTTTACGCTCACTTTTATCCTTTTACTGCAGTTAGATTTAGATACGTAACCTCAGAATATGTAAACATAATGCATTATTTTAATATTTTTATCAACATTAACTATTGTTTTTCGTCTCAGATTATATAACTTTTTTATATTAAATAGTTTGCCACCACTAAGTACATAGATTAAATATCTGTTGAAAATAATACTAATAAACATTGCCAATGCTAAATGCCGGATGACGTCACACGCAAATGGCGGGAAACTTGCTTCGTTTGAACGTGTCTAAATTCTCAGCGAAACTAAATTATTTTTTTATCCTTACGCTAAAAATAACGCTTTTTAGTGATCTATTATTCGGTGATGTCAAAAAAATTTATGCATTTTGCTCGCACTACAGCTCTCTTATACCTAGTAGATGATGCTATGGTGGCTACTGATCAAGGTGTATATACTATTTCTATTTTGCTTGGCTTTAGTAGGGCTTTTGACACCATAAATTACGAAATACTTAATAACATTTTACATTACATAGGGCTGTCTGAGGAAGCAATACAATTATTTAATGAATACTTAAATGATCAGGAACGACGAAACGACGTGTAAAATTGAATAATAATATTTCAAATTATCTAACTCTAAGATTTGGCGGAGCTAAGGGTCTATTCTTGGTCCATTACTATTTACTGTGTACACAAGCAACCTTATTAATCATTTAAGCTATTGCAAAGTGCATTTATATACACATGACACCTAGCTCTACTATTCTTTCAACCCCCCCTGATGTTCTAATATGGCCTGTACATTTGTCAATGATGTTCTTCAAATTTTGTAAAAACTGCAAATGATCATTGTCTGGTCATCAATCCTGTTAAATCTAAAATTATAATTTTTGGTTCTAAAAACCAACGGAACAGTATTAAAGATTAAATAAATATTAAAATCGGTAATGATTCTGTGGTAAAAGTAGACAAGGGAAAAAGTCTAGTAGTTATATTAGACTGTGATTTAAGGTTTGAGGACCATGTAAATAGAATGTTACAAAAAGGTTATTCTGTTTTAAAATTAATATATAGTAATCGCCAATATCTCCTACATGAAATAAAAGTTCTTCTTCGTGAAACTCTGGTTTTATCTATTTTAAATTATACAGGCTGTTTATGTGTTTATATGGCCCTTGCATAACTAATTTGTATGCAAGGAAAATGCATTTAGGATTTTTCTTCAGACCAATTCATACAAAAGCAAATGTTGGTTTTCCTGGTAGGTTCGGGTGTTCTTAATAAGATCTCAAAAGTCCCCGAAGTGGGAGTGTAAGGATACAATTTGGCAATGCTTTAAAGGGCTAAAATCGTGCTCGGAAACGAATTTTTCGAGATATCTCGGTTTTCATTGCCTCTACGACAAAAATACATTAAACCAAAAAGAAAGCTTTGGAAATTCTCTATAAAAAAGATAGAGGGTCGTTTTTTCGTATACGCAATAGTTTTCTTGAAAATCTTGCATTGAATTTGAACTTATGGGATATTATGGATAATTTAAGTACTCTATTCCACACCACCCTTGAGGTTGAGTACTAGGCGCGCTTTTTTATGTGGTTTCCCCGGTAGGCCTAATTCACGACTGTCATACTTATTAAAATGTTGTCAAATTAATAATTTCCTTCTTGTCCGTTTTTTCCTTCTATAAATTCATCGATTCGTTCGAGGAAATCCGAGTCAATCTGAGAACTTTCAGTCAATGCTTCAGAGACGACTTCTATTTCTGACGAGTTTTCAATCAGCATTCAAGCAAGTTTTTCCATGGCAGTTGCCGCAAACTGGTGAGCAATTAAGTCCCAACCTCCGACAGCCACATAATGGTCCACAACCTTTCGTATAGTTACAGAAAATCATCTTCAGAAGGCAATCAGGCGCAGGAAGTTGAGATGTTGTTTTTGGCCACAATGTGGTATCTTTCAACATCCATCCCCACTTTTTAGGATTCAATACATTACCCAACTATTTCTGTACTTGAAAATAAACACGAAATAGATGATGTTGAGCTGCGTCATGAGTGGGTGGTAATGAATTCTATTTCACTGCTCACAGCTTTAATAAAGCAAGAATACCGATAGTTATCGATGGAAACTTCTTTAACTGGAGCGTTATAGATTGCGAGGAAAAATTTTATCCCATTCGAAGTAACTATGTCAAGAGAAGTACCAGTCTTGCTGAAAACCTCAGCTACAAGTTTCAATTCCTGCCGTTTTTTCATCACTTTCAAAGCTGCAGTCTTGCCTTTATTAAACAGAGCAGATGTAGTGTCACACCCAGAGAATGCGTGCAGAAACACTATGTGATCTCGAATATCTTTATAGTGATCAAAGCTTCGTGAAGAATAAATTTTTCGTTGGACCTTCCCTCTGCCTGGTTTGAGGAGAAAAATGTTTTTATTAATAGATGTACGAGCAGTTAAAATTATAAGAAGATCCACATCTTCCCCAACCACAACCGTAGTATTTTTACATGATTCCTGATTCTATTGGCTTACAGCAACCATAGTAAATGTCAACAGATGAAGCTTTTGAGGACCAGCGAAGCTGCTCCATAGCCTTCACACTGTTGCTAATATTTTCATAACCATCAAAAACAATAATACAGTTCGAGCCAAAATGATTTTGCACATAATTAACATATGCTTGGCAAATAGCACCGTAGGTTTCATGTTGATGCCATATAACTCGGTGCAAGAGAAATCCCCCATCAACGATATAAGTGGTATTTTGGAGATCTGGTTCAGATTCAGATGGCTGGAAATTGTCATAGAAAGCTGACTTGTTCGTCTTGCGCATACCAACTTCGACAAAGAGTGACACCGGATACGGAGCTAATTCATACTACAAGTAGGTGCGAAGCTCTTCATTATTTGTTCTCTTCATGACAGTAATTTTTTGAAACAACAATAATGGATCAATGGGCATTGCGGTATCATGGACTTTAACATTGCTATTGACAGTTAATAGTGGAAGCACTCTATCTGCACGTGAGAATTTAATATCACAGAAATTGTTGCCAATTTTTTTCTCCATTGCAGCAGTTCCAATCCTATGAGCATCATGACATGTTATTTTTCCATCACCAGTAACCCCTATTGCAATCTACATAATTTTTGGCACAATTGGGAAGGGATTATGAGAATTGAACCAATCTGACACTTTATGAACATCCTCGGTATCTCTCTTTATGCGAGATTCCCTTGCGTCAACATGCTGTTAACCAGAGTGAAAAGAAATCCCACAAAAGTTGCCGAGTCCTTCGCTGATATTACTTGCAGTCAATAGTCCAAAAACCCATTTATTCACGACACTTTCATCTGTACTTCTTCCACGAGTAAAACCTTCTTTTGATTTCGACGATTTCATAAGAGATTGTTCAATTATCATATCAGTAGATGCTCCACAGAAATACTTATCTGAACGTTTAACCGAGAAAAAGTCGTTTCGGATTTTTTTTTTATGTTTTAACCCTCCGTGCAATAAAAACTGCCACAAATAAATTTTTTGATTTTATGACTTATGCAATTTTTCAAGAAAACTATTGCGTATACGAAAAAAAGACCCTCTATCTTTTTTATAGAGAATTTGCATAGCTTTCTTTTTGTCGTAGAGGCAATGAAAACCGCGATATCCCGTTTCTGAGCACGATTTTAGCCTTTTACAGCGTTGCCAAATTTTATCCTTACACTCCCACTTCGGGGACTTTTGAGACCTTATTAAGGACACCAGAACCTACCTGGAAAACTAACATTTGCTTTTGTATGAATTGATCTGAAGATGCGGTTCATTTTTCACTAAATGCAGTTGATTAAAATTTAAAAATTCTTGTCTCAGACTCATTTATGGAATATATCGAAATCAGAGAATTTCTCATAAATGGCTTAATATGTATTATAATAGAAGATTGCATCACACAGTCTCTCTTTTTCATGAAGTTATATTAAATAATACTAATAAAAATTAAATTTCGCACTGATGTACATACATTGAATATTAGATTTAAGGGTCTTCTAACTTCACTGCAGTTTTCCAATAGATCATTTAGGTATCATATTGGTAAAACTTATAATGATTTGAATAATCAGCAAAAAGAGAACAGCATCACTAGATTTAAAAAGATATATGTCACACTTGTTCGAACGTCAATGCACAGGATTGTTATAGAGAATTAATAAAAAATATGTATATAATTGAAATTTGTAAATTATTCGTTCATTCATTTCTATTTTTTTTGTAATTTTGTTTAAATTACTGTAAATTATTTTAATTTTGTCGTTAAGTTTAAGAAAGGCATGCACGATTTCCTGTGGATTGTGACCGCTTAACTTTACCATTTATTTTTCTGTTATATTTTATTATGGATAATATGGAGCCTACGCACTGAAAAAAAATCAGCTACATTTTATCACCTGTTTTCACCACCGAGCCACCAGCACCCATTTCCTTAATTCAATTTATTTCTTACAATTACAGAAACAGTTAAGAGTTGCGTAAAATGGTGCAGCTATACATTTCTATCGCACTGCTAACCACGTGATCCAACTGCCATATGGGCAAGGGTGTTTAAATTCAGCAACCGAAGATGATCCCAATCAGACAGGGTTTTAGTAGAATAGATCCACAGAAAATCACATTAAAATACGTCACAAGAGCTCTCCCTCATGTGTGATGTAGGAAACAAACTCAAATAATTAAATGCATGTCTGCAAAAAACAGGAAAAGTTAATAAAAATTGTTTGTAAAAAAATGTGATATATGCACGTTATAGAGGAGATGTCACTATATAATTTTGTTACTAACGGTATTTTTTGTAAAACGAGCAGAGGCTACATGGGCTAGGCTACATGGGACCCTGGGGTGATATATTTTGGGGCCCCTAGAGACAATGGGGGATTTTCCTATTTTTTTTTTATTGAATAATATCATAGAATATGTACAAACAAGCCTTCCAATACAGATTTCCGCGAAAATTATTATCAATTTTTTGAGAAAACAGAAGTTAAAATAAGTGGATGTGTTTTAAATTGGTGACGTAGGTAATTTTCCGATGACTTAGGTAGTTTGTATGGATTTGTTGATAGAATGATTTTATACAAAACAGTGTGGCATTGCCAAAATGAAATTTCTTCTCTATTTCTAATAAAGATAATTATAAGATTAAACGAACTTACCTTAAGTGAAATTCGATCTTAATTATATGAACGCCTTGCTCGAAATGATCACAATTGTAGTTCTACTATCGTCCACTGTGTGGCGCCACGAATAACAAAGCTAAAATGTATTTGTCCCTCTCTGTATTACCTTTCTCACTCATCTTCAGCTGTCAGTTTCTTTAGAGCAAGATAGGTTCATTCCTTTGCACTACAAGTGTAGCGCTTAGCTGCACTGGTGTAAGATTGTCTCTCTTTAACTTATGATATCCGCATTGATGCCATCTCTGTCACTCAAAATTAGTGTCACACTTCCCGTGCAAAGGAACGGTCCTAATATGATCTCAAATCAAATGATCAAGGGTTTATTTAGAGTAGCTAGAGTTATTAAGTTTGGTCTTTGAAAATTGAGATTCGAATCAATCTAATCTTTACCAAAATAAATAATTTTTTGTATTATTATTTGATCTGCCAAATACATACTACCTACGGAATATTTGGGATTGCATAACAAATTGTAGATATTTCTATGTAAGACGAATAGGTAATTTAAATAACGGAGTTGACAATTCGATCTTGAAAATAAAATCGTTTTATTTTGAATAGCAATCTTAACAACTCTAAGTTCAGTACCGCAAAAGGTAACTCTGAATGTGCGGGGAGGGTTTGATCATTTCGAGCAAGGCGTTCATATAATTAAGATCGAACTTCACTTAAGGTAAGTTCGTTTAATCTTATAATTATATTCACGCCTTGCTCTCATGATCACAATTGTAGATGTTCAGAGCGATTTGAGATCTTCGAGAGATTGCATTAAAATCTTTTCCATAAACAAGAATATTAATTTAAAGGTTCCGCTAAACATGTTCTGTATTTCGTTTAATGTGAGTATATTTGAATTTTTTGTTTTTTTTTACAATATGCCTGTTGTAACCCTTGCAAATTATTCCGAACATTTCTACTGCCCTGTTGAGCGTTTAAATATTTCATTATAATGCCCTTACATTTTAAATCCTATCAGTCATACAGCCAGCCTCACAATCACTGGCTATCTTTTTGGTTGACTAAAACCAGAACCTGATAGTCTAAGATAGGTACGGATCCTGTACTATGAAAGTTATAATTATTAGTAAACACAACTTTACCAGACATCCTTGCCTTTATAGTAATAAATGATTGGTCAAATCCTAACTATTAATCAACCAACAATTGTAAAACTGGCTGTTAATGTAACAGATTTTTATAATAAAACTATTGGTCAAGTCATAACCATTAGTTAAATAACGATTGTGAAACTGGCTGATAAAATCTCAGAACTTCTTTTCATTTGATGACTGTTATTAAGCTCAATTATAGAAATTGTTTGTGCCTTACGAATCGTTATAAGAACAAGGATGAGGGTGATTAATTCATATAATATTCAAGGAAAGTATACAAAAATGTATTTAAGTAGTTTACAATTATGGTGGGGTACCATAATATACTACCATATCTTGAAGCAGTAGGCTTAAGGTTTGTACACCTTGAAAATCTCTTAATTTTATTGTTATACTCTAATTATCAAAAAGGCATCAATACTAAGGCAGAGCGAGAGCAATTTACGGAAGGAAACCTTTTCAGAAAAATCTGTTAAGAATGGCAGAATTCAATAAACGAAGTAATTGTATGTGGGATAAGTTGATATTATATACAACGAGGCTAAGGTTGAGTGTAAGAGCGCTGCTTTTTCGATGTTCACATCGAATAAGTGCAAACTCTGCCTTTTGCATTCAGGCATAATTATTTCGTATATTGTTATCTTATTGTTTGTATATTTCAGCCTGAAGCAATAAAACATTTATTATTATTATTATTATATGCAATATCTCCACCATAATTTTAAACAACCACTGTGTTATTTTTCATTGATGTCACTTCTGGATGCCGTCACTATGTGTATTGTCTCCTATGGAAGGCCCTTTAGATTAAAGTTTAGCTCCTATGTCTAGGCATTGTAAATTTTCACTGCCATTTGAGATATGGCATCATAAATTGGGGAAACAGTGCACACATTAACCGTATATTCATTTGCAAAATATGCCTTGGAATTTTTGCAGGACTTAGGTGTTTGTGAGATGAATTGCCATAGTATATTTAGAATTTTAACTGTAATTAATTTATATATTTATATATATTTGACACGCCTACGTTTACAAGAATAAGCATAAGCATTGCTAAACAATTTCTTTTACGATGATTGTAAATATTTTAATTATTTATATGACATGGCATTAAATTTTCTAACATCCTATTTTCAAAGTAAAATATAAAAAATGTATATTATATACACCAATAAATATTATTGCTGTTATTACTCAAGATTTGTCCCATAATAGTCCTGCGACCAGGGAAAGCTTACTCACTATTCCTTTGAAGTCTGAATAAAACATCGCAATCTTTAACTTGTTTACAAAATGTGCTAATGCTAATTAGGTACAAGTCAGATATAAATAATCATTTAATTGAGAATGTTTATGATAAAATCATTTTAAATTTTAGTTTAACTTAAAAACAACAAAAGTTTGCTTATGTTGTTGTTAAGTACTTTTATGTTTATATACTTACATCTTTTATAAATTTTCAAATGATTTACCATATTTACATCTCTGGTCAAAAAATTATTCCCCACGTGCACCTATACGTGCAATTATGATATTATTTTTGTATGACCCATAGGCTTTTAAGTCAAGTACTTTAGCCTGTTAAAATTGTTTTACATAAAGCCACCTAAACTCAGTGATGGGGCATATTTTAGTTATTTTCTCTACAATCTATAGTAAATATTTGCCAGTTCTTATATCTTTGAATAACACGTAGTCAATTATGTATCTCAAGGTGCTTCTCTGGGAAACTTCCAACATCATAAAATCAGTATTGTATAAATTTCTAGAAACTTATATTGTTACTTTTCTTAAATTTGCGATAAACTTAAGCATAACATGTAATATTGTTTTACGTTATTAAGCCGTTCCCCATGGGTTACTGACCAACAGAAAAAACATACAGATACGCTACTGATGTTCCGTGGCATAAATGAAGTAGAGATGTAATAGTTTGATGCAAATAAAATAAATGGAGAAATTCTTTCCATATTAAATCAGCAGAAAGTTTTGGGTGTAATATTTGACAACACTTAAAATTCAATTCACAAGTAAACAAGGTAATTCAAAAAATCTACATGAATTTAAAACCTTTACATTCCACAGACATATATTAAATTTCAATACGTCTAAAAATCTCTGTGAAGTGTTGGTGTTAAGTAACACACTTAAATTATTGTAGTTTCATATACCTATGAACTCTGTTTGAACACAACAAACTGAAGCAGATTACAGAAATTCATGTTGTAGACTTATATATGGGCTCCGTAAACATGACAAGCCAAGATCTGCCAGAATAAATATTACATTGATTAAATATAAATAATAGGACAAAATTACACCTCTTATCCTTTGCTTATTCCATGAGATAATGTTCAATATACCAGATTTAGAACATCCTTATTTAAAATCGTCCTCTTAAAATGCAATAAAAACATAATTCTTTACCTACTTCTCCAAATCCTGTAATCCTTACCATTTAAGTGTAAGCTAAAAGGCACTATTACTGAGCATCAATTTTGATACTATTTAAGAGAAATAATAATGGGATACTTTGTTTTTTTTTGCGCGCCCGTAAAATTTAATTGTAATAACTTAAGTGCTTCATAGAGTTAAGTGTAAGAGTAATCCTTTGGGGTCTAAACTTCACTCTGTATATTTATTATTTTTTTTTTTATTTTTTTTTTTTTATTTTTTTAATAAAGATGTTTTATTATTACCCTTATTAAGAGTTTGTTAAAGTCTAAGAGAGTATTACAGAGACCAAGGAATTCCTGTAAATTCATACGAGGCGTTTTTAAATTCAAATCTCTCTGATAAATTGCCCCCAAATAACCAACCATTCAAGGGTGTGTTCTGCAGTAACTCCCCTGATAAATTTGTCGAGGCTACCACTAACCACGTTGGCTGAACAGAGACTGCTCATGGTATATATCTGATCTGCCAACAACCTCTAACTGCATCATTTACTGATTGGCAATTACATGCGAGAGCTTGCCCCCCCCCCTCTTCTTTCTGAATTGCCCGTTGGCTTTGTCCAAGTTTGATGGGCTTATTTCTTTTGCACCTGTACTTTTCTTATGTCGATATATACTACCTAAAATGTTAAATACATACCTGTTTTTAAATTTCTCTTTCCTTGCCAACCAACAATTTGTCATACCATGACCTTCTAGAGACTTAGTCAAGTCAAATAGGCTTATAATTTTTATAAGGGTCTGCAGCTTGTCATACACATGACCTTCTAGGAAACTTACATAAGTTAACTAGGTTTCTAATTTTTACGAGGGGGTCTGCTGCTTGTCATATACATGACCTTCTAGAAGACTTATAACGAAGTCAACTAGGTTTATAATTTATATAACCAGTCTGCTTTATTCACGACCTTCTAGTGCACTTTATCCAATCCACTATGTATAATATTTCCTATTCTCAACCAAAACCTGAAATTAAATTCTGAATTTTGCTTTCAACTTACTGTGACTAGGGACTAGCTACATCCTCCATTTCCCTATTTGTTGGGACGTTTAGTGATAACTCATATTTAGGAATGTATTTACATCGTTGCGTCACCTTTTCTTTTTCATTGACGAATACGTCTTTAAAAGATTATGAATCTTCGGTGATGAAATGTATTTTCGTTTATTTTCAACCGTTTTCCGGCGAGTATTTCGTAGCCGACCATTACAGTATTACAGTACACAAAAATAGAAAACTGACAGCTGAAGATGAGTGAGAAAGGTAATACAGGGAGGGACAAATACATTTTAGCTTTGTTATTCGTGGCGCCACACAGTGGACGATAGTAGAACTACAATTGTGATCATGAGAGCAAGGCGTGAATATAATTTAAGAAAACTGGAGAATAAAACTTATTTATTAAATCAATTTTAATATATTTATCCACGAAATTTAATTTTCTTGTGTAAAAAATAATAATAGGTGAATCATTAAATATTTTAAATAATTTTTAACGCCGATTAGATTTTTAAAAACATATTTAGCAAAACATGACAACAATGTCAACGGCTAGTCAAATGACAGATGTGTTCTAACATCGCCGTCGTGTTGATTTGAAGCATTTCAGTTTCTTTCATCGAGGTATTTGCTGTAATTTACAAATAGTAGATAATGTCATTTAAAATGTATTTTATAAAAAGTTGTGGAAACATAAATATAAGTGCTTCGGAAAAAAATTTTGTAACAAAAAATTGATATTCGAAGAATTTGGTGGTAAGCTTCTAATATTTTTGATCCCAACCCTTCAAAAATCCAATTCTTGTTCTAAAAAGAATCTATCAAGTCATAATCAACTTTGGGCAAATTGGACGAATCTCCTTTCACAAAACTCAACTCCGTCTTAATAGTTTATTGATAAAGTAAAAATCAAACGCCACATAAACAAACAACAAATAAATCTAACCAATATATCTCTTTCACTTGTATTGTGACAAGAAGTGACACCTGGCGGCACGCAAGAAATGTTGCCACTTAATCCTTGCCGTGAGTTTTGTTTACATTTTTAAGATAACTTCTACATAATAACAAATATAAATACCTTTTAATTCCTCTAAATACATGTATATAATATTCATTGATATTCAAGATATTGAGAAAAATAGAAGTATTATAGGTAAAATAATGCAAAGTAAATGCACAATTTGGCATTCATATAAGATAGTTACAGTCTAAGCGTAAGTCTATGATTGGTTAAATTATTTCCCGCCAAATAAAATCATTTAAAATCTGTGTCTAGACGGGGGTATTCTTATTTCTTATTTTTATTTAAGAAATTATTGTTTTGGTTTAAATTGATTATGCAGTAATTGCCAAAATAATAACATTACTTGACATATATCACCAAAACTAAATTTAAAAAAAAAAGGGAAACACCCCATTGTGATAGGCAAAAAAAACAAAAGATATTAATTTTCTTTTTTTAAATCGAACCGCCTTCAAAAAATCTTCAAAGAATGTATCCAAAAAGTAAGAAAAAAAATTCCTTCAGTTTTAATATCTGTCTACATATTAGTGGAAACTAGCAAGAATCTTATTACCTAATATCAATTTTAAATCGGTGCAAAAATATGTAATTTTAAAAATACGCCTTGCACCGCTTTCAAATTGATATTAGATAATAAGTTCCTCCCTACTTTTCACTAATAGGTAGACAGATATTAGTAAATCTAAGTGAAATTTTATTTTTTACTTTTTAGAGATATTTTTTGAAGATTTTCTTAAGGCGGTTCTATTTTTTTTTAAATTTTTCAACCTTTTTAGTAGCTTCTACTGTTTATTTAACTTTTACATAGTGAAGGAAACTATGTAGCGGAATTTCTGTCGAAATAACGTTGTATTTCATAAATACTTGTACTTTCATAAATATTTAGTATTTTTTCGCTGTTTTGCGATCAGTTTAAAATATTTTGTGAAGTTTTGAGTTATAAAGTGATATGCTACAGTGTGCGCGAACCTTTAGCTTAATATCTGGTAGGTAATTGTAATTAAGACATTCAGCGCCGCTGTGGGGAATTTTGATAGGTTTTGACGTTAGAATCGGAGCGAGAATTCATCATCTTTGAACCGACCTTTGGGGGCAGCGGTTGTGTTGGAGATCCTGCTGGCTTTCTGGCTCTGGTGAAATGATTTGTGCATTTATCCACTTTTATTTCTGTAATGCTTTTAGTTTTCAATTATTCTATGTAGTTATTTTAATCGTATCGATACTTTAAACTTGAGAATGGGCATATTTACGCAGAATAATTATCATAAACCGTGTGTTTCGTTTTAAAAGGTTAAACACATGTTTACCTATTTTTGTATTGATAATTACTTAACCTAGGGGTTAACTAATTATTATTATCGGCCCATTTGGCATTATATCTATATGTATCTCGATTATTTAACGGTGTTTAAATAATTATTGTCGGCCCATTTGGCAAACTATCTTATCTATAATTGGGTAACGGGAAAGTTATACAATTATAGATTGACCCGTGGTGGTCACCTGTATTCTCGTTTGTGTTTCCTAGATATTTTTTCTGCTGTTTGATGCGTTTTTCTAGGTGAACTACATACTGGTGTGGATGCACAATGAAAGGATGTGCAATGTGGCTAGAAATGCCTCTACTGTTTATATTTAATTTAGCATTAAAATCAAATACGTTTCCGGACTTGTGGAAAGAAGTATGTGTAACGCCAATCCACAAGTCCGGAAACGTATATCAAGGAGAAAATTATAGACCTATAGCAGTGCTTTCGGCAATGGCCAAACTATTGGAACATATGTGAGGAACAACAGCATTCGTAGAAAAAAAATCAACAGTAACACACCTATTGGTTTTTTTCAACTGAAGTTACGGAACACTTGGACCAGAAAAATCAAGTCGATATAATTTACACCGATTTTAAAAAGCGTTTGATCAGGTGGACCATGACGTCATTTTGGGGAAGCTTTGTGGATTTGGTGCGACCTCTAACATTCTAAAATTTTTCTCATCATATTTACAAAATCGTACATTTTCCGTCAAATTCGCTGGTAAAACCTCAGGAAAATTCACTGCAAATTCTGGGGTGCCACAGGGCTCTAACTTAGGACCACTGTAGTTCCTCATATTCATCAATGACATACCTAAAGTATTAAAAAGTTCTAATTGCCTGCTATTTACCGACGATATTAAACTTTACAAAAAAATAGAAAATTTAAATGACTGCCAGGTATTGCAGCAAGACATTAACCAACTTTTTCAATGGAGCATTGATAATAATCTGCATTTCAATATTTCTAGATGCCCCGTTATGTCATGTACGCGTAAAGGCCATCAAGTAAATTATGATTACATAATGGATGATAAAAATATACCAAGAATAAGAAAAATTAAGGATCTGGGTGTTTATTATGATGATAAACTGTGTTTTAACGAGCATATATCATATGTATCATTAAAAGCACTACGTGTGTTAGTTAGGTTTTGTAATATAGTCGGACAACGAGGGATCTCTACGATGCATTTTAAGGACCCTCTATAACACTCGCGAACAACCACCTAAAAAAAATTGATTCTTATGTAAATCGACCTGGCGGATTCGATTTTGGAGTTCGCCAGACAATCGGAAATTGCGAAACTGGTCAAAATCGACAATTTCCGAAAAATCTCAAATTTTATGGAAATTTTTTAATTTTTACTTATCACCCTATATCTCTTTTAGTTTAAGTCCGATTAATTTGAAATTTTTAGGAGAGCCAATTTAGACCTTTGTTATTATGACTGACATGACAGAAATGCAAAAATGATTACGTGTCACCAGTAATATTTTTTTAAAAAGTTGGTGACACAAAATTTGTTAAAAATGCAGCAACAAATACTCGATCGAGAAAACTTTTTTGTTTTTAAAGATAGATGTATATAGTAATCTACAAAGTTGTAGCCAAAGAACTAAAGAAACTTTTTTATTTCGGTGATTTTTTTGATAACTTACTTAGTTTTCAAGAAAACGGTGCTGCAGTATTTGACCGCCGCGCCGGATCGCGTCGCAAGATAAAAGATTGGGTTGGCCTATACCGCGGCTTTGTTTCTCGTCTTTCAGGATGCCCCGCCCGATGTGAATAAAATAATGCGTAGTTGTGAATATTGGTTTTTCTAATTTTGACGTATAAAGTGACAGTTTTCAAAACTGACGTAAGTGTCAAAACGTCCTACTTTATGTAACCAATTATGAAAAGTAAAATTTTACGTAACTGGTGACGATATAGTATTTTATATAACAAGTGGCTAAAATGGTGTTTTTTTTTACGAGTGGGGCATTTATAGTACGAGCCGAAGGCGAGTGCTATAAACCACACGAGTAAAAAAAACACATTTTAGTCTCGAGTTATATACAAAATTTTTTGTATCTCCATTCGAAATTAGAAAACAATATAATTTTGTAAAAATAGACTAAATTCTATTGCTGTTTCCATAGAAACCAGTAAGTTTTATTTCACATTGTTAAATAAAATTCCTTTATTTCACTCTTTTTTCTTTATTTTACACTTGTCAATAATGACATTGTTTGATTCATTGAAACTGTCGAATAAACGTCGTTTTAGGACATGGCGTTACAAAATAGTATTTTGTATAACAAGTGGCTAAAATGGTGTGGTTTATAGCACTCGCCTTCGGCTCGTACTATAAACGCCCCACTCGTAAAAATACACATTTTAGTGTCGAGTTGTATACAAAATTTTTTGTATCGCCATTCGAAATCAGAAAACAATATAATTTTATAAAAATAGAGTTCTATTGCTGTTTCGATAGAAACCAATAAGTTTTATATCACACTGTGAAATAAAATATCTTTATTTCACTCTTTTTTCTTTATTTTACACTTGTCAATAATGACATTGTTTTGATTCATGGAAAGTGTCAAATAAATGCCATTTTAGGATATGGCGTTACAAAAAGTTCCTTATGTCATCAATTAGGAAAGATAAACAACTCTCAAAAAGATAAAGAAACAATGTTTTTCTTCGAGCGTATTAAAATGTTTAAATTATGTCACCAAAAACAGAAGTAGAAGTAGGACATTGTTTTACTAGTAACATAATGTTAGTTGCGAAAGCGCCACCGCAGTAGGTATTGTTTTACTAGTAACATAATGTTAATACCGAAAGCCACCGGTGGCGCGCTATCCACTAGCCACTTGTCATATTGTGTCAACATGTAAGACTGTAGTTTGAATATTTGTACATTTATGATAAATAAATGAATTTTTGCATTGTAATACGCTTGAAGAAAAAATAGTATATATTACACGGAGTAGAACGCCTTTTTTGTGTTTCGCCCAGTTTGCGGCTTCGGCTTCGCCTCAGCCGCAAATCCTGGGCTCAACACAAAAAAAGAGTGCGTTCTACTCCTAGTAATATAATATACTATTATTCGACACAAAATAGAATACTAAGTCCATAAAGTGGAAGCTTTTAAATTCTTCTTTCCTTCAAAATACGCTAACAAAACTTTTGCATTAATACAATTTACCTTTATTATGTTATCAAATTAGGATTTCAAATAATATTGTAACTTGACTAAATAACGTCTGTCAATTTTGACATTAAAATTATAATGTGTGGTAGCAGCAAAGGTAACTATGAAAAAGATTACTTAATTTTTAAGATTTTTAAATACATCCATTTCATTTATTATGTTTAAATTGTTTTTAGAATTTTAAAATTAGAAAAATCATGTATGTAACGAAAGACAACCTTGTGTAACTCGTGTTGTTACGTCTTTTGTAACTGGTTACATAAATAGCTATTATAAAACGTTTATTTAGTTGTTTTTAACCGATCGACAGGAGTTGTTGTTGTCTGTGTGGTTTATGACGCTTATTCTTATTGAAAATTGATGAGTTGCAGCTATAATAATAATAATTATTGCGTTAGGAAAGCGCTATAGAGGGTAAAGTGCATATTAAAGTAACGGAATTTCTTTTCCACACATTTAACACTAGTTTTAATGTTTAATTTGAACAAAGAACAACTTTTAAGCAATTTTTTTAAAGTCAGCAGTTTTGTGCGCGTTTTCAACTTTTTTTTAACAGTTAAACTCAGAGTTAAACTTTATGAAATGCATATTTTGCCAACAAAATAGTGAAGAAACTGTGCAGGATGCAAAAAACTGATTTTTTTGTCAAAATGTCCTGTCTATCATGCAAGATGCAGAAGAAATTACACCCGAAAAGCTTATAAACAAAAAGCAGAAAGCACAGATGTGGCTAATACTGGTTATAAAAAAAGGAAGACCATTGAAAGCCCAAAACGTAGTATAATTTGCGATAAAAAAAATACAAATGTGTTAACTATCACTTAAATATTGCTGCTTAATTATACGAGTAGAAGTTAAATGTGGAAATAAAATGAGTTTGTCTAAATTGCCGTTATCAAAATTTAAAACTTTATTTTTTTATTTACTTCCTTTTCAAAATTAAAATTTACTGAATAAACGATTATTAAATAGGTTATTATTAGTACAATACAAATCCTGGCGCTCTCAAGCTATGCATGGCGTTATCGCTTGTGCAGTACGTAACCGGCCGCGGCCGGCATAGTTCTTTTCTATATTGCGGCACCGTTATGTTAAAAACCAAGCCAGTTATTAAAAATATCACTGAAATAAAAAAGTTTCTTTGGTTCTTTGGCTACAACTTTGTAGCTTACTATATACATCTATCTTTAAAAACAAAAAAGTTTTCTCGATCGAGTATTTGTTGCTGCATTTTTAACAAATTTCGTGTCACCAACTATTAAAAAAAATATTACTGGTGACACGTAAATTTTTTTTGCATTTCTGTCATGTCCGTCATGATAACAAAGGTCTAAATTGGCTCTCCTAAAAATTCAATTCAATCAGATTTAAACTAAGGGATATATATAGGGTGATAAGTAAAAATTAAAAAATATCCATAAAATTTGAGATTTTTCGGAAATTGCCGATTTTGACCAGTTTCGCAATTCCGAATTGTCTGGCGAACTCCAAAATCGGATCCGCCAGGTCGATTTACATAAGAATCAATTTTTTTTAGGTGATTGTTCGCGAGTGTTATAGAGGGTGCATCTTAGACATTGCTCGTTCTCCGACTAATAAGACAGTCTAACAAATTTAAAAATATTACCACAATGTCAAAATTGTATAATAGTTTAGTGAGACCAATTCTGGAATATGCATCCGTAATATGGCACCCGTTTTACTTCAAGTATAATTATATCATAGAAAAAGTAGGTACAAAACAAAATGCTGAAATATCTGTACTTGAGGAAATATGGATCATATCCAGATTATAACTTTATACGTACAGCAGCTTTACGGAACGAATTCGGCATTGTAAGTCTTGAAACTAGAAGGAAAAAATGTATGATAATTGTTTGTTACAAAATACTTAACAATTTCTTAAATTGCAGTCGTATTTTAAGTCGCATAAACATAAGAATGCCCAGTAAACAAACCAGACTAGTACAGTTTTTTTATATACCTCCGCTTACTGCAAACATTTCATCGCCTCTGATTACCATTTTAAAAGTCACAAATAATGCATTTATGTTGTCTGAGTTAGATTTTGCTCTCCCCTCCAAAAAGTTTAATCAGCTACTTAACAGTTTTATTTTAAATTTAGATTGAACTATATCTCCTCGTCTCTTAATTAGATGTGTTATTTTTCATGTCAATCCTTGATACATCCTTCTCCCACAAAATTTAAAATTTAAATTTTAAAATATATTTAAATGTTATTATTGTACGTTTAAGCTTTGAAGCTAAAATATTATTATAATTAATGTAAGTTGTTTCTATATTTCTCTTGTAATTAGATGTATCTGTTTGAGAAATAAATAAATAAATAATTTCTAACTGGAAAGTATTTAAATAACCGACTAATATCCGGGACAAGGGGCATATCTGAAAACACTCATATTTATGTTGACGCCATCTGACATTAGGTAAAGTTGACTTCACGATTCTAAGGCGTGTAAAAAATGTCGGCATCTTTGACGTTGTGATAAAGATCAAAGACGCCGGCATTTTTAATTTAAAATGTACGCTAGCGCTGTGCGTCTCCTGTCACATGACGTCACACGCTGTTTGCGGGCCTAACGGGTTTATTCAAACTTAATGTTGAATACCGTCTGTAAAAGAAAGAATAAGAGAAAATCTTTTACACACTGTGTTTTGTATTAAGTAAAGATTCCAAAAATGCTAAAATTATATGTTGTGCAAGAAGCCTATTGTGTACAAGCACAAAAGTTGATTCAGGAACTGTGGTGGAAATTCTGGAGTAAAATGGTACCTAGGCAGGAACCAGGCTCAAAGCCGAATTTGTCCAGACTGTCCTCAGCTGGGAATACCTCTGGGAGACGCAAGGTGAGTGTTTTTCTTTCATGATCTTATGATTGAATTTGTGGAGATTTAAAGCACTCGCCGAGCGTTTGTCCAGAATTTGGGGTTTCTGAAGCAACAAACCATTTTCTTTTCTTCTCGTCCCTTGTGTAGCTTCATTAATGCATTAATTAATTAATTAATATCTTTTTTCTTACCTAAATTGATCATTAATGTAAGTGTCGGTTTACTATATCTTATTCCGGTTAACTGCTGGTAAATAAAAAAAATATCTAAATATATATACCTAATAAATTGTTGCTTATGTCTATCTATCCGTTCAAGTTTAAAATATAATTATCGAGTGATTTACATGTCACAGAATTGCACAAATCATCGTCATCTCACCGTTGCTATGATTTTTTCTAACTCTTTAGAGTTAAATTTGAGAAGTATTGAATTTTTAAACGAAGCCACCAGTATGATTATCTTTTTGGATATTTTGCCATATTTTAAAATCACGTAAAAAATTTATCTTTTTGGCAATATTTTTTTATCTTAAAGTAACGCAATTTTTTTTTTATTTTTTGCAAGTTGACCTTATTTTTTAAATAACGTAACAATATTATCTTTTGACATTATTTTTTTTTTCCTTTCAAAAAGTAGATTACCTTTTTACCTCGTTTTATCGTGGATTAATTTTCTTTAGCCTCATAAAAGTTGTATTATAATTTTTTTTCTATTTTTTTTCTTTATAAAATTATGCTAATTACATAATATTTAATATTTAGTACAGCCTAACTTTGTTTTAATGTTTGATTAATATTTTCCGTACAGATTTTCATATGAACTTTATGTTCAATTTTTTTTAACACGAAAATATAATTATTTGTAGTCAAAATTTTTCGTATCTAAAATATGGTTTCTTTTAATTTAATATTATCTAGTCATTTTTCAGAATAATTTTTATCGTAGTTTTGGGCATAAATTTTTTTTGCTTTAACTTAATATCTGGCTATCCTTATTTTTGTTTTTTTTTTTTTTCAACTTACAATTTCTACTTAGTTTAGTGTGGTTAAAATTTTCTTTGTAGTTGATTAAGTAGTTTTGTCGTAATTTTTGTATCTGAGTACATAGTACCTGTCATCATATTTGCTATCGTAATTTCATATTTCTATCTTGCCCGACTGGTTTTAACCACGTATTTTTCCCGCTTTTATGTAAAAATCCCTGGACCAAGTGAAGAGGAGTGACCCAGTACAAATCAACATCCATCAGCCTTATGTAAGGAATTTGGTGGTTTGGACAGCATCACCGTTGAGAGCGGATAGAGCTTATACCCCAAGCTAGAAGGAGGTTCATTTTGGGGATCCCAGCTCAACTATACGTCCCTCATTTCCCGAACTTTCGGCAGCTTACAACCCCATCGACCTAACCAGTCAAACTTTTCTTTAACTTGTAAATTTTTATCATTTCATTCTTACCTTAAATTGTCAATTTTTTGTAAATTTTCTAGTCATTAATAGACCATGTGCCAGACCTCCTAAATTCATTATAATTTGGGGGGACTGAATGCAACTTTAACCAGCTGTTTCTGGGCTCATGTGGAGCAAAAAAGTCTGGGGGTCCATCATGGGGAGGTAGCTTTCAAATATGGTGGCCGTTCAAAATGGCGGCCCGACTGCGAATCTTTAAATTCAATTATCTCGAAATCGGGTGGAGCAATCTTGAATTTCATTTTTTCTAAATGTAGGTTAATGAATTGACTACATTTTTGTTCGTAATGTTTTTAGCCAAAAAACCAGTATTTATCGGTCAAAATTCGAAAAAACTAAAAATTGGGTTTTTTGAAATTTACGTTTTGCTGCTTATTGGACTAACGGTTGGATATATCGAGAACGTGTTCTGAATAAGAGTTTTAGAGCAACGTCTCACTTTTAAAACGCAAAAAAGAAATTGAAGATCGGATCAATAGAACCCGCTATTTTGAGATTCAAAGTAGACGGGGCGGGCTTGAGCATTAATACTGTATTTTAAAATAATAAGGTTTTTCTACACCTGACAATTATTAGCATTTTTTTGGTGAAAAATCGTACTTATAATTCACTGTAGTGAATTATCGATTCATAATTCACTGCATCCGGCCAATCACAAATACAAATTCAAAAATCACCGTTTCGCTGCTTCAGTGATATTTTAAATCGACATCTGTACTCTGGGTTTTTGGAATGGGTAGATACAAATGAGATAGACCTTTCCTACGTCTCTCAATGCTTCACTTCTCTGAGCCGTGAGACGAACCATGCATCCCATAACTCTGTTCTTCAAGATGAACATGTTCAAGCCACTCTAAAGTCTTTTGACAACTACTTGACACATCTTCGTACAAGTAATGGAGCAATGTCGTTCTTTTGGATGAAATATATAGACCTAGTGGAGCTACTTCTCGCTTTTCTTCGGACTAATCGGGAAGGAAATTGGTTTCTGTTCTTAGCTGCGGTTGAAAAAATGGTGCCTTGGTGTTTTGCACTGGATAGGGTGAACTACTCACGCTATCTACTTCATTGAATTCACTAAATTGTTAATTTGTTCATCAATACTTTGTAGATGGAAGTTTTTCAGTACAACTAAGAAGCAAAAATCCTTTTTCTATAATTCCAGTAGACCAAGCCATCGAAGAGACTGTGAACAAAGACACCCAAACTGCTGGAGGTACTAAGGGTTTTAGTCTAAAAAAGCAGGCTGTAGCACGGTACTATGTTAATGCTGAGCACAGAGCTTCTAACCTCCTAAGCCCACGGATCATCTCTAGAAGTTCTGTGAGACCTGTCACATCTTTATCAAAAGATGTGACAGGTCTCACAGAACTTCTAGCCCACGAGTGGACGAACCATCCTAATCCTTCAGATATTGTACATTTATCTACTGAAATATGTGTTGATCAATCAACAGCTGCTGATCTCATTAATTCGGAAAACAAGGGGAAAATAGCGTATCAAGAGTTCACGGTTCGCCTAGCCAAAGGAGAAGGGTTTCATAATCCTCTTAAGAAAGTGGGTCTCAAGATAAGTAGACCAAAGATGAGCAAAACGACCAAGGTTCAAAACAAAGAAGTAATCCTCCGACGCAACCGAAATCTATTCAGCAAAATGATTTATATCGCAGAAAATAAAAAACTTGACATGAAGGAAGTGTTCAAATATCCTCTGGCACCATTTCTTTGAAGAAGACTTGCAAATCAGTGTTTGCCCATCACTTGGAAAAATACATCACCCCTGTCAGTCTGCCGAAAAAAATTCAGCCTGCATAATTGATGCAATGGCTGTACTTCGGTCCATCAAAGGAGAACAAAAAACGATTGACGAATTGACAATGACTTTTCTCAAGAAGATTTTGAATATAGGTAGGAGTTACTGTAGAATTGACATAGTATTTGATGATTACCGAGAGGTTTCGATCAAATCGTTGGAGCGGAAAAAAAAAGGAACCGCTGAAGGTAAGAAATTCAGTGAAATCAAGGGTGGCCACAAAGTGGTTTGTTGGAGGAAGCTGTTAAGGAGCAGTGACATCAAAAATAAAATGATAAAATTCTTTGTTGACAGTTGGAAAGAGGAGAAATTTAAGAACATGATTGGAAATTTTCGTAACAGTTGGTGAAATCTGCTTCAGGATCACGTCTGCTAGGAGCGAAACTGTTCCTGAGCTGTTATGCACTCAAGAAGAAGCTGATTTCAGAATGATGCTGCATGCAAGGAACGCTGCTACATCATATGAATCAGTTCTTCGCTTTTCAAACGATACGGATGTGTTAGTTTTGGCCGTAGGTTTATGTAAAGCCATAAAAAGCAAAAACTTATGTATTGTGAAAAGAAACAAAAGTGTTTTAACAGTTATTCAAGTTTCCCAGATAGTATCTGCCTTGGGCGAACAGCTTGTTACAGCTCTCATCGGGTACTATTGCTGGTCTGGCTGTGACATAGTTATAGCGCTTTTACTGGCCAGGGAAAACTTAAAGGATTTAAGCTTTTGTGCAAAAAGGAGCAAAGATTTATTGAAGCATTCAGCAAGTTAGGCAGATATTGGGTGCTGTCTAATGATGTTGATGACACCATAGAGGAATTCGTCTGCCAGTTATATGCCCCTAAATGCAAGGTGAAACCTGTTGATGAGCTGCGTTACCAGATGTTCAGAGGGAAGGAGGGATATATTGAGAGTTTCCAAATGCCTCCTTGTAAAGACACCTTGAGACAGCGCAATAAACGTGCCAACTACCAGGCCGGAATATGGCTCAGAAGCCTGGAAACCAGGCCCATAATTCCGGACCTCTTTGCTCATGGGTGGGAAAAGGACATTTCTGGTAACTTATGCGTCAAGTGGATGGAAGGCTTGCCAGCACCGAAGTGCGTATTTTCCTTTTTGCGGTGCCACTGCAAGAGGAACTGTGTACCAGAAACTTGCTCGTGCTTAGCAACTCAAATCCAATGCACCGAGAACTGTCGGTGCAAGGGGTGTACCAAAGCAACAGTAGATGAGGAAGAGCACAATTACAATAGCTACAATAGTGACTCTGGTGAAGAAGAATAAATTCAAGTTTATTAATAATATTAATAAGGCATTTTTATTTCTCTCAGTTGTTCACTTTCAAATATGGCTGGCCGTCTCGTCTCGCCTCACGGTGTTCAAAGCACCGAGCGCTTTGTCAATGTGCTCAACCCCGCCCCGTCTGCTTTGAATCTCGATATCTCGGGTTCTGTTCATCCGATCTTCAATTTCTTTTTTGCATTTTAAAGCCGAGATGTTTCTCTAAAACCTTTACTCAGAACATGTTCTCAGTATACCCAACCGTTAGTCCAATAAACAGCAAACCGCAAATTTAAAAAACCGTTATTTTTCGTTTGTTCGAGTTTTGACCGATAAATACTGTTTTTTCGGCCATAAACATTGAGAACAAAACTGTAGTTCGTTCATTCACCTACATTTAGAAAAAAAGAAATTCAAGATTGCTCCATCCAATCTCGAGATAATTGAATTTAAAAATTCATAGTCGGGCCGCCATTTTGAACGTCCGCCATATTTGAAAGCTACCTCCCCATGATGACCCCCCCCGAATTTTTTGCTCCATATGACCCCAGAAACCCGTGGTAAAGGTTTCATTCAGTCCCCCCAAATTATAATGACTGATAGGTCTGGCACATGGTCTATAAGTGATTATATATTTTTTTGTACAGAAATTGTAAACTTTCTCAAATATTTGTTCTAATATATTGCTCTAATTTTATTGTAGTGTGTTATTATTCTTGCTCACCACAATATTCTCTCTTTACTCTAATGTAACAAGTATTTATTTAAAAATACGCTGGCGCCCTGAAGGCCTAATACAACTTAAAAATTTATCTTCACCAAAAAAAAAAACCCACCGACCTGCACTGAGCTAGCAGGAGCTAAGTAAACGCACCTCTTGTTTGGAGTTAGTGCCACACCCAACAAAGTGTCGTTATAACTATTGTGAAATTTTGTTTCTATTGGGCACCATGTGAATGTTACCAAGAAAATAATACTCTACTGTTTGTGAATTAACTGAAATTACCAACGACTACGCCAAATCTTTGAATATTGAAAATACACTTCACTATTCGTATATACAGCGTGATCTACCAAGAAATGTGGAAAATAAAATGGTGTACTAGTCTTCAATGTGGGAAAGCCCCTGCAAAATTTTAGAGGATTCTGAGGTAATTTAGTATATTAAATTATTAGTAAAGCGAAGATACACTACTGATGTTGAGTAAGTCCTGACCTACTCCTGAATAAGTCGACGAACTTACTTGTGAAAGAACGTATTCGAGTTGTTTACATTTCCTTAATTGGCATAAAAAGTGAAGCCGGCCGGCGAGATCAAAAAAGAGGTCTACACACGATCCAGCGGCAGGGAGCCAACATTGTCGGTACGCTTTGAAGATAATTGGAATTCCAGCGGACCAGTTCACTTTTACGAATGAGTTCAAAGCATGCCGACAAGGCTGGTTTCCTGCCGCTGCATCATGTGTAGACCCCTTCATGGGGTCATTGACCGGTTTAACTAAATATCTCGTATATCTGCTTGTCATTTCAGCATGGGGCTGGCATGGGGTCAATGTCTTCGATTTATTTCGCTATTTTTGTGGTGTGATTTGATTAAAACCAAAAAGTCACTTCTATCTTATCCAGCTTTGCTGTCAGTAGTGTCAATCCCAAGTCTGATAAAGTGATATGGTTGTACCGCGTTACGTTAGATTAGTTAAAGTCATTGGCGGCGCATTTATTTTTATTTTTCATTTTTTTAACTCCTTTCGGTGGGGACAACCTACTGTTAAATTTTCCGCATGTCATGGTAGATCACGTTGTAGAGACACACTGGTACGAGTGATACAAAAGAAAGCAAAATTGTTTATGATAGTTGATAGATCCGCATCGATCGTGTCCCGCGATGCACTCGAGAAACTCGTGTTCACTCGAGGAAGACGGGAAGTTCCGAGTTGTTATATACAGTAGAAACCACACCGTTGCGAATGCGAGCACAACGCGATATGAATATTTCGTGGGACCCGAGGGGGCTAAAACCTAGGGCCCCGGCCAACTGCCAGAATTGCCCGTACATAGCTACACCTCTGAACGAGCCGTTATGGAGATATTCGCGGTGCAAAACCGCGTTTGATTGTTTTTTGGTGGGTGCTCCAAACTACCTCCACCTTTGAACGTTATTTGCAAGAGTTGGGTGAGGATTAACTGAACGGTCATTAAATGTTTTTTGCGTAGAATTTAATGAAAACTATTTTCTTTTCTATACTCTTTTTTCGTCCGAACGGCAGTTAGTAAGAAAAATAGGAAAAACCAGCATGAAGTCACCGCTGCGCCTGGGGGTGGTTTTCCACAAAATAAGGGATGTTTCATCTATTGAACACGTGGGAACTCTTCGAATCTTTGTTCTTGCCCTTATTGAGAGTTTATATCCGAAATATGAACTATAAATTATTTCTCCTGTTCACCTTTTTTTAATCTAATTTGTATACTATCAGAAAATATATCACTAACAAAAATTAGCTTTCTATTATTTTTTTCTGGTTACATGCAAAATATATCATATATTGACAGGCATTTAGACGACGGAATAATTTCTACACATAGGTTGTAATTATTATTGAGCAGAATACTTTTCTTAATATGACATTAGGACTATTGTTCAACAATGATGAACTTAATAGCAGACTCTTGTGGGGTCTAACCATTGATGTCACATGAGAAAGGTGGCCTATAATTTGCTAAAGCTGGGTGACAATTATGTATATCGAACCGTATGTTTAAATGAATTGCGGTTTTATAATATCAATCTTTCACATAGTTTTGTTTTTTGATGAGAGACGAAGAATTCATAAACAGATAAAAATAAAATGCATATCTACATGATAAAAGTATGTTATTAAAAGTCGTCGTTATATAAAAAAGGAATATCGATTGGCAATCATAAAGTATATGGAGAAAAATTGAATATATAGAATTCATGTTGTCAGTTTTTGAATACATATGAAGTTTTTGTTGCTTCAAGGGCCGGTTTATCAATTAGGTCAGTTTGCCCCGGAGTTAAACGCTGACTTCAGGGTAAAATGTTTATTTTTGTCGGGTTAAAAGTAACGTTGGGTTAAAGTCAGAGATAATTCAGCCCGAACTTCAAGAGGTTAACCTAAAAATTTTATGTTTATTGTTGACAGTTGAATGAAAAGTCAAAGTTATTTTTTGCTTAAGTTAGGAAGCCGCCTACTGTAATATTAATTTTTGAACAAATCGAGGCATTGTTTCGAGTTTCCAATCGATAGGTGAATAGTACTACTGTCGTGAGCAAAAAAAAATGGGACAAATCTTATAACGTATTTTTGCCAAAATATAGTTGTGTACATTTAACTTTAATTTTTGTGACATTCAGTGCCGCTTGTAAGTCATGGGACGCCTTCGTGCGAGAGCATTTTTTGCGCCCTTTTTTGGGGGGCACCGCTTAGTCGAAATACTAAAATTGGCTTTTTGGCGCCCCATGGCCTAGTGCGCCTTCGTGCGTGGCCCGAAATGGCCCTCCCTTAGACGCGGCCCTGGTGACATTGTCAGTTATTTGTCAAAATTCATTGCAAGTGTGCAAATAGAGACAGATTTACATTAGAAAAAAATAGTTGTCCTATTTTTTTTTGCTCACGACAGTACATCATTCAGCGAGCTTATAATGATAGCTATTATTCGCGAGGGTGATGTTTACGGCTCGAGCCGAAGGGGAGTAATTAAACACGAGCAGAATACTATACTTTATCCACGACTATTTTAATCGTTTAAAAGTGAAAAAATAAAGTTAGTTCACAGATAACTTTGATTGACGTTTTAAACGTCAAACGAAGACAGACATGAAAAAAATGGACTCGCTCGTTGATTGCTAGTTCCTGATTGGTCAAAGGTGCGTTATAATGAGATGATGTTCATTGCACTTTAGCATTGGTCATATTTACGGTAATATATTTTGAAAGGAGATTTCTCCTGCTCCATCTTGGAAGGTCTTCCGCATATTGAAACTGTTATAATGGCAGACATATGTTTTGCGGTATTGCATTTTCGTGAGATTAGGCCAAGTTTTTCTAACTATTCACTGTGTTTTTGTGAGCATAGAAACGTATGTAATGCACTGATCGCAAAATGCACTATAAGTAGTCACTTTCAATTCTTTCAAGATTATATTTGGTTCACACTAATACCTTTTAATTCGAAAATCCACATTAATTGTCACCGATTGCTAATAATTCCTTTTTGATGTCAATTATTATGAATTATCACTGATGAAGATAGTTACCTACTTGAGAAGTTAACGATAATGCAAAACGTATAAAATTATATTTAGTCCAGCGGTCGGGTATAGATTACACGACGGCACTGTGGCTGCATATAATTTACTTTTTGTAACGCCATATCCTAAAATGACATTTATTTGACGGTTTCAATGAATCAAAACAATATCATTATTGACAAGTGTAAAATAAAGAAAAAAGAGTGAAATAAAGGAATTTTATTTCACAGTGTTAAATAAAACTTATTAGTTTCTATGGAAGCAGCAATAGAATTTAGTCTATTTTTACAAAATTATATTGTTTTCTAGTTTCGAATGGCGATACAAAAAATTTTGTATATAACTCGAGACTAAAATGTGTTTTTTTTTTACTCGTGTGGTTTATAGCACTCGCCTTCGGCTCGTACTATAAACGCCCCACTTGTAAAAAAAACACCATTTTAGCCACTTGTTATATAAAATACTATTATCTACTCTTATTGGGTTATATAATAATTAATAAGCTGCCTTCGAACAATTAATAGTATCCATAAACAAATAGCGTGGGTTATAAGAGTTATAATGAGTGAGTTATTATAAATCACTAGGTACAGAGCCAATCTCCTTTATGCCTTCATCTTCATGCCCTAGCCGGTCCAATCGACGTAACGCGCAACACGAAGGTGGCTCTGTCCAAGAGAAATTCTTTTCCTATACGGTGAAATAGAACGGTCCATTATTATTGAGTGGGGGAAGGTGATTTATCATGTTTTCACGTTTTCAAATCAAGTTAAGTAATAATTGTGTCAAAAATGATGAATTCGGTGAGTGAAGATGAACTAATATGTACACCACCAGAATGAAGATAAGTAGCTAATGATATAATACATAATTTATTACCCGAAAAATATATAAAACATAAAAGTGCGTACAATAATTAAATTTTACAGTTAATTTTATTAATAAACAAACTGAGTAATTTAAACAAAATTTTCTCAATTTAATATTTATTGTTATAATCGTATATAAAGTATAGTATTCAACTTGAGGTAATGGTAATAACTCACTTGATGAACTTCATCTACATTACCGCTCACTGAATAACATACTATTAATACGGTTGTGGGCGTGGTCTGCACTGTGACAAGGTGTATTTTACAAAAACACGACCCGCTTGTATGTTTTCTTTTGTATTTGTATTATTATTATCATTACTCCGAATTGGCTTAAGCACTTTCTGTTAAATTTTTTTCAAACTGTAGGGTATGACTCAGTGGTGGTTCCATATCAATTTCATCAAGCTACACCTACGGTGGACAAAAATTGGGAGTACGATTTTTTCAGTTGAAAATTTTACCATGTTGTCACGACCACCGGAATGATATAACGGGGGCCACTTGGTTTTCGGAGAGGTTAAGTTGTCGGGAATTAAACGAGATAGATGAAAAAACAACATAATATTCATTTTTGGCACTTGGCTATAAAATTGTTCTTTTTGGTTTTAGAGAAAGGAATTAAAAACCCTCCTGATTAATTTTTTTCTTTAAATTACTTTGAAAGGAATGTAAATAACAATTTTATGCTTTATCAGTATAAAAGACATATCACAAACAATATTCAGCGTAATAAAACAGTAACAAAAAATTAAAAAAAAAAAATTTTAAAAACTAGCTAGGTATATTAAAATGTACTAAGTAGAAAATTGCAATTTTTTTATTTTTTAAGTTTTTTTATTTTAATAACATAAATTGAAGCTAATTAAAACCTTTATAAGAAAACAATAACACAGTCATTGTACAGGGTGAGGTAAAAAAATATTCAAAGAAATGAAGTTTCCTTTCTTAACCATTCAAAAAAAAAAAATTAATCACTCTGTATGGATATTTAAAGGCTTTAAAAATGTCTACAAGTTGATGTGCCCAACATGGTCATCACTTCGAAAATAAAAAAGTTACAAGTCTGGGGAGTTTTAAGTGGCGCACCCTGTATAGTGTAGTAAATCTGGTTATATAGCTTGTATCCCTTTACTTTACTAAATTGTGAAGAAAACTAGATGCAAACTATTTTGGCAATTTATTAAGTTATTAAACAATTTATGATATCTTAAATAATAATGTATATATTTTAACAAAACTTTACGAAAACACGCTTCCAATGGAATGGAAAATTTGAGGTCGATCCGATAAGTTTCAGAAGTATACTGCTTTAAACATGAACCGATGTGCTCAAAATGCTGTCATTCAGTCCGAAAGTCTGCCTCAAAGTTGAGTTTACGTTGTTAAAACCCAGCTATTTAAAATCAGATTTGTCTAATCTGCCAGAGATGGTGATTTGGGGACTATTGGAGTATTTCAACATAAGAGTATGCAGCATATAACTGCCGAAAAAAAGGAGAATGAAAATGCAACTAGGAGTGAATGACTTCACGCAGCGTCTATATTCGTGATTAATTTTAAAGCCTCTAGAGATCTTAGAATATCCCGATTTTTTGAATTTCGCTCTAAAATTAAGAGATTTTTTTGCAAAATGTAATAAAAAAATATGCTAAATAAGCCCATTAAATCATCACACCAAATTTCAAGAGGAAATGTTTATAACAACGCCAAAAAAATAATAACAAAGTCGAAAATTGAACCGTTGACTATTTAAGTGCATCGACTCATAGAACAATTTGTTTTAAAATGTAGATTTTTCTCCTACTCTTCAGTGGTGTTAACACAATTTTTCTAAACTATTTTAAATTTAAACTTTAAATTTTTTATAAAGAATTTTTTCCCAGAATTAAACAATTAAAAATTATTAGAATGCTTCAAAAGATCACAAAAAAATAAACAATTTAAAAAAATGGGGTTTTCTACGCCAATTGGGAGCCGTGAAGCGTGAAAAAAATGCATTTGTTAAATAATTGCCAAAAAATCGTTTTAAATAATTTTAAAATACCTACTTATTTATGCAACAAGTGTGTAAAGCAGTACTTTTTTCATGCATAAGTTGTAGACGAGTGCATCAATCTTGTGAGAATCCCATGATAAAAGTAGTTTCTTTAACAGTCATATAAACAAATTGTTAATTAACGCCACTGAAAAGTAAACAATCAACGATTCAATTTTTGAACTTGTTACTGTTTCTTAAGCTTTTTTTGTATAAATATTAAATTATATTTTACTATTACATTCACCGAGAGCCATTTGATATAAGAAAATGTGCGAGGTCCTTTACCAAGATAATTTAATTCTACCAGAAGCATATTTTTAATAATGACAAATCTTAATTGTCTCAATTTATTGCAACAAAATTAACCATAAATCAAGACAATTCTACTTTTCTTCGTAGTTTTATAATGGCGATACAAGCAATATCATTAATCACAAGACAACAAAAAAAAAGGGCTGCGCTTTTGATCAGAACCATCTAATCCTGTTTTTTAACCGATTCTGATATTAAAAAAAAAATTATCAGTTTTTGCTTACCACCCCCTTTTATCTCCTAAAAAGGGGCAATGGTTTTGTCCTAAGGTTCTGATCTAATTTTTCTGAAGTATTTTGACGTGCTGAAGCCAATTTTGGACAAAATAAAAATTGCAGGAAAATATTAGCACACATACAAAACCTTGAAATATATGTACAATACAATAACGAACACAAAGTAGGTGCTATAAGATGTCGGTAAACAATAACCATACCTATGCATAGTACTTCGCAAAAGCTTTTGGTCACTGTTAAGATCTGGGTTTCCTTGAATTACAACTTCTTACGCTGGATTCAGTTGAACTTAATAACGTGGGAACAGCACCAATATACAGCTTTTGTGTAACAAAATCCATGTAATGATATAATTGTCTGTCAAGAATAATGATTGCTCGTGAAATAATTCTAACCTATAAAAAGATTACGTTTCATTTAAATAAATATCTTTATAAAAACGGTACAACACAAACTTACTTTTGGGTCATTCACTGGAAAATGGTGCACCTCCAACATAGGTATGTACACCAAATTCGCAAACAAGAGGGCATGTTTATGTTTGCACCTAACCTCTACACTAATAAATCGTCCAAATAAAATAATATTTAAAAAAATCACAACGCTTTATGGTTCACAGTTCTGCATGAAAATTATTAAAATACATCATCCACAATTTTTCACAAAAATGATCAAAAAACACAAACGTTATATTTTACATCATTTTACACTGGCGTGCTGCGTTCCATGACTTCGATGTCGTAAAATGAAGCAGGTAAACATTTTTAAGTAAAATTATGTAGCAAATATGTAAACTTGTGTATAAGTAATTAAGTTAATATGTTGACTTAAATATGATATTATTTTACGTATATGCTATGTAAAATTATGTAAAATATTTTATATAAAAATGTTCTATTAATCTTACCTCTCAGAGAGGTAAAGTTACATTAATGTTTACTGGGTTTAAAAAATATCGCTAAAAGATATGAAATAAAATTTCTCCGTTGCCCACTTATTTGGACCTTATTCTTATTACATATACGATATTAAGCGGTGTGGTGTAAAAATAAACAAATAACGATTTCAAATGTATTTTTAACAGACTTCAATATCAGTATCAGACAATAAGTTTCAATTAACTAGGCGACGACGGTGAAATTTTATTAAATGATTTTTAGAGATCTTTTTTTTATTTATTTATTTATTTTCTTTTTTAATTTATTTATTTACACTTTTTTATACAGTGCGCTCATGTTGTAATCGACTGTCCAAACCAAATAGCTGGCTACGTCACTGGCGAAGATGTTTGTTGATTTTCGTAACATATTCGTGTTTACTGCCTGCCATAGTGTTAGCAACGTCCAATGACTGACAGGCAATTTTTTGTGTTTTGTATCAACTAAATTATTAGTAATAAAATCGGCCGTGTGCACATTACATAAAGGTTCTGATTTTTTTGACAACTTCGAATCGCCGCCCACACTTTATGCAGCCCCGTCGGACCGATAGCCCAGGCACTTTAAACAAAATAAACTCCAAACCTCTAAAAAAATCCAATCAAAGATTTTCCAGCGGGATTCTCTTTATTTTGAAGTCACAAATAATTTCACAAAAGTCCATAAAGCCAACTGGCTTCAAAAGTTACACAAGGTCAAAGGTCTCGAAAATCAGTATTTCTCATGGCTATTATAAAATTCGTGAGATAAATCTGCATAAAAAAGGTTCTATACAATATTTACGTAGAACCAATAATTATTGGAGATATTGGGCTGAGAAACCTCGGAGCAAAGTGCATGCGGCCACTATTCTACACGTATAGTGGTGTATATAGATAATAGATAACAAGACCTATGTATACATAGGAACATCGTTTAGGCACATAATAATTTCTTTCTGAGATGTCCTTGAAATGGACTTCTTCATAATAATGATAATAAGCAGCGTTGCCATATTTTTTCGTGCGAATCTACTAATTTTTTCGTTTGAATCTACTAAAAATCTACTAAAGCAATTTTTAAGAAGTTGTTATTGAATTTTTTATGTAATTATATAGTCTGATTTAATTTTAAATAGATAAAAAAAGCATAAGAAATTAAGGATAAACAAAAAACGACACAGGAAGGGAAAAGTACACTTCGGGAATTCTGGATAAAGTCAGAAAATTGATTTATTCGTGTCAAAACTTAACATATATTACAAAACATAATTATTGCCTATTATATGTATGTATCCTAAAACTAGCACAGAGAAAAAAAAACAGAACCGATTCTGATATTAAAAACCTAATCATTACGAAATTACTAAATTACAATGTTCTTTATTTTATTTAACTATTTGTACATTTCATTAATATGTCATTTATATCATACAGTATACAATCAATTAAATTCTTTGCGTCACAATTACGCGTGCATACGCGAGAGTGACGCCTCGGTCGGATATTATGGCAGAATGACTTCCTAATAATGTAGTTTTATTTATTTTAATGATTTCTGATAAGTTTAATCATATTTGGGATTACATATCTTGCGATTTAAGATTTTATTTTGATTTTGCAAGTTATATTTTAATTGTGAAGGAAAAAATTGTACAAAAACCCTGCTTCTGCTTGTCAAGTTATAAAAACACTTATTTGTCTGAAGGACAAATCGTTTGATGTATAGATTTCGGTGGAGGGTCAAGAGGGAAGACCTAATCATTAATAGCATTTTTAACAAACTATATGTTAATGCTAAGCAAAACTCTTTACCATAATAAAAAATGAAAATATGCGGAAAACAAGGAAGTCGTCTCTGTTTGACCTTTTCGAACCAATTTGTACGGAAATAAATAGTAGTGAAATTGATGATGATCTACAATCTCTGGGCAATTCAGAAAAATGCAAATTGTAGAGAACATATTCTATTTTTACATGCCGTTAGTGGTTGCGATACCACTAGTGCTTTATTTCGAAAAGGAAAAATAAGTGCACCTAAAAGATTTTAAAAAAGACCAGATTTACAGAAAGCATTAGCGGCATTCAAAATAGAAAACTCTTCGAAAAATTTGCTAATAAATAGTGGCACATTGTTTATTTAAAGCTACAAGAAAAGAGACTTCAATTGATAATTATAGATATTTTAGTTTTGCAAAATGCACTAGATTAAATAAGCCTGTGCAGTTGTCGTCACTTGCACCCTCAGCAGCAGCTACTCAACAACATCTATTCAGAGTATATTACCAGTTGCAAACTTGGCTGGGAAAAGATTTAGACCCTCAGCAATGGGGTTGGACTTTAAACAATAATTTATTAGAGCTAACAACTACTCTGATTCCTCCTGCACCAGATGAACTTCTCAATTCAATTTTCTGCAGTTGCATAAAAGGTTGTGGCATCAATTGTGGATGCAGAAAAATAGGACTGCCATATTCCGTAGTATGTGACTCTTGTCGGGGACAGTCGTGTCTCAATACGATGTCCTAGGATACAACCGTTCAATCTGAGTTCAGCGATGATGAAGCCGACCTCATTTTGTTATTTTCCGCTGAGATGATTGTTGATGAAGATGAAGATATTGAAGAAGTGGAAATAGATAAGATAGACGGAGACGAAGAATAAGAAGTCAGCAAAGACGAACATTAATCAACAAAATTATAATATAACTCGTAACCCATGAATTGGGCTTACAGGGGACACCATGTAAAAAAAACCTATATCTCAAAAACTATTGGTTCTACGTAAATTTTGTAGATGCAGATTTATCTCGCGAACAAATTCTATAATAACAAAAATTAACATAATACCGATAATTTACGATATTTGAGAAAAACTGACTTTCGAGACCTTTGACCTTCTGTAACTTTTGTAGCCGTCCAGTTGGCTTTATGGACTTTTGAAAAATTATTTGTGATGCCAAGATAAAGAGAATCCCGTTTGAAAATCTTCGGTTGGTTTTTTTTTAGAGCTTCGTGTATGAAGTGATTGGACTACGGCAGGCAAAACTAGTGTTCTATATACACTATACATATATTATATTTTCTGATTGGTAATCAAGGAAAAAACATACTTAGCAGTGTCTGTTAATTAATCAAACTCTTCCTCTTCCATTATAAAAATACCAGCACTAAACCAACAGAAATTATCTAATGCTATTAATTTAAATTTTTTATAATAATTATGCAAAATAAATATCCATGCAATCTCTTGTATTATATAATTATAATCGGGAAATAGATCCCTATTTATTTTACCGTAGCTATTGTTTGCAGTGCCAAATTACCAGAACCCGCGTTAAAGTGACTCCATTATCACGTTTATACGGTGGCCATAAGGTCATAACACTGTCCATGTCTGGGTCGGCACGGTATGTGCAATTCATTAGAAAAGCTTTTAACCTTAATGTAGATTGATGTGGGATGTCAGAACAGCACGCGACCAACGCGTGTGGACTAGCGGGGTAAAATGCCGCAAATGAGGGTTACCTGAGTGCTAAGCGATGCCACGGGGCTACATTTGTTTATGATTTTTGCTAGGACTTGGGGATGTATTAGGACAAAATGATCAGATGTCATAAGAAAATACGATAAATTCATTGGTTAATTGAGAAACATTGAGAAACGTTCCCAATTTATTGTTAATTTATGCAGTAATACATTAGTGAGTCGTATTTAATATACAAATATGAAGCATTTACCAAAAAAATTGCAATCAGTTTGGTTCGGAATAACTTACAACCTACAACTTTCTATTTGATCACTTTACATAGTTTATCTACATTGGTAGCAAGTCAAAGAAAAATTAAAATTTATAATATAAAGGTATTTAGAGTTATAAGAAATATAAAATTTAATATAGAACAGACGGACAAATAAAAGTTTAAAAATTTACCTGATAGTAATGTCAAGATTCAAATATTATAAGACGTCGAAGTTAGTAGGGGGTCCTTAAATTCAACAACCGAGTAAAAACAATAAAGAAGTAGAATATGTTTAGTTACTTTTTTGAAATGATTAAAATTTAATTTTTTACTACCGTTTGGTAGATGTTATAGAAACTAATATGTAAAGAATTGTTCTCTGACTCTGTCTTCATAATTTATCCCACACAGCATAGGATAACCCCTGGAAATCCTAAAATTATTCCATATATCCGATAAATGGATTGTACATTAGGGAAGCCGATAGGAAGTTCAATGGTTATCCTTTGGTCCTATAACAGCCAGAATAGGGATATCCACTGAATAACCTATACGAATATCTATTAGACAGCCTTCAGGGTTATTGATGTCCTATATACAACCAAAGGCTATCCCAAGGACCATCCATAGGCTAAGTAGGTCCCAAATACATAATTCATAATTCACCTAAGGTACAGATAAGAATTTTTTATTTAGTTTATATTTTCATTGTGATAGAATGAATTTTATTAGTGGAAGACATTACTTATGATCCTAATAACGCCCATAAAAGGAATATCCACTGGAGAGCCTATATTAAAATGAAAGATAGAAATGTTCAGTAAATAAAATACGAAATTTATATTATCGGCACAAATATTAACTCTTTGTGTGACATAAAAATATGTAAATAGGATGGTAATATATATCGTTGTTGTTCCGATAAAACCCCTTTTACATGAAGAGCTACAAACAAAGTAATAGGTAATACCAAAATATCTTCATTGTAAATATAAGTACAAGTGATCAATGTGATTTACGTATGCTAAATTTCATCGTGAAATGTTAATATCGTTTTCAAACATTACTTACCTAGGCCAGTCGGAATAGATTGAAAAAGGATCATTTTGCGAAATGTCGTTTACCCGCAATTTGTTTTCTTAAAGTGTAGTTTAGGATTTAGAGAAACATATGCCAACTATCCGCACGCGTGACAGGTGGAGCAATGAGCAATATACTTTAAAATTAAAAAATCGTCCATTTTTTGCCATTTTTCGCTTTATTTGCAAAATACTTCGTATATGAAGCATTTTTTGAAAATATATCAAGAGATAGAAAAGTTGAGAAAGTCGATTTTGAATATTTTATTGTTCTTGGCATTTTCCCAGAAAATTCTTCGTTTAAGAGCTACAGATGAAAGAAAAATGCTACTTTTCTATTTTTTTATTTTTTTTTAAGTGATTATAATAAATATTAGTACGAAATATATCATCGGTATATTGTGAACTATGTTTAAATGTCCAATTTACAGTTTAAATAAAATACGTTTACAGAACTACTTATAATTTACATGTTAAACAGAAAAAAAAATAATAAAACTTTTCAGGTATTGAGGTATTAAAATGATGGAAAAACAAATAAACAAATATTGGTATACATTATAAAAAAAGAGAACAAATATAACACTAAGTACTTTAACAATGAGATACAATATAAAACATAAGATAAGCATATACTGCTAAATTTCAAGTGATTAAAATGATCGTCTACTGTGAATTAATTATTTTTTAAATCTATTAAATCATTAATTTTTTTTCTTTTAGTTCTCATTACAAATTGTTTGGTGGAAACTACTTTAAATTTATGAATTTATTTTATGTTTTCAATTTCAGTGGGTAAAAAATTATATGCTTTCGGAGCAAGGAAGTTATGGCTTCTCTGGTCGATGGTTTTTGACATTCTTTTACAAAAAACGTCATTTTTATACCTGGTTTGGTGTTTGTGATTTACCAAGTTCTTTTCTTCAGAGTATGTTTTACTACTAAGGAGTGAAAGTATAATTGGCGAATGACCATTATTCTGGCACCTTTGTATAATATATATGATGATTAAGTTATTGGTTTTTTTTATATTCAGATTTTTTTTTCTAGACCACTAAGGTTAGTTTTTTAATAACTGTTCCTACCCTATTATGCCATATCGCAATTGAGAGTCAATTGAAGCAAGATAAGTTGTTCTAAGTTGATCAATATTTAGTATATCTCGAAGATTATTAAAGAGGTTCAGCGTACTTCTTAATTTACTAACCAATTTGTTTATATGAATATCCCAGTTGAAATGAGAATCTATATAAATTATTATTATTCTATTCTATTATATTCTATTAAGTTATACATGAAACGCATGTACGCTGTACTATGCATAAAATAAATAGTCTGTTCGTAAAAATATATATTTGTTTATTTATTTTCCCATCATTTTAATACCTCAATACCTGAAAAGTTTTATTCTTTTTTCTGTTTAACATGTAAATTATGAATAGTTTTGTAAATATATTTTATTTAAACTGTGAATTGGACATTTAAACATAATTTACATTATACCGATAATATATTTCGTATTAATATTTATTACAATCACTTAAAAAGAAAAAAATCAAAAAATAGAAAAGTAGCATTTTTCTTTCGTCTGTAGCTCTTAAACGAAGAATTTTCTGAGAAAATTTCATGAATAATAAAATGTTCAAAATCAATTTTTTCAAGTTTTCTATCTCTTGGTATATTTTTATAAAATGCTTCATATACGAGGCATATTGCATATAATGCGAAAAATGGCAAAAAATAGACAATTTTTGAATTTTAAAGTGTGTTGCCCCACTTATCACGCGTGCGGATAGTTGGCATATGTTTTCTCCCAAACTATACTATAAGGAAAAAAAATGCAGGTAAACGACATTTCTCACAAAAAAGCTATTCCGACAGGCCTAACCAGTCTAATCTCCTTATTAATGCAGGCATTTTTTGGAAAAGTCTTGCTCTCAAGAAAAAAAACAAAGAAAGTTTCAATTTACGATTTTACGTTGAGTTACTTTAAACTGAGATACAAATTTGAGTTAAATATGTTATATTTGTAACGGTTTGTTGTCGGGTAGCTGGTTTGAAGATTAATCAGGGTCCAGATTAGTTAATAAGACAGCCCAATAAAAATTATTTATTTACTTGTTCAAACAGGCAATGTGTGGCAGTGTTTCATAACATACAGGTTATACAGGTCCGTATCTTTTACGGTTCTTAGAATAACATTTTCTATTATCTGAGAGAGAGAGAGTGTGTGTAACGATGCGATGCGACGTTAGTTGCTGCTACTGGAGTGGCATCGGGCGTCGGGCGAATATCGTCGACTCGAAGTTTCCCAGCTCAACACGCTGTAGGAGGTCTCCAGGTCAGGCTCATCCGTTCTGGTTCTGGCGGCGAAACGGCGACGGGGAATGACTATCGACTCAAGCTCGCTCAACTTCAGTTCACCACGCTGAAGGATTCCCTAGGTCAGATTGCATTCGTTCCGTCGTGTTTGCGTCGGGAGACGCACAAAACTCTAATATGTCCAGCTCACCACGCTGAAGACAGATTGTCAGAGTTGTCCACACATAATTAGTTGATTTGGGGCCGGGCTTTTATATCCGAGATTCCTCGCTTACTGGTGACGTAGAACTGCGTATAGTTTAGTGTCGTGTGCAAATTCGTGCCTCTAGATGGGAGCTGGATGGATTTGCGTGCTGTGTGCATATTGGTGTCGTGTGTAAATCCGGAAACTTTAGTAATGAAATATGAATTTATGAATGCTTTATTACATATTGGATATCTATATATTTATAGATTACCTAGCTTGCTCTTAGCGCTAGTGTCAGTAAGTCGTTGTAGATGGCTCTCCTTGCAAGTTGAAAATTACTTCTGTTGCTATATTCACCTTGATATACCAGTGACTACTGCCAAAAAGCCAGAAATTACAGATTGTGTAGTCTATCCACTACGCAGGAAATACATATCTTGCAAATGCATATTTTATGAAAGTTTTTTTTTTTGCACTGTGAGATTTATTTATTACCCAAGGGTAATAAAAAGCTAGAAAAAAGAAGTTATTAGTACCATAGAATTTATAACTCTTTTTAGTTACCTTAGTAAAACGTTTCCTCCAGCTAATTTCTTGCACAAGTGGTTTACGTGACCTGACCATTTAAAACTGCCATCAAGAATAACCCCCAGCGGCCATACTGCATTCCCATAATTTTAACGGGTAGTGGAAAAGATATGCCGGTGTTGTCTTGGTGGTATTTAATGAAATTTGCCGAGAACCATTTCTCGGCTTTAGTTTCGCTGTTTATTGTAAGTATTTAGGTTGTTTAAATCTCGCCCAATGGGCACACATAAGTTTAAGAAACGTAAAAAATTGATTGAAAACCACACGTTATTCTACGGTTTTTAGAAACGCATTGATTCAACGATAAAACATTTTTATTAACCTAATATGAACGTCTTTTAAACATTATAGATAACGATTAAATAACATTGTACAGAACTATTAAAAAAACGATAAATATTCGTTAATTTTCAACACGTCTGAAACGAAAGTAAACGGAGAATATAGACGTTTTATTAAAAGTTTAAATAACGTTAACTATTTGCTAATTATGTACGTTAATTAAACAAAATTAAATAGACAAATAGGCGTTTTATATAACGTATAGACTTTTTACCTCTGGAATAACGTAGAAATTACGTGATTATGTCACAGCCCAGAGACTTCATTTTGTGACGTGAAATTAACGTCATTTAGCGACGTTTATCTCGTTGTATGCGATCAGAGATATTCTACACGTCTTTTCCTTCGGTTCGATGTCTAATAAATTAATCCATTATAAAATATGGTTTTCTACGTAGTTTCAAGAATTTCATTATTTAACTTATATTTAATTTATGAAAACCTCGTACCCATATGAACATTGTATCAGAAAAATTGTACTTAAAATTGTATTTGAAAAATACAATTAAAATAGGAAGAACTAAAAGCCTAAAACAATATTCAAAAGGTAGATGATATTTAACGATATAATTATTTAACAGCTTACCTTATGTTTCCATAAAGCTTTCTACATTAATATCAGCCAATATTAACTAAACCAATATTAACCAAATTTTAGACACCTCCAGGGTCGTAGCCTGGGGGGGAGGTATGGTACCTATAGCTTCGTTTTTTAATTTTTATTTTCGAACAATAGTTTGCACTACAGCGCTAGTTGGCATTAGTCAGGGAGCCCTGTTAAAAAATCCTCATGAAACCTTATAAAAAAAATGTATAAGTTTTTATAATTTTTGATGTGTATATTTGAAATGTGTTTTAATTGTAAATTCTCATATGGTGTCTACAAGTATTGATAAGTTTTTATAGTATATGTAATTAAAAGTTTTTATAGGTTTTTCTAGTGTTTTGAATGTAAATTCCCATATGATATCTATTAGTATTGATGAGTTTTTAAAGTAAATGTAATTAAAAGTTTCTATAGGTTTTTATAGGTTTGTATAGTGTTCTGAATGTAAATTTCCCATAGAAATTCTATTAGTATTGATAGGTTTTTTTACAGATTTTGGTTGTGTATTTTAATGCCAAATCCCATAAACTTACATAGGTAAGTAAATGTTATTTACTTACTATTAATATTTCAAATATCAATAGTAATATAGTGGTAAACACTAAATACTGCAAAAGTCCTTGTTTCCTCTAGCGTTCTAGCCTAAACGCAGTTAATAAGTTAGCAGTAAAAGAGACTGCTTTAGTTTGAATTTAACAAATCCACACTAGTTTCCTAGGTCACGTTAGATTAGATATGAATTAGCGACATGTATAACAGCTCCCTCTACTGGGGACTTTTATAAGTTTTAATTATTTGTGTGTGTGTTTTAAATGTACATTCCTCGTATGAAACCTATTAGTATACGTAAGTTTTTGTAATATTTGAAATACAAAGTTTTTTTATAAGTTCTGAATGCGGTTAGATGTGACTATTTGAGATGTGTTTTTAATGTAAATTCCTTGCCTGAGGTCTATCATCATTTGCATATATTAATAGGAAATACGAAGTTTTTATAAGATTTGCCTATATGGAGTCTATCAGTAGTTATACGTTTTCACGGTAATTGAAATATGAAGTGTTATAGATATTTTATATGTATTTGAAAAGTATTTTTAATGAAAATAATTCTCCATGCGATGCCTATCAGTATTTGTAAGTTCTTATATGGCGTTTGAAATACGAAGATTTTATAAGTTCAGATGTGTCTAAGTTTTTGAAGTATTTGAAATGTGTTTTGAATGTAAATTCCTTGCCTGAAGTCTATCAACACTTACACGTCTTAATAATAAACACGAAGTTTTTATAAAATTCTGTGAGGATATGCAATGGGGTTTTAAAGTAAATTCCCTGAATGAAGTCTATCAGTATATTTATAAGTATTTAGTAATTAAATTGCGAAGTTTTATAGGTTTTTATAGGAGAAAGATATCAATGTAAATTCTCAGTACGAGGTCTATAAGTATTTATAAGTTTTTATGGCGTTTGAAACACGAAAATTTTATAGATTTTGTGAGTTTTTAACGTATATTCCTCGCTTGAGGCCTATTGTAAGACTTTTATGCTTTTATGGGAATAAGAGGGTTTCCTAAAATACAATGAGAAAGCTTTATAGAATTCTTATATAAAAATAAACTAATAATAACCCTTCAAATCTTATAAAAACCATGCACTTATTATTTCTTATTAAATGTTACAAAATTCATCCCTGGTTTCTTGCTGAAACATTATTAGTTTTACCACTATTGGCACCCCATGAACACTTATCAAATTAATAGTTGTAAATCATTATTAATACTTTATAATAGATGTCCCTATAAATCTTTATTAAATTCTTATATAAACTAAACTGATATGGACCTATGAAGACTTATAAAAATAAGTACAAATATATCCTTATAAAAATGTATAAAATGCCTACCAGAAACTCCTTGGTATATCTTTGCAATTTCATTACTCTTCAGATTCCAAAAAAAAGAACTCGATATTACCTTATTCATACTTTTAACATGCATCCTTACACGTTTTCATTATTTTTCTAATGCCTTATTTATATTAACGTCCTGGCGAAGTTTAACTAATGCCATTCTACCACTTAACCAGGGCGGTGAGATGAGATACGGTCACCAATCCAAGTGATGGACTCGTCCGGTCGTGCTTAACTTCGCCGATCGAGGTCCATTAACCATTAACCATTAAAGCCCTTTATTTATTTTTATAAGTACATTGATATAGGAATTCTATGTTTTTCATTATCTCAAATAGGGTATGTGTATTACATAATATTATGTATTCTGATCGAACGTTACAATCGCGTATTGACGTGAAACGTCCGAACAGCGGCTGGTGGTAGCCAGGAGACAGTGCACTTAGAGTTCTTAATATAAAAATTGAATTTGCATGTTTTCGATCGAGGTCCAGTCACTGAAACTGGTACCGTACCTCACCTCACAATTCTTATATAAAAAATACAAATATATCCTTATAAAAATATATAAAATGTCTACTAGCAACTCCTTAGTATATCTTTTCAATTTCATTACTCTTCAGGTCCCAAAAAAAGTCACAAAATGATTCGATGTAATTCCTTGTTAATACTTTTTAATACGTATCCTTATAAATCCTCATTAAATTATTATTAACTAAAACTGATAACAACCTCTCAGATCTTACAAAAACCATATACCTACTAATTGTTTCTTATAAAAGATTACAGAACTCTTATTTGATTTTACTGATGAAACCTTTTCAGTTTCAACACTATTCAGATCCCATGAGAACTTATCAAATTAAAAGTTGTAATGCCATATAAAAACTGTTTTTATTATTAACACTTATGGAAACATACCAATAACAACATGGGTATTCCAACTCAATTAAGACTCCTTTAGATACTTATTCATCCCAATATAATTTCTATATGGCACTGTATAAAACCTTATAAACCAGATAGGCTCTTATGATTACCCATAAAAAATGTATAATTATCTATAAGTTTGAAATAGGATTTTTTGACAGGGAGCCCTCCCTAGCTGTACGTGCACCCCCCGCCCGATCCTTGGGGACAATGTTTAGACACTTAGAGTGGGCTCCCGTAGTACATGTCAGCGCGTGACTGTACAGTAAAGTAGAAATGTTTTACATTAATTGTAAATGAACAATACAATGGGTATTGAATGATTTTTTCATATTAGGCGATAGCTACTTTTCAGAGTGAATAGTCAAATTTGCATTGCTGTTTTTTCTGCATCACGGAAATCTACCAAGAATAAAATTTAAAAAAAATAAATAAAATCTTTCGAACGATTACGAAGGGCGAGAAAACAACGTTGTAGAGATTACATACTCAATGAAGCTGTGGTTGTATCGACGACTCAAGAAAAATTTTTAACCAGCGAAAAAACAAGGATAAATTTATAAAAATGCTTTTGAAATACTTGAACCAGAACAACATAAGAGCCACGCAGGTTCAAGAAGACGTCGATACCGAGAAAGTAAACACCGCTATTAGACATGCTTCAAATTACGATTCCCCAGTAATCGTAGGCGAGGACATCGATCTTCCCGTGTTACTGGCAGAACCAGGACAAATCGAACGTGCTTTGCAAAAAACCCTCGAATGGTAAAATTGCCGAGAAAATGTACTCAATATCAAGCTTTCGATACGATGATGTCATAAGCTACAACATCCTGTTTGTACACGCCTTCAGCGGGTGCGACACGACTTCCTCTGTCCTTAGATTTGGAAAATCGAAATTCATCACCACTTTGAAGAACAACGATCATTTGGAAGCATCTCTGAACATCTTTAAAGAACAAAAGTTTCCTCCGAAATTCTCGCTACCTGCTTTGTACAAAGAAAACGAAGCACAAGAAAAGTTAAATTCGCTACGTTACAAACGTTTTATAAGAGAAACTACAAAATCAACAGCGAACCTTGTATCACTTCCACCAAGATCGAATACGGCCCGGCTGTAAGACACTTTCAAGATGTACCTTCAAGTGCAAACGTGGCTTGGAAACTTTCACGATTCGGAGAAATGGGGATAGACTAGGAAAAATTGTGGGCTAGAACCGAAAACCATTACTGGAAAAGCTGTACCCGACGAACTTCTGAAATTAATAGCCTGTAAATGCATAATCCAGTAACCTTGTCATCAAAAAATTAAACCATTAAATCATGTATCTACGCTTTTTTAATATGTTGTATAGGATTAAAAATTAATGTTAAATCCAAGTTTACGACCTCGGCAAACCTCCGGGTCTTGGTCAAAAATCCAAAGAACTGCCAGATTTTTGTTATTTTTTCAGTTTTTGTTGATTTTGACACTTAGGGTCTACTTCTTTGGTAAAAATAATTTAGTATTTTTTAAAAGTAGACTAAATTTACTATACATTGATACCAGAGCGGACTCTGTAGATCAAATAGTATAAGAGATACAGCTGTTCAAAGTTTTGCAAAATTTTCATTTTTCGACATTTTTAACAGTTTTTAACTTAAAAATCTGTTATAATACTACTATAACTAGGTTCAGAAAATTCATTTTACCCAAACCCAAGCGCCAAATGGGGTCAAAGGGGGCCAAAAAAATGCCCCCTCCCCCTCAATATATAGTACTATTACAGTGAATGGATTGGAACAGAGGAAGGAAGGAATATTTAAAAATGTATATAAAAAATTTTTTTTGCATTTTTGAATACATATATTCATAGGTAATGATAATATCAACATTTTTACCCACAAATTATGACCTAAGAGCTAATAAGAAGGCTATTAGCCTCAAATTCTCAAAATAATTTTTACGATCAACGCGTATTTTTCAGGTAAAACTCGTATTAAAAAAAACAGTAACCTGGCCCTTTTCGGACCGATTTTAATCGAAAGGTGGGCTCTTTAGCTTTAATTAAAAAAAAATAAATCCCTAGTACATCTAACATAGAAGCGAAACAGACGACAGCGTTTTCTCTGCTAGAGCGTAATTTCTCAAGTAATATGTTAATAAAAGAAAATTAAACAGTCTAGTCTATTTCAGACCACTTTTAATCGAAAGGTGGGTTCTTTGGCTTTATTTAAAAAAATAATAATAATTAAGCCCCCAGTACATCTAACATAGAAGTTAATCGCGAAACAAACGTTCACACCATTTACGCTGCTAGCACATCTTTTTAAGATACACTAAAATAAAATGAGAACTATTAACCTGGTCCTTTTCGGATCGATTGCAATCGAAAGGTGGGCTTTTTACCTTTAATCAAAAACAAATAAATAAATAAGTTCCTAGTACATCTAACATAGAAGTTAACCACGTAATAGTCTAGTTTTTATGTTAAACTAAACTAAAATAAAATAATATGGCCCTTTTCGAACCCATTTTAATCGAAAGATGAGCTCTTTAGCTTTAATTTAAAACAAAAAAAGTCTCTAATACATCTAACGTAGAAGTTAGCCGCGAAACAGACAGCGTTTCCGCTGCTAGAGCGTAATTTCTCATTTAATATATTATTTAAAAAATGTTTAATAGCCTGGCCCATTTCAGACCACTCTTAAGAGAACGGAGGGTTATTTAGCTTTAATTAAATTAAAAAAAAATTAAGTACCTAGTACATCTACCATAGAAGTGGACCACGAAATAGATAATGACAGTGTTTCCGCTGCTAGCATATTTTTTATGTTACACTAAAATAAAATGAGATTGTCCTCTTTTAGGACCGATTTTAATCGAAAGGTGGGTTCTTCAGTTTTAATTGAAAAATAAACTTTATGATTGTGTTTCTCTTAAACGTAAGTTATACGAAATATTATGAATAATTGAGTACATATTTGAAATATTTGTTTACAACAAAAAATGTCTGATGAAATCTTTTCTTTTTCAATGCATTTCTGAAAATTAAGAACTACACTCTGTATGTTACACTTCTATGTTAGATGTACTAGGGACTTATTTTCTTTTTTAAATTAAAGCTCAAGGGCCCCACCTTTCGATTAAAATGGGTCCGAAATGGGCCCGGTTAATAGATCTTATTTTAGTTTAACATAAAAAATGCGCTAGCAGCGGAAACGTCGTCAACGACTATTTCGCGATTAAATTCTGTGTTAGATATAATGGTGACTTAATTTAAAAGAATCCTGTTGATTGGGGCTGGCTGCGCACGTCCCAAGGTCTCACTCTCGAAATAATGTCCAGGGATGCAGCACCGCAACAACTCTTCCAGTTGATATCATGCAGCCGCAAGAGGGGCTGTAGTAATGCGTGTAGTTGCAAAAAATCTGGACTAAAATGTTCGACGGTTTGCACGCATTGCAGTGGACAGTCATGCGACAATGCAGAGAAGGCCCTCTGACACCGTTTGGGGCGTGGGTTCGGGGTAAAGTGAATTTTCTCAACCTAGTTGTTGTAGTAGTACGTATTTCACAGATTTTTAAGTTAAAAACTGTTAAGAACGTCGAAAAATGAAAATTTTGCAAAACTTTGAACAGCTGTATACTATTTGATCTACGGAGTCCACACTGGTATCAATTTGTAGCAAATTTAGTCTACTTTCAAAAAATACTAAATTACTTTTACTAAAAAAGTATGCCTTCGGTGTCAAAATCGACAAAAACTGAAAAAAAAAACAAAAATCTCGCAGTGTTTTGGATTTTTGACCAAGACCCGGAGGTCTGCCGAGGTCGTAAACTTGGATTTAACATTACTTTTTAATACTATACAACATATTAAAAAAGCATAGATACCTGATTTGATGTCAGGTAGGATGTATAAAGTTACTGTATTATGCAAGGGAAACTACGAAAAAGCTAGTGGTTGTCGCAAAGCTGGAATGAAATGCTCCGTTATATGTCAAAACTGCAGCGATAATATTTGCAACAATGTTACAGAATTCCCGAAAATCTATATGCATGACAGCATCAACAACGAATCCGACGAAAAGAGCGAATAAACTTCTATCGATCGACAATGACAATGGATTAAGCCGACAAGTAATGAGCGAGTTGTGAAGAGGAGGAGTGGTTTTAGTGAGTAAGAATCTCACACTCAATCTCATTTCAAACTTTCTTTCGTAATAGAAAAAAGCTATCAATCTTACGAAAAAAATTTATAGCACATAAAACATGGAAAATTTTACGCCATTTAATACGCCGTATTTGTTTTTTTATGTAGCCTCAACAGAAGCCGAGATATTTTAAAAATTGGTTCTTAACCATTTTTTCAAGATGGTGGAAAACCCCAGTCGCGCAACGTACCGACAATTCACCAATACACTCACCACTGGCATCTTAATGACTCCTTCGCATCGGTCTACAGACCGTTAACATATTAAATGTAGTACCAAATATCTTTAATACATTAACAAGCGCTACGGTTCAAACGGAATCATTGTTTTCGACGGCTGTCCGACTGATGAGATAGGTAATATCACCAAAATCGTAAAGCGATTGCGCCCGTCACGCGTTCATCAGTCCTTTGTGGCATTCTGTTTACATTGTAGGAGAAGATATCGACCTCCTTGTCCTGCTAATAGCTTTAAGATACAGTCATCACAACATTTATTTCGGCAAACCAGGAAAAGGCAAAACCGTTGAGAAAATATACCCCTCGCACAGTTTGAAGTTCGATGAAACCTTAGTAGACAACATTCTGTTTCTGCCTGCTTTCGACGGTTGCGATACAACATTGTCCGAGTTCAGCCAGGGTAAAGTAAAATTTCTCAATATACTCCAAAGCTCGCCTTCTCTTGATGACATTGGAGTATGGAATTAGCAGGAGGGTGGTCAAAAACCACAGCACTTAGGCCCCATTGGACTCCTTGTACATCCTCCCTCTAGGCAGACGCTCGCCTAGGCCTTCAACCAACATATTCTTTCGAAGTAGGTGGTGATGTTGCCTAGGGGCATCTCCCTTACATTGGCCAAGGTAGGCCAACGCTCTCCCAAGATGGATTCTCTAATTGATGAGACGGCTGAACAGTCACAGAGTACGTGTTGAACCGTCTCATCTTCTTGTTCACAACCTCTGCAAAGAGGTGTTTCGCTTAATCTCATATTGTATAGATGTTTCCTTAGCGGACAGTGTCCAGTCTGGATTCCTGTTATAAAACGTAGATTCCTTCTGGTCATTGCCAGGTAGTCCATTGCTGTTTTCTTGTTGGGATACGTGAGTAGTTCCCTAGCAAGCTGACAGCTGCTTGTTTCATCCCACAGCTTCTTAAATTCGTTGTGGGTGTTCTCCTTAATTAATTGTATTATCGCCGTAATCGGTAACAGACTGGCCGGGCCTGGTCCAAAAATAAGTTGGCCTGCTGCCTTCTTGGCCAGTTTGTCGGCTTTTTTGTTGCCACTGCACTGTGCGTGTCCTTTCACCCAGCATACCGAGATGTTGTTCGTACTGGAGGCACCCACAAATGCTTGATGACATTCCCATACTGCTCCTGTGGTTATTTTGTAACTCAGAGCTAGTAGTGATTGTCTACAGTCTGTGTAGATCCTGATTGTTTTGCCCGTAGTTTGTCTGCGGACAATCTCTTTTGCGGCTATGGTTATGCCCGCCAGTTCAGTTTGTACTATGCTGCCTCGCTCATCCATAGTCCATTTATATTGGATTTGCAGGCTTCTGGAGTATATTCCACATCCTGCCTCCTCCTTCTTCCTTGATCCGTCTGTGAAAATGTTAATCACACCTTCACCAGCGGTCTCGTTTTCACTGTTGGTCTGTATTATGTAGGGTCTATCAAAGACAAATCGGGGAGAGATACCATCTGTGCATGCCTGTAGAAGAGGCGTCTTCCTGACAGCCTCGTTCCACAGGCGACTTCTGGTCTCCCCACAGCCTACATTTGGTTGTAGGCCAACGGACTTGAGGCGTGCCATTGTTATTAAGGCCACTTCTCCTAGATGTAAATCCAGTGGTGGCAAACACAGCATTACCTCCATTGCTCTCGTTGGCGTTGTTCGCATAGCTCCTGTTATGCTTAGGCAGGCAACTCTCTGCACTTGGCTGAGCTTGGCTCTCGCTGTAGTCTGCTTACTCTTAGGCCACCAGACCACAGCTCCATAGGTTATCATTGGTCTTATGATGGCAGTGTATATCCACATGACCACTTTGGGTTTCATTCCCCAGGTTTTCCCCACGGTCCTGCGACACTGCTCATAAGAAATGTAAGCCTTTTTTAGTCTTCTGTCTAAGTGAAGATTCCATGTTAGTTTGGCGTCAAAGGTTACCCCAAGGTATTTCACTTCTGATGCGAAACTTAGTGTTGTGTCCAGGAGAACTGGTGCTTTCAGTGCTACTGGTTTCCTTTTTCTTGTGAAGAGAACCATATCCGTCTTCCTGGGATTAACAGACAGCGAGTGTTCTCTGCACCATTTTTCAATTATTCTTAGAGCCCCCTGCATCCTTTCACAGAGGACTCCTTCAAATTTTCCGTTGAGCAGTATTGTTACATCATCTGCGTATGCGATTGTGTGGAAACCCTCTGAGTTGAGGTGGCGCAAGAGGCTGTCGAGAACTAAGTTCCATAGCAGTGGTGATATTACACCTCCCTGCGGGCAGCCTCTCGCGACTTGATGACATTATTAACTCGTTCAAGCATCGTGATACTGATCCCGAAATCATAGCTGCCCCAGGAGAAAAACACTTTGTCACATTATATGGTAAAAATTAAGATAGCAACTTTCAACTCGCTTTGCTATACTTCTCTCAAAGTATACCACCAAAACCTCATTCCGTCTCGCTTCTCTACAATCAACAGTCGAGGCCACATGGCAACATTCTTTTCGATAGAACATGCACTCGATTGGGAATGGAAAACATCCTAAGTTGGCATGTACGCGATAACTTTGACGAAGGAACCCGCTCCGGCCAACCTCCTGAAATGCATTTCCTGCAAATGTTGCAAGGGATGTGGTGCTACGTGTACACATTGTAATGTTCTACAATGTGTAATTTTTCCAGTGGAGATTCGTCTAGTAACATAGCAGACGTAATGGCTCAAGACAATGATGACAACGTTGACAACGAAATCAAAAATATTATAGATGGTTTTCATTTATTGCAGGAATCCTTGAAGAATTTCCTGAAGATATAACAATAGAACACGGCAGCCGCGCCGGTTCTTCGCATGCTTAGCCCGAGAGTTATGCTACATCGTGGATTAGGCCTTCAGGGGATACCACATAAAAAACACGCCGATTACACTCTACCTCATAAGTGGTGTGGAAATGAGTAAAATAGCACTTACTATATTATTTGTCATCCTCCGCCACCCAAAAATTAGACATAACATGTAGAGAATTTTATGGAGAAAGTTTTTGCTTAGATATGTCATTTCGATGAAATGTACAGTTACTGTTACCATTTTTCCAAGATGGCGTTGCGACGTCATGTTCACAAATTCAGGAGCTTATTCAGCACATCAAAATCTATGTCCCTGACAAATTTCAAAACTTCACGACCTTTTGCGAGCTGGAATATAATTACTAACTGGACTAAAGCTGTGTCTCCGAAATTATCGATCAAATGCAAAAGAACAAAATTGTAGAGAATATTAGGAGAATGTGTTTGACTTCAGGTGTCATTTCGATGAAATGTACCGTTACGAAAATATAGCCATTTGTCTTGTTTTCGGCGCCATTTTTTCAAGATGACGTCGTGACGTCCTGTTCGAAAATCCAGGGGCTTATTCAGAACATCAAAATCTACATCACTCCCACACAGCACAGGATGGCCACGGGATATCCTTAAATGATCCCGTATATACGATAAATGGATTGTTCATTTGGGATGTCGATAGGAAGTCCACTGGTTAATCCTTTGGTCCTAATAATAGCCAAAATAGGATAACCTTTGGATAACCTACATGACTATCTATAGGATAGCCTTTAAGGTTATTGATGTCCTATTTAAAACCTATATAGGGATAACCAAAGGCTATCCCTAGGGCCATCCATAGGTCAACTTGTTGGGCTAATGTAGGTCCGAAATTCATGATAATTGATAAATTCACCTAAAGTACAAATGAAAATTTTTTAATTTAATTTATATTTGCATTATACTTTCGTTGTGATGAATGAATTTTATTGACGGAAGACATTACTTATAAAATATGGTCCTAATAACAGCCAAAATGTGGATATTGGCTGCTAGCTCGTTCTTAGCGCTAGACGGCTCTCCTTGCAAGGTGCAAATTACTTCTGTTGCGATACTCACCTAGTAAGCCTAGACTACAGGTTGTGTAATCTATCCACTACACAGGAAATGCACATATCTTGCAAATGCCTCTTTTAAGAGAGTTCATTTTTTTGCAATATGAGATTTATTTATTACGCAAGGACGGTGAGTATACCCCAAATTTTAAATTGTCTACAGTAATCACGATTTTACACAAGATCAATTTTAATCCTGTGTAGATACTATGGGTAACCAGATGCAAATATGTGTGGATGTCTGTGGTTGTCCAGATTTTAACCTAAATTGGTCCCTTTTTCTTCTTATGGACAACCACGGGCTATCCTATTGTGGACATCTGTAGATTATCCCAATTTTAACCCAAATTGGTCCCTTTTTCTTCCTATGGACGGCCATTGGCTATCCATTGAAGATATCAATGGGCAAACCCGATTTGCAGCAAAAGGATATCCACAGGAGGTCTGAAATTGGGATTAACCCAGTTTAGGACGTCCCCAGGACGTCCCGCTTATCCTCCAAGTATGGCCAGTAGTTGTCCTAAGGCTATCGAGTGCTGTCTGGGCTGCCTTTCAAAACATCCCGACTTTTTGTAAGCTCGAATGTATATGCCTACTGACTGGATCGTAAGTAATTTCTATGCAATCTTTCTCAACTTGTAAGGTATGGCTCGGTGGTGGTCCCATATTAATATTATCAAGCTACAAGGTCTAGACAAGGTTACGGAAACGTACTGAGGCCACGTCGAAAAAAAAATTAGGTTGAAATTTCAAGTTTCAACTTTTTTTTTTTCGGCGTGGCCTCAATACACTTCCGTACAAGGTGAACAAAAATTGAAAACCAATTTTTTTTAATCGTTTATGATCATTTAATTTCCTTAAATTTAATTATGTGATAAAAAATTCAAATTCCATCGGAATTGTATTAAAATTGGTAATTGAATATTTTATCAATAGCTAATAATTCAAAATGGAGAATCCAATGTGGCTGGATAATAGCAATATTTTTGCAGATTTACATGAGAGTTGATATTTAATGATTTTAGAATTCTCTGATAACGAGCCTAATGTTAAAGTCAAAACGTCAAAAAAGGTGGCTAAGAATTGTGAAATAAAATTTCACCGCCCCCCAGTTAATTGCACCTTATTACTTAATATTGATATTGAGGTCGGTGTCAAAATGAACAAATAATAACGAATTCAAACGTATTTTTAACCGATTTCAATATCGATTTTAGGTAATAAGGTTCAATTAACTGGTGGACGGCGACGGTGAAATTTTATTTCATAATTTTTAACTACCTTTTTTGAAGGCGGTTTAATTTTTTTTAAATTTTTTTTAACATCCATATTTTTGCGAAGTATAGAGTGAAACGTAAACTAGATATGTTGCCGAAGGGCTATTTATTTTACCTGTAGAATAAATTAATAAAATCCGTAGTTGTCAGCCCGCGCTTGCTTTTCACATTAACTTTTATGAATACTTATATATTATAATTTAATATCATAAAATGCATTTTCACATTTCTACAAAATAAGTAACTATGGAATTTATTAAAATGGTTCCATTTAATTATGTAATACATTCACGTATCTTTAATAATATTTTTGGGTCTATCCTATGTATGTAGTATCCCCATTATGACTCATGCGACACAAAAGAACCTCTACTCAGAATAAACTGCATTTTACCCCAGATTAACAACTGCTTTACTTATAAGGATGAGTCACTCCGTAACTTACCGATTACTATCTTCAGGTAACTCATCACCTGAAGATACGTGATATAATTTATACTGCCAAGGAATACTAATATTTTTGACGTATTGGCTGAAGAGTGGATATTTATTGCCTAAACGTTTACACTATACCTACACTTCATTTGATCTACAATTTTATTCAATAACTAATAAGATATCTTAACAGGGCGCGGGCAGTGCAGACTAGAAATAGAATCAAGGGAAGGATAACTTGTAAACCTCCAAAATGAAATTATTCATTCTGCTTCTTCTTATTCACAACTTCTTTTCAGATGTTTTGTGATCCATGCACCATGAATTGTATAACACGTTTGAAGGCATCACGCGGTTGTTTGTTAGGCGCATAACTGCGTCAAAGCTCTTTCCCATTAGCTAATTGGTAACATCAGCCCAAGCAAGCAAGCAAGCAAACAAGCAAATAAAATTTATTAATATTCTGAAGCACATATATGCGCCTCTCCGAAGACTGGTCCGGAGCTAGCCCGACAACCATGGCGCGTAGCGCCACGGTGAATGTAAGGCTAGGCGTAGCGGGTTTGGTTCGGCTTGGCGACGATAACAAAATAGACAATTAAAATGCCTACCCATCTAGCGTGAGTTTAAAATTAATAATAAATGTAAATGCTGCCCACATGGGTCTAAAACCCATACATCTAAAACTTAGAACTAGTTGCTGTTTGTAGCATTGAATAAATTTAGGGCGTTGACTCGGGTGAAAAACTAAACGAAAAAACCCGTACGAGAACTGCGGACCTGGTGGTCTCCCTGTCGCCAGGAAAATGTGGTGGAAAAAGGATAGGGTTTAAAATGTTTGAATTTTATCGACCAAAATGGAATTTTTGATGAAAAAAAGAACAAAGAGAATAAAAAAAAGTAACGAAAATATAACATAAAGAAAGCGAATAGAAAGGATTGGAAAGATAAAGTTTAGGAAAGATCGAAGGCAGGTAGGTAGGTTGTGGTATAGTTAAGTATGGCTAAGGAAGAGGTTACCGGAAGATAGGCAACGCCTGGTATGGTAGGGACTCTTTGATCTGGAATGGGACATTATGCATTCTAATTTGGGTTATGTTACTAGTTAGCGGAATTTGAAGATGTAGAATTCAATCACATAATGTTTAACTTGTTGTAATTGATACTTAAACCATAATCAGAGCTTATTGTCTGGCATCTGTCCAATATGTGAATGAGCACACCGACCTAAAGTTGGTACCTTTAATAAAAGGAGACATTTACTTTCATTTTATACTTTTAGAGCTCACAAATGTTGTTAAAACAGCTAACAAAAATGTTAGCTAGATAGTTTCCATATTGTAGTTCAATAAACTCTGATGATAATGAAGTTTTAAATAACTAACTAAGAAATAATCCTAACAGCAGTAAAATACTATTGTTGTAATGGGTAGATCACGTTCTATATGTATATCAAGTTTAAACTACTTTATTTTACGTTGCTTTTATTTTCATACTCTCATGAAACTTTTCCAAGTGCATTTCTTAAATGTGTTTTTGCATTCTAGCACAAAACGACACTTATTTTTTATTATAAAACGTCTAGACTTTGCAAAAACGATATATATTTATAATATATAATGGCGTTTGTTCTCCATCAATACAGCCGATGACGAGTAGTGCAAACATCCGACCATATTAGTGTTGTAGTATTTTTTTGGCTGTAAAATTTCAAATCAAATTCAGAAATGCTTATTTTAAGGCACTCATGGACTGGTTATGGAAATTTGAATATATTTAACTCTAATTGAGCATCACTGAGAATGTATCACCTCGGTACCCCATCCGTGGAAACCTTGTATACATTTGACAATCCCAACGCCGATTACTCGAAAACTAAGAGAGGTATTAAATTTCTGTAAATGGCAGGTAATTGGTAGAGTCAAGTGCTATATTTCGACTTATAATAAATGCCGACACCTTTAACGGTTTAGGCGTCGCGACCACCGGAACAGACTGTTCGATGGCAGGAGTTTTGAAAACTAAAGATACCAATAGTACATTTAATTATGAGTTTTTTTCTATTATTAGATTTTTTTTGTTTTTACTATTGAAATTTGATATTTAATAAACTGTCTTCATCTAAATTTTGTTAACCTAAATTTTAACTGTCAAAGCAGTTGTTAAAAGCTTAAACATCATTAAGTTTTGACTTTGGTGTTTGTATTCAAGTAATTTTTTAGTATTTGATTCGCTTTTTTTTTAAGAAATGATTCAATCCACGAAACAAGAAAAGCTAGACATGATGTTGGTTTACGGTGAGTGTAAGTGAAATACATGGCAAGCAAAAAATGTTTACGCATAGAATTATCCTGATAAGAGAAAGCATATACCATAAAACAATTTTGGATTTATGAAAAAAATTGACGAATTTTGGTGCTTTGAGAAATCAAACCGGGAACGATAAAAAATAGTAACAAATGATTTTAACGTTGCATTGGTTCTCTAGCAGATTAATGATAACTTGAGGATGTCTATGAGAGAAATTAAGAGAGATACTAATATCTCAAAAGTTCTACCATAAGAATTCTTAAACAAAATAAATACCATCCTTACAAAAGAAAACTTGTACATAAGTTAGAACCAGGTGACCCCGAGAGGCGTGCGTGAATTTTTATTTGATTATTTATTTGGCTGTGAAGAAAATATCTTTAAAAAAATTCTTTGAAGCGATGAAAGTAGATTTCACAACAATGAAGTTGTAAATAGACATATGCCGTTATTGGACACAACACAATCCCCGATGGATTATTGAAACAGGTAATCAGCGGGTTTTTGGAATAAATGTATGGTGTGGTACACTTAATGGTTATCTAATAGGAACCCACTTATACGAAAGCACCTTAAATGGGGATCATGACCGAAATTCTCTTGGAAGAATATTACCTCAACTATTGGAAGATGTGCCGATTGAAACTAGGCGGAACATTATTTTTCAACAAGATGGGGCTCCACCTCACAGTACGCAAATTGTATCAGATTATTTGAATGTACTGTATTCCAATCGTTGGTTTGGGATATACAGTCCACTACAATGGCCAGCACGGTCACCGGATTTGACCCCTGTCGATGTTTTCCTTTGGGACTTGAAAGACGCTATTTACGTAGATCCTATTGAGGATATGGTGAATCTACAAAATAAAATCATTGTATCTTATACTGCTTTAAACAGAAAAACTGTTAAGAACTACAGATTTTGAGTTTAAGACGCCGGTATGATTGTTGTATTCGGGCGAGTGGAAAAAATTTGGAACAATTGTTATAAAATATTTTATTTCCTTTAGATTTAAGATTAAAAATTGACAATGCTTACATTTATATTTTTTTGGTGAAATATTTCAATGATATTATTCTATTGTAAATATGTAAATAAAAATTATATTCAGTAGCTGCCGTTAAATCTGCCGTTTTGACAGTTAAAATTTAGGTTAGCAGAATAGTCAAAGCATATTAGATGCAGACAATTTATTAAATTGGCATATTTTAATAAAGGGCCTTTACACTTTCAATGTTAAGTAACTCCGAAATGAAGGAAAAAAACAAAAAAAGTCTGATAAGAAAGAGAAATCAAAATTAAAAGCACTATTGGTATCTTTAGGTTTCAAAACGCCTGCCATCGAAAATTTTATTCCGGTCGTCGCGGCGCCTAAACCATTATAGGCGTCGACATCTATTATAGGTCGAAATATGGCACTTGACCCCACCAATTATCTGCCATTTACAGAAATTTGATACCTCTTTTAGTTGTCGAGTAATCGGCGGAACACCAACGTTGGTTAAGTGGAACACCCTGTATGTCATATATCAAAGTCTAGCCTGATTGGGTATGAAAATTGATTTTTTTTAGAACAAGTCTGGGATAATTTGGTTTAATTTTTATTCTGCCAAATTCGTTTCAAACTTGTAAAGATAAACATACATATGTTTCTAGCAATCATATTTCCAAATTGACCATTTATTCTGGCGAAACTTAATGAATAATCTGCTGAAATATAAATATAAAATGTACTATTATGAAATTATACTACTAATAATTATTATTATATTCATAAAAATAATAGTTTTAAATAGTTGCTGCTTTATTACATTTTTATAGTACGTGATTTTATTTCGATACATTTACCGCCATCTATGTTCAAGTGGTAGTACATTTAATGTTAAAGGTCTGGTTAGAGGTAGAATACGGTAATAAAATCAGGTGTATACTGTATAATATACACACAGTCTTCATTAGGCACTGTACAAGCTCACTAAATTCATATTAAACGCAATATAAGAATATTATCTGTATGACTTCTTTAAAATAGCCATAAATAATAAAATTCAGCTTCTATAATATGATTGTAATAATCATAAATCAAATGAATATTCTAATTAGAATTGGTTTTTGAACATATTCTGATTGGAAGATTATCAAACTGTAAACTTTATTGGAGGTTTTATATCTTTCCATTTCAACTTTTAGCTCGTCATTGTTGAGTTCAGATAATATTTTTTTAAATCTTCGGTTTTTAATTGCCTACAAATCTGTGCGGCCAGATTTTTGTTTTCCAACCCTGGTTTTTCCGAATTTTCATTCATTCATTCAAATATGAGATTTCTCTAAAAAATCACTTTTTTAAGGCATTGCTTAGTTTCAGCTCGCCATTTTTGAGTTGAGTAAATATATATTTTTTAAATCTCCATTTTTTAATTACCTAGAAATCTGTGTGGCCGGATCTTTGTTTTTCAGACCCAGTTTTTCCGAATTTATATACAAATATGAGATTTTTACAAAAAATCACTTTTTCAACGCCTTACTTAGTTTTAGCTCGTCATTTTTGAGGGCAGAAAATATTCTTCTTTAAATCTTCGTTTTTTAATTACCCCTAAAAATCTGTTTGACCAGATTTTTGTTTCTCAGCCCCAATTTTCCGAATTTTCAGTTAAATGAAAGATTTTTCCGAAAACGCTTTTTTACACATTAAAGTTAGACTGCGTCGTGTTTTTTTTTAAGTAAAGAGGGCAACATATTTCCAGAAAAGTATTTTTGATAAAAATTATCGCAGCGAAAATGTAGAGGTCGAAGGGGGGAAAATGATGATGCAATGGATTTTGAATTTTTATGAGGTTTCATTGATTTTTTCATGGACTAACTATGATTTTTTAAATAGGAACCCCTATTTGTTAGTACAGATTCGTATTCCACAGAAAAAAATACATAACTTTCATTTGAAACATTTCTTTCGAAAATGATATCTCTTCAAGACTTTCGGAAGGAAACCATCAGTGGCGGCTCGTGATATTGTCTGCAGAGGAGGCTTGATATTTTGAAAGACAATTAGAGAAATTTCTACAAGTAAAAGATGTTAATTTGGAAGATTGGAAGATACGCAGCTTCTTCCAAAGGGAGGCTCAGCCTCCCCTGCCTCCCCTGACGAGCCGCCACTGGAAACTATGAATTGTTACTGAAAACAGAAAAATATAAGCACACAGATACGAGCTAAAATTTGAAAATCGAAAACAGAAAATAGAGAATTCAGATACAGGGATTAATAGGTAATATAAAAACGAAGGTTAAAAAAAACTGACCTCTACTGAAAATTACTAAGAAATACCACCCACACTCTAATAGTCCTGTCAATGAATGGTTTCTAGAGGGAAATGCTAAGATCACAATTTTTGACTTGAGAACTATTGGGAGGTAAACTATTGGACTATTTAGGAGGTAAACATACCAAAAGTCCCCGAACGTAGGAGGTGCGGGTGGTGCAGAGGAGCACGAAGGAGGTCTCGATTTTTGTTTAGCCATAATCAAAAAGTAGTTACATACAAAATTAAAGCTGACTAAATTTCCTACATTAATGTTTCTATTAATTTTTTTCGTATTTGTTATGGTTCAGTAATGGATTGTATATCTTTTAACCGATTTCAAGATTTCGGGGACGTATTTCTTGGACAACCGAAGTATTAATGTGATGAGCTATCCAGAGCATTCGCCAACGTCTCCAGACCCAATCTAAAAAGCATAAATAGGCTAGTAGGTATGCTTTTTAGAGGGCAGAATATTTACTAACGTAATATTTTGTCGAACTCCTGTATACATTTCCTTAAATATATAAGGAACAAAACCAGACTGCAACCAACAGCTATTCTCCGGACTAATGCCCCGCCGAGCGCTGGATTACAAATTGCAAGCCTGGGGCGTTAAGTGCAATAACTGTGTACTACCACAAAACGCTAAAAGCTTCGATTGCAATAAACACCAGCCGAAAGACTTATTCCTACTCAAAGGAGCTCTCGTGCTAGCCACTCCCTACTTCCTTAACGGCCCATGCCTCAGAGGCGTAAAGAAAGATGGAGGAAACTAGGGCGTTAGCAAGTCTGATCTCTGTGTATCTCCTCGTCTTTGTATTACTTGTTAGAAAATATTGCGTACGTGAATTTTTATTTTTTTTTACGAATCAAAGACTTACGAAGGCGTAGAGGGCCACTGTTCCAAGTTTAATCTCAGAATTTCGACGTTAATCTCGAAATTCTGACTTCAATCTCGAAATTTCTAGATAAAAGACTCAATTACATGATTTCATTTGAAAATAGTTCGTCCAGCTAATTCTGATAATAAAGTCAGAATTTTGAGAATAACGTCAGAATTCCGAGATTAATGGCGGAATTTCGAAATTAAACTCGGAATTTAAAAAAAAAACAGTTTCCTGTCTACGCCTTCGTAAGGACTAGAAAAACCTTGCATGTAAGAATATTAATGCTTTGCATCAAATCGTCTATATATAAGTTTATCCAAGGGCGAGTTGTACCAACTTGGTTCAAGCCAAGTTCAGCTTGATCCTGGATAAAAATCTAATGTTTCGATTGTTGGTTGTACCAACTTACAACAATCGCAACCATGGGTTTTGATCTCTGATCAAACTGAACTTGGCTTGAACATTTAATACACCCTGGCTTGAACTAAGTCGGTTGAAGCTTTTTTCATTCCCTCCTTATAATCAGGGCCGTTCCTGGGTCTTTTGCCCCCCCGTGCAAAAAGAAATTTTGCCGCCCCATAAATTATGGAATATATTTTTTCAAAATATTTTTTTTTGTGTAAATAAAGTATATTTTAAATATTGTCAATATGTTATTTATGGCATTTTCTTAACTCTTCTACTTTCCTCTTTGGGACTTCCTGCCACATGTATTTTTACTTCTAATTGACGTCCGAAGAATCTACAAAATAATACAATTAGCCAGTATATTACTGGGAATTTATTAAATTGAGTGTAAATACAATAATGGAACTTTTAACTGTGTGTATCAGTTCAGTTCAGTTATAAAATTATTTCTATCAGCATTATTTATCGGTCCCTATGGCAATGGGCTCTCCGTTGTCACTAATTTTAAGCAATATGTTTATGGAGGATTTTAAGACAAGACGTGTTCAAAATTGTACATACAAACCGGTTATCTGGTGGAGATATGTAGACGATATCTTTGCAATTTGGTCTCACGATATGAAGTTACTAGATAATTTTTTTGAATGTTTAAATAATAAATAACCTTCTATTAAATTTACTTTAGAAAAGGAAACTAGAAATGAATTACCATTTCTAGCTGTTTTAATTAAAAGAGTAAATAGTATAATTGAAACAGGTTTTTATAGAAAACCAACAGATACCAACAGAGGTGTTAAGAGGGGTACTTTAAAATGTTTGTAAGATATAGGCTCGAAAAAATTTCTTCTAATGATGAAATATTAAACAATGAGAAACGATTTATAAAAAAGGTTCTTACAAACAATCAATACCCTGAAGCCTTTGTTGATAAAACCTTCATAACTATTGAAAATAACAAATCAGATAAAAAAAAAACCTGAAAAACGTTACACAGCGTTAATTCCTTATGAACAGGGATTATCCGAAAAGTTATACCCTATAGATTATAGCTTTGATATTAGGACGGTATTTCAAAGGAGCAACACTTTAAGGTCTATTCTGACAAAGACAAAACCGAAAAACCACGAGCAAATTTCAAAAAACTGCATTTACAATATTCCGTGTGAGTGTAACAGATATTATGTGGGTGAGTCATCCAGACCGTTCAGTGTAAGATTGGGTGAACACAAGAATTATATCAGGAAAAATGAAATTCAGAGGTCGAAGAATATAGGAATATGGGACTCGGCAAAAATTTTAACAAAAGAGGCGGATAGCAAAAAAGAAAAATTAAAGAATCAGCGATAATATTTTTGAATGAGGATAGATTCGTGTCGAATTGTTCCATAGACGTTTGTACAACCTGGTTGCCAATGTTAAAAGAAGAACTTCAAAAACTTAACAAAAAAACTGTAAACTATATCAACAGTTCTATGTAATTAGTATCTATGGATATTGTATACAGGGTGTTATTAAAAAGTATGTCAATCACTTAACCACAGATTCAGCACCTTAAAAAAAGTTGATCGAACCTAATTTACCTCTATCCAAAATCGCATCCCTATGAAGATACAGCCCTCTAAAGTTGGAAATAAAAAAACATTCTTTAAATATTGTACAAATGGGTACAGATATTTTGTCACTACTGGTGCGCTGTGACATATATGTCAGAGGGTCACAGTTTAAATTGAGTAAAAATGGTCTGGTCTGTTAACGAATGAACGAATCGCGCGAACCGCGACGATGCCACATTAAATATTTTTCCTTAAATCTGATACAAATAGAGAAGTAGGCTAAAATTCCGCCCCTTAAATTGTGCCGCCCCGTGCGACTGCACCTGTTGCACCCCCGCCAGGAACGGCCCTGCTTATAATGGCCAATTTTAAGGTAAAACTAACAGGAAATGAGATAATCGGAAAAAAACAATTTTGACCGTCATTTTTACAATACGGCGCGGCGGTCATAGGAGACACGATATTTTTGTGGAAAACTTGAATTCATGATTGGGATAATACCCTCTATAGTATAAGAAAAAAAATCTCTTATAGGAATTATTCATTGACTGTAATATAAAGCAATTTTGCCAAATAAGAAGATAATTTTCGTTCTCATATTAGGTCTAGGCAGGGCCGTACCGAAGCCTACTACTAAATAACTATTTGATGTATTTTTTCTGTCGAATCCAAAAGTTATAATAAAAAAAATATGCTACTTTTGTGTCAACTCTTTTTTTTTTCAATTTATTTGTTTTCATTTATGAATTTATGATAATTTTTGTTTTCTGCGGAAAAAAATACATCGAATGGCTTTTTTTGTTTTTGACATAAACATTTGTATCGTTTGAAAAATGACTTTGTTCAACCTTGTTTGTTTATTAACGCGGGAATAAATAGGACGAAGGACCAGTCAGCCTAATGCTGACAAACAACATGATATATTATAGATTATTGAATTTGAAATACCTTGTGTATTAGCGGCACTTTCCTGGTGTTGTTCTCTTCAAGGATCATCATGTACATCATGTACCTAAACCTAATACTACTTAAAAAATCCTTGGTTTAATGAAATAAAAAAATAGGGACTGTTAAAAGCAAAAATAGGTCTTTGATCACATTAAAAATAAAAAAAATGTTAGCCTAAATAAAGTAAAGAAAAATGGAACAATGGAACAAACGAAAAATATACCTGACAATATTATATTAGATCAGTAGAAATATATAGATTCTATTTAAAAATCATTGCTAGTTCTAGTATTTCTAGTAAATGAATTTATGTATGATAAATTGATATTAAAAATAGGGATTCCGTGTTGTGTAAAGGAAACTGTGCTTCCGTAACTTCCATGGAAAACACTACACTGATAAAATAAAACATTTACAGTCAATCACTTATTAATTATTATTGTGTTAATTTCGCGATTGTGGGAGTTACAATGTAATAGTATATTACGTAATGAGTGATGTAAGAAGCATATTACGCACGAATGGAAAAGTTACGCACGATGCCGCGTAGCGGCGAGTGCGTATTTCCATGAGTGCGTAATTGCCTTACAACTCGAATTATGTACTATACTTTACCTACGATCATATTTATTTAGTTATTTAGTAAAACCTGGATTTAGTTTACTTGTCAACAATATTATTCAACAAATATTATGTCAGTTTTGACAGTATTTGAAAATTAAGTAGGCGCATTTGTTTTTTTAAACCCCGCGTCAGCGATAAGAGCCACCTATAATTGCGTGTCCCGTGCGTTTTGTTTGCCGTGCGATTTGTTTACAGTGCGTTTTGTTTACAGTATGTAAAATTCAACTTACATAGATGGCAGGTAGTGTTTTTTACTATTTACAGTAGTGATCGTAGGTAAAATTCAAATTACATATTTGTATGTGATGGTTAGGTAGATTTTCCCAACCGCGTTTGGAACCAACTACCCAAACTTTGGGGGGAGGGGGCTCCCCCCCTATCCCACTCCCCTTGGGCCCGGCCCTGGGTCTAGGTACGTTCGTTTTGTCTAGGAAATAATATTAAAAACATATTGTAATGGTATATTTTAATGTGTTCTTAAATACAATGTAATACAATATATAACACTATATCTTTGGTAATGCAGTGTAAATAGGTCTATTGTAAAAAAAATATGAATATATATTTATCAGGCTAGTGAGATCTGAAAAAAATACATAGTCGAAAATACATGTTATACAAAGTTTTTTTAATGGTAATTTTTGGGTTATATTGAGTGTAGTCATTAATTTTTAGGGTTGATTCTATATCAAGAAATATTTAAACTCCTATTAACGGGTCTGGAAATCTCTATTAACGGAGCTCTGAAGGGCCAGCGGCGTAGCTAGGGGGGCTACGGGGCACTCTACCCCCCAGCCTCTTGATGTGGCGCCCTTGCTATATATAAAAATTCATATTTATTTTTATTTGCAAATTTTATACAATCTTTTAAACGACTACCCCTTCCTCCCAAAAAAGCTGGGTACGCCACTTAACTTTTATGTCATTAATACATCAGCTATCAACAATTATGAAAATGACGATCAATTACGTACCAAAAATCAAACTTCATAGGATGATCAGTGAAATAAGAAGTTTTTTTAAATTACACGGGAAAGCGGGACATCTTTATTTCAAGTTTTTGAATCCTGGGGAATGCATATGTTTCTTTAGGTTCATATTTTTCGAAAACGGTTAGTCCTACGGTGCTACAACATGTGTATTTTTTACCAAGGAATCACATTCCAACAAGACAATCATAAAAAATGCGCATAAAAAGTTTGGATGGAGGAGAAGGAAGACCATCCTTTCCAGTTTGCGCACCCATAATTGAATTTACTCTTGATGGATACATAAAATAATTACCTTTGTTGATATCAATATAGCTATAGCTATATTAAGTTAAATCATGTTTATAGGAAATTTTTTAATGTTTTTTTTACATGGAATCACCCCTAAAAATTAATGATTGCATACTTGAAACACCTTGTACAATATACAATGATATGCAAAAGCCAAAAGAACTGAAATATTTAGATAATTTCTTTAGCAAACCTAAAACATAATACTGTAGACAGATTTTCAATAAGATATTAAAAACCGATTGCTTATTTGGTTCAGATTCTATTTATGAATAAACTGTATCAATTATCCAATTCTCTGCATTTTCCTTCTTGTAAGCTCCCGATTCATACATTTCTGAAAAGATAAAAACAATACTTAATACCGTTTATCTGCACATAGACACCACTTACCAATCATTACAGCGAGTTTAATGCAACAATGAAGAAAATCCTCCATTCCTAGTTGACCGTTTTCATTTCCATATCTAAGTGTAAGCATATTTAAAATTCGATTATTTATTCTAATATTAGCTGCTTTAAGTGCTGCTCGGAGTTCAGGTCCTGAAATCGTACCCGATAGATCCTGGTCATTTGTTTTAAAGATCCCCTGTAAAATATTACGTACAAATTTTGCTAATAGAATAATTATCCAAATAACAAGATAAAGAGGGGGGGGGGGGGTCCCAGAATAAGGAACCAAGTTCTGTTCATACCTTTATGTGAAGCCGCGTACAAACCGGGTTCCAATCCAATGCAAACCAACGGTAATGAAGGCGCACGTGGCGCTAGCCTATGGAGGTGGAAGTAATTCGTTGCACATATGTAGCTACCAAAGTTTCACATTCGAGTTGGAAATCGTTGGTTACCGTTCGCTAATTCCTTCGGATATATCAAAATGTCAAGAGATGATGACGATTTACTAGTTGCAAGTGCGGGGTTCATAATTATGCATGCATTAATAAACAATAAAAGAAAGAAAAGACGACCTCGGCGCTGGTAGGTCACAGCCCCCTTCAGTAAAGGTCTATACATTGGTACTCATTTATTAGAGAATCTTCAAAATGAAGATGCTGGACATTTTCAAAGTGTATGTAGAATGACACCAGAAATATTTGATACAGTGTCCTGTTTAGTAACACCAAAAATTGAGAAGCAGAATACCAACTACAGGAAAGCCATACCAGCTTAGGAAAAGTTAGCTGTTAGCATTTTTTGGCTACTGTAAATCCTTATTCAAGTTTAGCATTTATGTTTAAAATATCAAAACAGTCACTATCCAGTATTATTCCTTAAGTCTGTTTAGCTGTAATTTAAGAACTGAACAAATATATAAAGGTAAGATTTATTATCTTTTATTCACAACGGCATATTGTTAAATATTATTATATTACTGCTGATAAACATTATAAAACGTTATAACTTTGTAAAACTTGTGTCAGTCCCTTGCCCATACTGTTCGTTCTAACTGAACGGAACTGTCGATGGCGATGGTGTCGACACTGTTGTATAACTAGGCGAAGAGGTTCCAGTCCAATCAGGACTCCTACTCCAATTAAAAGTCTGCTGCTGCATCTGCTGCTGCGTCTGCTGCTGCTGTCTTCCCATTTCCGCTTCGAATAAAATATTTCCGATATGGTGTTTAGCAATAGCGCGAGTGCGTTCATCAAATTTTGCGAACTGGCTGGCCACGTACTCGCCAAACAGCACGCACTCGTTCTTTTCAGTCCTCGCTGCTTTTTTCTCTCCGATAGTTTGTAATACATTGAACGCCGCGTTTAATCGTGCTTCATCTTGGAGTTTTTTAGCCGGTAATTTGGGAGAAGCAAATACTTTACGTTTATTTGTTTCAACTGTTAACCTCGGTTATTCTGTAGTGACATCTTGTTCAAGAGAATCCTCGTCCTCTACAGAATGAGTTCTTCATCTCCTTGTTCTTGCAAAGACTTCAATTGTGATTCACTATTTTCTTTAACGCCACCATACTCACCTTCCTATAATAAAATAGAGAATTAAGGAGCAGGTAATAATAATAAATAAATAATAAATAACACCAAAGATAACACCACCATCTTCTAAGTGGGTATAACTTATGACAGCGTTTGAAAATGTTTACTAAACTTATAGGAACTCGTGATTCTCCTTTTGTAGATGCCCGAAACACAACAAGATTGGTTACAAGTTGCAAGGGATTAAGTGGAATTTCCCCCATTGCATTGGTGCAATAGATGGAAAGCACGTACAGTTACAAGCACCAATTGGTGGTAGCAGCAACTTTTTTAATTACAAGAAGACATTTAGCATTGTACTGTTCGCACTCGTAGGCGCTGATTACAATTTTGTATTCGCCGATGTTGGTTGTGAAAGGCGAATTTCCGATATCTGGTGTTTTTAGAAATTCATCTTTATTCAAAAAACTTGAAGAAAAAACTTTAAATTTACCAGATTCAGACATATTACATGGCAGACAGAAAGCTGTATATTTTTGTAGCGGATGACGCATTCGCTTTGAAAGATAACATTATGAAACCATATTCAGGATTACACGAAAAGGGATCGATTAGGCGCTTATTTAACTATAGACTCTCAAGAGCGAGAAGAATATCTGCAAACGTGTTTGGTATTTTGAATTCAATTTTTAGAGTGCTAAGAAAACCCATGCTGTTAGAACCAGAAGTTATAGTAATGGTGTGCATTTATTTACATAATTTTTTTACAAGAAATAAATCTTCTAAACATATTCATTCTTCTAATGGAACTGTAGACACTGAAATAGCCGGACAACTTAGAGGGATCATGGAGGCACCAATCTGGCGAAAGCAGTGGTTTATCTTCATTTCCAAAAGTTGGCAGAAAACCCCCACGAAAAGCAGAACTAATTCGACACGAATTTGCAACGTATTTCGCATCAACTGGGAGTGTGCCGTGGTAAAATAATTATGTGTAAATGCAAGTAAATCCTAATTATTTTATTATTATTTCTTAATAAATTACTTACCCTTTCAGTGTTTTGAGTTTGTCTTGGTCGAAATTTATCGTTTAAGAACTGCATGGCTTTAAAAGTAAACCATTTTGAATGATATATACCATCTGATTCCATTCCTGAATGTGTAGTACCTTCACACCACATTTCTCTTCGATAAGAAGTCAATAAACTCTCAATTTTCTTTTTTACTTCGGCAACATTACAATTACATTCATCTGCAATACACCTCCAAAAATTCACCTTTTTTTTTTGTTAATTTATAGTTCATTAAAATTATTTCGCGATGAGCAGGGATTGAACCTGCTTTGCTAGGTATGCAAGCTACCGTCCCCCAAATGAAATCAAATCTAGAAATCTATGAAAACGCGGCTGTGAGCACCGAATGCTTCTGAATGACTGAACGGTGACAAATTCCGTCCAAACAAAATAAAAACATCCTTTGATATACCGCCTTGCTAGCGAACGCTAGCCAACGCCAACGATTCCCTTGGAAGGCGTTAGGTTCGCTATACGCACCAAACCCATGTTCCGAATGTATGACCACATGTGCCTTCGGTTGCGTTGGCTCTTTGGTCTGTACACGGCTTCCCTTGGTATCTGCTTTCCAATATAGCATGAAAATTTGCATCAAATTAGACATAATTATTATGGAAGTTTATCATCATGCTATTTCTTGTAAAATCAACTTCATCTAGGGTGACCAGATTTTTGTTAAGTGAATGCTGGACACTTTTGCTGGGAAAAAAATTGATGAGCGGGGGGGGAGGGAAATTTTTTTTCAAACAAAATGAAATGCTGTAACTTCACTATAACCTGAATGCTGGACTTTTGCTTGGACACTTGTAAAACTTTCCAGCGAAATTCCGGACATATGGTCTGAATGCTGGACTTTTGCTGGACACTTATAAATGCTGGACAGTACTCCAACATGCTGGACTTTCCAGTGAAATTCCGGACGTATGGTCACTTCATCGGTAGAGAAGTTGCCGCGTTTATAGGACCTTTATTTTCTTGTTTGGAAGAATACTAAAATGTTTTTAATTTTTTACCATTATTCTGGGACACCGTATACAGGGCGTTTTTGAGATGCATCCATATTCAGATTCATGAATACTCATATCTTTGTGATATACGTAAAAATATTTATTTTAATCATTAAAATGCCCAGAAATAACCGAGAAAATAAATTTTCAGTTCGAAAATTATCGAATTCGCCCATAATGTGGTTATCTTTCTGCATCTAACTCTGACTTTGTTTCGTATTCTCACTGCGCCGGTGCCAATGCGTAAAAATAAATGCAACATGTAAACAGTAGCAGCAAGTGTCAATAGTGTACTGTTTACTGCTGTCAAAATATATACTGATCATACTATATACTGTGTACGTGTAATATAGTCGGGGAGCCCTCCCTAGCTGTACGTGCACCCCCCGCCCGATCCTTGGGGACAATGTTTTTCATAAAGATTAGAGCCTAAGGAATAATTAAAAAAAAAAAAAACAGGCTCTACTTTCAAAATGGCGGCCATATGTTAAAAAAAACTGTTGCCAATGTTGTTTTTGTCATTTAACACAAAAACTAAAAAAGATGGACAAAAACTTTTTTCACAAAAAACAACGTGCATAAAATTTTCTACAATTTTGTTCCTATACAATATTTTGACAGGAGTTACCATTTTCCAGATAAATGAGTCCAAAATTAAGAAAACATGGAAATTCATATAAGTATCGGTAAATGATTTAGAGGAAATAACTGTGACAATTATTGTAAGGCGTATAATATAACTTTATATTATTAACATAACAGAAAAATAAAATAAACTGAAAAAAATTAATAATAATAATATTGTAATTTGCAGACATTTATCTCGAAAACAGTAACGATGATATCTGGAAAACGGTAACTCCTATCCAAATATTGTATAGGAACAAAATTATAGAAAATTTTATGCACATTCTTTTTTGTGCAGAAAGTTTTTCTCCATCTTTTTTGGTTTTTGTGTTAAATGACAAAAACAGTATTTGCATTTTTTTTTAAACGGATACCATTTTGAAAGTACAGCCAGTTTTTTTTTAGGACATGCCTTAAATTGTTCCTTAGGCTTTAATCTTTATGAAAAACATTGTCCCCAAGGATTGGAGAGGTGCACGGACTGTTAGGGTGGGCTCCCGTAGTATTACGTTTAATATTGAATTTTATATTTTATTTTAAGAGCTGAATCATTTATCTGGAAAATGGTAACTCCTGTCCAAATATTGTATAGGAACAAAATTGTAGGAAATTTTATGCACTTTGTTTTTTGTGCAGAAAGTTTTTCTCCATCTTTTTTAGTTTTTGTGTTAAATGACAAAAACCATATTTGCAAATTTTTTTTTAAACGGACGCCATTTTGAAAGTGCAACCAATTTTTTTTAAGGACATGTCTTAAATTGTTCATTGGGCTTTAATCTTTATGAAAAACATGGTACCCAAGGATCTTGGGGGAGTGCACCACGGACACTTAGGGCGGGCTCCCGTAGTAATAATGAATTATTTATTATATTTTTACGTTTTTAATACTGACGAATTTTACAAATATTGGTTTACGGTTTCCTAATATGCATGTTCCTAATGAACAAACCTTCGTGTCGGGTGTGCAACATTTAAATATCTATGGACATTTTCAATCGAGGACTATCGCTTACTTTAACTAAATAAAATATCAACTTTATGCGGGTTCATTTTCAGATTTACTGAAATTGGATTATTTTTTCTTACTTTTAAACTTAAAAAGTTACATCGGACTTCACATCACTAAGGACTCAAAGATTAAAATATATGGATGTATTTCAAAAACACCTTGTATATTCAAATAACATAAAGACAGTATATTACGTGAACATTTCTTTTAAATTATGCTTTAAATGTAGTTAAATTTATTTATACATACCCTCCATATACCTATTTTTTCCCATAGTTGATAAAACTCATGAAAATTTAACTTTCCTGATCGATCTGTGTCCATCATAGCTAACATACTACGGCAGACTTCTTTGGAGAATTCCTGCTTTTCTACAATAAAAAATGCATTTTACATTAACAATTATTTATTTAATAAAGACAGGAGAGGATATAAAAGTTATATTTTCTTTTCACAAATTCTCAAGATTCAACTGTGGAGAAGAAAAATAAGACTTTGGCATTCCTGTTTCTGACATTAGTATGATTTCTCGCATGGGAATTGATGTTGAAATTTTAATAACTATTTGTTAGATGAACTACATACAAAATTTGGTAATCTTTATTTACAAAAATATACAACTACATTCATTTTGGAGCGAATGTTATGTAAATTAAGTAATAAATCAAGTTTACTTTAATTTTTTTCAGTTCAATCGTAGACCTCGTACGAGTCGGAGCGTTTACTAATAAGTACGTTACATAAGTGAATCAGTGAATTTAGTAGTGTTAAGTTTAATTATTACATAGTGGTATAATTTACTTATTAAGCAAAGTGTATATTAAAAAAAAACTACAGGCAGAGACTAAAATAAATTAACTATGAAACCAACCAGTTAAAAACTATGGAAACGTGCGAATCTCAGGAAAATATACAGGAAAAGGGCAACCCGAGTTCAAAAGATATCCAATATACGCTAAAACAAAAAAAAACCGACATAATGTAGTAAGTAATCTTATTCACAATTTTGGGCAAAAGGAAAATTACCGTGAAGTATCCTATGATAATTCAACGATACCTCTGGCACAAAAACGCGCAGAGCGAACAATTAATGCATACAAACAAACCGATACCGGTCCATTTCATGTTTACGTTGAAAATAATATATCAAATTTTAATGGAAAATTAAATCCAGTAAAGGTAGGTGATATTGTTTTAAAAGTAATACCAGAAATTGACAATAAAATAAAAACTATTGAATCAGATGGAAAGAATAGAGTACGAACTGTATTTAAAACCTCTGAATCGGCTAATAGGGGCGAGCGTAGATGCGTCTTCACATGGTCCGTGGTCCGTGCCACGGCGTATTACGACAGGTGGAAGATTCTGATCAATGCCGAGAAGTCTGAAGCGATCCTCTTCACGCGCGGACTCACCGAAAATCGGATTTTAATGCCAATTTAGATCAATTTAGATCAGGGATAGAGAAATTCCTATTAAACGGTGCGTGAAGTATCTGAGGGTTAATTTAGAAAATGACTGACGTTTGACACCCACATCAACGAGACAGTACGCAAGGTCTACATCATGACCAGAAGTCTGTACCCGTTCCTGGCCAGGTGTAGCGCACTTAACAGAAATAATAAAAAACTGTTGTACACTATGGTGATCAGGCCGGAAATCTCTTACGCGGCGCCGGCATGGTGACAGACTTTGATGATACATCTCCCTCAGAGACCTCTATGCACGTTGCCACGACATAACCCCACTAGCGGACTACGTCCAGGAAATCTCCCAAAAATTTTATACCACTAAACTGGGCGATAGTCCGCTAACCCGAAACATAACCCAAGTCAGACAGCATAATGCAACATTATTCAATTTGAGACACCGCCTACCATACCAGACGTTGCCTATTTTCCGGCAACTCCCTTAGCCAAATCTTCCCCTACCATAACCTTTATAAAACCCTATCCTCTCATCTATCCTAAACTGTATCTTTAATTCCCTCTTTCCTTTTCTATTTGTTCGTTTTTATGCTTCTGTTGTTTTTCTTTTTTGTTCGTTTTGTCATTTGGTTCGTAAATTTTTTCTAGGCCGAGAAAATTCTTGAAAATTATAACATTTTAAACGATACTCTTTTAAATTATCATATCTTCCTGGAGGCAGGGAGGCCACCACGGCGACAGTTCTCGTACGGGTTTTTTCGTTTAGCTTTTTACCCGAGTCAACAACCCAAATTTTGTAAGTGCTTTGCCAACTGTTGTGTTATTTTTAATTAGTTTTAGGTCTCTGCGTAGACAGCAATTTTTAATATTATTATTAGTTTTTAAGTTTGTTTATAACAAACAGAAGAGCTAATCCCCCCCGTTAATCGTTAAGCCAAACCGGACTTGCCCCGTCCAACCTTACATTCACCACAGCACTACGTGCCCTGGTCGTTTAGTTGGCTCCGGGCCAGAATCCGGCAAGGCACTAGTTGTACTAAACTTAAGAATAAAATCTGTTTTGTTTGTTGTGTATGTAGCCTCGATACTCCAAGTGAAGCAACATGCAGCGCGGTTAGTACTTGGATGGGTGACCCATCTTGGGAAACACAGCGATCTCGTCCCACCTTCTAGCTACTTGAATATCATACGAGGATTACGTAGTCGATATGCCATCCTTCGTAAAGCGTAAAGCAGGCGGTCCGTCTATTAAATGTTAGGCAAGTAAAAGATCCCTACTCTTCTTACGAGAAGAGGTTCGGCAAAATTTCCAGGTTGGGGGTAGCTCATCTCCTGACGTCGGTGATAGGCTCTGGTAGACATTAAATAAATAGATAAAAAAAAATCGGCTAATAAATTGATCAAAGCTCAATCCTTTTTAAGAGTTTATAATTTAGACATTTATATACCGAAATTTATACTCCATAGAAAGGGTTTTTTTCGAATAGATGCCGAATATTCTGCTGACTATCTTATGGAAAAAATCAAACCGTAAGATTTACATTGCAAATTTGAAGTAGAATCAACACAACGCATTCATAAAAAAATCATGGAAAATAACGAAGCTAAATATATACCCACGAAAACAGTAGTTGTTACATTTAAAGCGCAAGACTTACCTAAATATATTTCGATCGATATGTTATATTTAATGTTGAACCGTATGTACAAAAAGTCATTTTGTGCCATAATTGTTTTCGTTATGATCACATGGGTAGCCAATGTAAAAATAAAGCCAGATGCGTTAAGTGCGAAGACAATCACAGCTCTGAGACCTGTACAAAATCCCTAGATCAACCAGAATGTCTTCATTGTAAAGGAAATCATTTTTCTAATCAATTTAAAGAATTTCCAGAATTTAAACTGCAGAAGGAGATAAAAAAATATATCACACTCAAATGCGTCTTATAAGGATGCTGAGAAAAATATCCCAAAAATTACATACGCCTCTATTATTTCCAATGAACACAATCATAATGTAGATATAACCAGTTATACGTTATCACTTGTTTACTCGTTATTTTTATTTTGATAACGATACTAGTAAATGTCATAATAAATATAGTTATAAATAATATTGATAGTTTTACGCTATCACTTGTTTACCCATTATTTTATTTTGATTATTAAACGTCTAATAAATATAGTTATAAATATTATCAAATGGCCACAAGTTTGATAAACCGGACATATAAATATCCGTACCAAACTCGCAGCCATCAGAAAGTGTTGTAAGCTGTTCTAATAAAGAAGTTAGTCCAATATTGCAGTTTTCTTCTACCGAGAAATCCTCGTAAACTTATTTGGCGCAGTCGGTAGGATAGTGCCCTTTTGGCAAGTTGTTCAGTGCATCGAGTCACCCCCTGAGAAAAATCCTGCATCGAGCAAGAAGTCCCAGAGGTACGACGCCAGAAGTCAATCTTTATTGTTGAGGCCTATCCAAACAACCTACGTGGAGGAGAAGAAAAACGTAAGTCAATACTCAGCTCCTTAGAACGCTTCCCTTTCTCAAATTCAAATTGAAAGTCACTTAATTGTTTAATTTTCAAACTCTTGTGATCCTTTCGGTCTTGAAATTAAATTTTTTCTAAATTCACTTACTATCTCTTAATAGAATTTGTGTGATATTTGGAAAAAAACTATTAGTTGCTAAGTCAGTCTATCGTAGACAACTAAAGAATTAAGTTGCTGTTTATTACATTCTGTAATTTACAGACAGGGAAGAGTCAGATCCTCGACCCTATAATTAAGTAGACCACTCATATGTCATTCACTGATTTACTCGAAAGCCTAGAGGAAGCTATTGCATCTCCTAGCACAAGTAACGAATCAGAAAATAATACTTATACACCTATTCAAGCAAGATTAAGACCCAGTAAATTAAATCCTATTCTTTCTGTTAGTACTCAAAATACAGAGATGGCTCAAGTTAATTATCAATTATTAAAAATGTATGTTGATGCCATAAGACCATTTGACGGCAATGTTTTCGCCCTCAATGACTTTGTCACAGCCTGTAACGCACTCGAAGTTAACTACGCGAAACCAAACGATACTCCTGATAACATCAATTTAAACAACTTTTTACTTCAATCAATTAAATCAAAATTACACGGGCAAGCTCTCACCATAGTCGGTTGCCGCTTTGACCTAAATTCCTGGACGGACATCCGCAAAACGTTAATAGACCATTTCTCAGACCCAAGATCAATTGCAAATCTTGAACACGACCTAAGACAAACGACCCGACACAATAATGAATCACTACATGACTTTGGGTTAAGATTGCAAAACTTACAAAGTTTACTATTAGCAAAACTTTCGCAATCAAACGACGGAGCTGCAGAAAAAACAGCTTATACCAAAATATACGAAAAACTAACGCTTGATACATACACCCATTCCTTACCACAAAACTACCAGGTTATGATACGTTTAAGCCCCTTCACAAAACTAGAGGAAGCTATAAATTTGATAGCCCGAGAAGAACAATTCAACAAAACATCAAGACAGACATCGTCGCAAAATTTCATAAAAAATAACTTCCATATGAACCAAAATCATAGCTTTAAACCTCAATTTCCATCTCAACCAATGAATTTACCCCCACGTCAAACTATTCAAACACATTTCCCTACTAACCAACAAGTATTCGGAAGACAGAATACAAATCAAAATCAAAACGTCTTTAAACCAAGACCCCAAAACACTCAGTCATATAAGCCCACTCCAATGTCTGGTGTTTCTGTCCAACCTAGACAAAATTTTGCCAACCCTTCAACGAGTAAACAGAATTTTTCGCCCCAATTTCGACCACACACGAACTCCCAAATTAAACGACAATTCCCATGGTTCAAACAATCGAGTCCCCAAAACTTCATAGCCCAAGAATTACACACAGCTGAACTTGATCCAACAGTAGGCTACTACTATTATCCAGAAGAATATCCTGATATTCCTAATCCTCGATTTACAGACTTAAATATTTCCGAAAACATCGATCTCACTCCAGAAGAGCCAGACGAGTTCCAAAATCAAAATGAAGAATACAATGAGGACGTAAATTTTCTCAAAGAGCCTCGGAACGATCAATCGTCGAATTGAATTCAGTAACCGCCCCTTGTAGTTTACCATATATACAAATCCGAAACCCCCCAATGAAACTTCTCATAGATACAGGTTGCTCCAAAACTATCATTAGACCCCACATAATTGAAAACTTTTATTCTGATTGTATGTACACTAACTCTACAAAAATTAAAACGTGTCACGGAGAGACAGACATACAATTTCATGCTGAAATCCCCGCCTTTGACGAATTTAACTCAGACGACACACTTGACGTATTAGTATACAACTTTCATGAATATTACGACGGTCTAATAGGATTTGAAGACTTATCAAAATTTAAATTCCTATTAGATTTCAAAAATAACGCCCTCTTTAACCATGATGTTTGCATACCCCTATTATTGAGAACTCCTAACGACACATCACGCACCTATGATTTAAATTCACATGACGTGCTTGTAAAACAGATACCTGTAGATATTTACAGTAGAGAAATTCTAGTTCCATCATTCTCAAACGGCACAGTTACTATCCCTGAAACCCCAACCACTGCAAAAAATGCGACAGTAGAACTTCATAACATGAAGGAATTCTCTACACAAGCTACCTTCGACCAGCCTTTCGATGTTCCATCATATCCAGATCTCGAAACTTTCATACGTCCCCTAGAAAACTCTAAACAAAAAATCGATCTAAATAAAAACTATCCACACAGATCATTTAAATTTCGAAGAAAAATGCACTCGTTTCAGAAAAATCCCAACATACTTTACTTTCCTGACGACAAACCTTCTTTCGCTAACCAGGCAAAACTCAACGTAAACGCAGATTGTCTCTCACGACCCCCTATACAAGAACTTAATGCCATCAACAATGATGACACTAATTCGATGATTGTAAATTCTCCAGATCTACAATCAATTCTAGATGAATTACCCGAAGTAGACCCAGAAATCGCAGACAATTTAATAAAAGACATTGACGAACATACTTTCGACAACAACACTGTACATACAGCTCTTTCAAGTTCCACATTCACAATGCCTTACTCAAAATCAGCCATTAACATTTATAAAAACCAGATTTTTATAAAAGAAAGCGACAACGCAGTCACTAACACCCATATCTTAGAAACACCTTTCCCCGGATACAAGAGACACAGAATTGTACTAAAATCATGGACATCCGATGAGGAGGTATTTAAATTTGTAAAACAGTTCTTACGTTCCACTCAAAATACTCAAAATTGCTTTAATTTCAACGACGAATCTATCAAACACAAAATAATTAGAATATTTCAAAGGTTCTTAAACTCCAACGACTCAATGAGTTGTATAATTTCAAATAAAGTTCTTGAAGATATCTCTCAAGAAGATAAACAGAATCAAATAATAAAATATATGCACGAAGGAAAAACTGTACACCGCGGAACCAAAGTCACAACTAGTTTAATAATGAGAAAATACTATTGGCCTAATATCAACTATCAAGTTGCCCAATATATAAAAAATTGTCACACGTGTAACACTTGTAAATACGACAGGCACCCACAGAAAATTAAATTCCAAAATACACCAATACCCAAGAAACCTCTAGATGTTATTCACATAGACCTTTTTCACTTTTCAAATGAATGTTACCTTACTATCTTCGACCCTTTCTCGAAAATCGGACAAAGCTATCCCTTAAAGTCTAAAACAGGAATGGAAGTACAACAAAACCTCTTAACCTTTATTCAACACTACGGAAAACCTTACAAAATAATTTGTGACAAAGGAAAAGAATTCAATAACACCATGATCATCGACTACTGTGACCTGCATAAAATATCTTTACATTTTACCAGTACCGATAGTCATACATCCAACAGTCCTGTTGAACGCTTCCATAGTTCATTAATAGATAGCATGCGATGCCTAACCTCAGAAAATCCTAATTTCCCCAACTACTACCTAATGAAATTGGCTACTATCGGATACAACGAGTCGATACACTCCCTTACTAAACACACCCCTTTCGAAGTTCTTTTTGGACATTTAGACAAACCCTCTCCGTTTGAAATCTCAGACGAAATTATCACCTCAGACTATATACAGGAACACAAAAACCTTACTCAAGAGCTATACGAACAGCTCAGAATAAACCAAGTTCTAGACAAAGAAAACATAATAGCAAAAATCAATAAAAATCGCAAAGAACCAAAAATTTATAATCCGAACGATATAGTTTATATTAGAAATTCCCAAGCTACACGCGCAAAGAATCTCCCTAAATTTATATCAGCAACAGTAATAAAAGACGAAGGACCCGTTATCATTACTAATAGAGGACGATTTACAAAAAATCAAGTACGTGACAACACACTCGAACAAACCCCAGACAATGATTCTGACGATGAACCCTTGTTTCAGGTGAAACAGAGACTAATCCAGGACAAGATCAACAAACATGTCACCACTCCTATTAGTACTACTGTTGATTTTGAGGACATATTGCCTAAAAATCAAGTCCATTCATAACCCCATCTACCTAATGACTTACCAACCAACCCGACTTATTAATAACTATCACTCATTCTCTTACATCATCGACTTAAACATAGTCGAAAATCAAATCCAACAGACTACCGAAAATATGTTAGATTTCCCGAATATATGTACTAATTATTCAAACACGCGTTTAACCCAACTCTCGAAACTAGTATATTCAAAATTCCTAAACTTTCAACCCATGAATCGAAAAAAACGAGGACTAGTTAATGCTATTGGAAAAATTAATAAATTCTTATACGGTACTCCTGACGCAGATGACTTAGAAGACATAAATTCAAAGTTAAATACTCTTATGAGGAATCAACATTCTTTAACGGCTCAACTAAACCTAAGAACCTCTCTGTATACGCAACTAATGGATAGAATAAACAAAACTTTAGGGGTCATTGAAACAAATGAAAAATCAATCATGTTTCACTTGAACACGACAATAAACCAACTTAATAATTTAGGAAAAAACGTATATTGCCAAAGCTTAGCAAACCAAATATCACAGAACTTTCTACTCATTTTAAATCACTTAGAAACTTTAGAAAATGCACTAGTAAACTCCTATTCAGGAATTATACATCATTTCTTCATGTCTCACTCAGACTTAATACATATTTTGAAGACTTTAGTAACTCTTTATAACTCTAGAAACCTCTTAAAAATAGACACTGATGAATATTACAGATTATTTCACATTCAGACTAAAGTTAACAAGAATTTGATTTATGTTCAATTAACTATCCCACTCTTTGACATCAGAGACTTTCAATTAGTCCAGTTAATTCCTATTCCCTTTAAATAACACTATCCTCATACCACCAAAACCCTACCTAGTACTGAGTATTGATCATTCTGCTCATTTATGGAAAGACACTGCCTGCCAAACGATCAACAAATACCATATTTGTGATGGAGAACCTCTACCTTGGACTTCCAATTGCTTCCTTAACTTGTTAGAAGGAAAACAACCTAACGACTGTGTCCTACAAAAGATCAAAGTAAATACCGATCTTCTATTAAGGATTTCCAAAGATAAAATTATTTGCTCCCCTCGAGAAGAAGTTGTTATTAAAAGCTCATGCCCAGAACAAGAAATAATTCAACTAAATACTCTCAGCGAAGTTACACTCGAACACAACTGTAGCATTATTATTAAAAACACTACCTACTCGATAGATAGTACTAGACTTGAAGGACGTCCATTCTATCTACCGAAAATTGAAAGATATACTATGTCCCAACTACCAGACCTTCACTTAGAAGAATTTCCCGCAGACTTAAGCAAAATGTCTGAATCACTGAAGCAACTCCAACCACTAGAAATTGAAGACTTCAAGACTCCTACTCATTACACTTGGATTCTCTACTTTCTTATTTTTTTGATTATCTTTGTAATTTTAATTTACGTTTTCTTTAAATATTTCAAGACAAAGCCATTTAACATAAAAATTATAAATAAAGGCAAACCGCCCAATGAACCTATTGAACTCCAAGATTCAAACCTTCATGTAAAGGATATGAATCCATTTTAAGAAGGGAGGAGTTATACGTTATCACTTGTTTACTCGTTATTTTTATTTTGATAACGATACTAGTAAATGTCATAATAAATATAGTTATAAATAATATTGATAGTTTTACGCTATCACTTGTTTACCCATTATTTTATTTTGATTATTAAACGTCTAATAAATATAGTTATAAATATTATCAAATGGCCACAAGTTTGATAAACCGGACATATAAATATCCGTACCAAACTCGCAGCCATCAGAAAGTGTTGTAAGCTGTTCTAATAAAGAAGTTAGTCCAATATTGCAGTTTTCTTCTACCGAGAAATCCTCGTAAACTTATTTAACCTCTTTATATAACAACAATTAATAATTCACATCAAAGAACAACAAACCGCTTTACACAGGTAACTACCACTCCAAGGAAAAAACACGACCCAATACACCAGATACCACAGAAACACAAAGAAATCTAATAATATCACCACTCAACCTTCCTCAAACTTCTAGTGGAATATTCAAATCTGCATAATAAATCAGAACAAACACACACTACTCAAAAAGAAAATGAACTCTCTGTACAAAAAATTTTAGAATTGGTTATTTTCGTAATAGATATTATTAAACAAAATAATTTTAAAGATTTAGAAGAGGCTGAAGTATTTAGTATTATAAATGATCGTCTGAAAATAAATAAATTAATATTTACATTCACTTAAACTTAAATACTTTTATTTGATGTGTTATGGACAAAAAAAAGACCTCAGTTTTCTCTAAATATAAAAGAAGGCGGTTTAAAAATTTGCCAACGGAATTGTCGCTCTGCAGTAGCAAATAAAGGCAATTTAGAAAATTTACTGTCCACTAATAACATCAACATTGCCTATTACTGTCTGAAACATGGTTTAAACTTAATGTATATACTGTTAAATAAATAAATCTTAAAGATACTACTCAGTTAAATGATTCATTATATTAACTTTGCGGGTTCTCTGTCGTCAATCTAAGACGATAACTCTCTCATATTAGTCAAAACATGTCAGCATTTTAGCGGCAGGGATACCCCAAAGCGAGTTAGTCGAGTATGTACTTTTGAACTAAACAGTGTCTCTAATTTTTAATATATTTTATTCAAATTACTGCCGTATTCTTATTATGGGGAATTTGTAACAAATGTGAGGATAGTCTCATGTGCCTTAATCACGAATCAAAAACATCATGCCGAGACGTAAATCAAAAAGAAATGCGCGGGCCGCGCGGTCGACATCTTCGTCGTCTACCGATACTAGTGACAGTTCTTCGAGTAGTGCTAGTTCTAGCAGTGATAGTGACACTAAATCTAGCCAAAACAAAAGATTAAAACGCCAAGTAAAAACTTTAAAGAGAAAATTAAGTAATAAGTCCAGTGTTTATCACGGTAAAATTGACAGTGTAACCGTGTTTAGTGGAAGCTTCGATGAATCGATGAACGTTACTCAGTGGTTAAATAGTATTGACACTACAGGTGATTTATTCGATTGGGACGAAAGAGCACGTGTGTATTGTATGATTAATAAACTGAAAGGCAACGCAAAAACGTGGTATAATAATCAAGAAAATTTAAATCTTACTTGGAAAGAGTGGAAGGATAAATTACTGGAAAGTTTCCCGGTACAGCAGTGTGTTTTCAGCAAATTAAAGGATCTAGTGAATATTGAGAGGAGATCATCCCAAAGTTTAATCGATTTCTTCTATCAGAAGTTATCCCTTGGTCAGTACTGCAAACTACAGGACAGGGTGATTGTGGACGTAATTGCAAATACCATCAACGATTCCTTTCTAAAGCCAGGTATTCGAGCTGCTGGTTGCGTAAGTACAAAGCGATTACTACAATTTTTAATTGCGAATAGTGAACAAGTTGCCAAAAATAATTATAAAGTAGACTCTACTCGTAATTTCAAAAATAATCGACCAGTTGATCAAGATTCTAGACATAGGAAAAGACTAAAATGTTTTTTGTGCGGTCTTGAGGGACACAAAAAAATTAACTGTTTAAAGTATGTTTCAAGTAAAAACTGCTCATTTTGCAAACGGAAAGGTCATCACGAAAATGAGTGCTGGAAAAGACAAAAATTCGGTGAAACCTCGAACCGCGAATTAAAACTAGTATCCAGTGGAAAATATGACACGAAAAATGACAAATTTTACAAAATCGCTAAGATAAACGGGGAAACTCTTTCCGCATACATTGATTTTGGTAGCAGTTGTAACACAATTAAATTAAGTGTCGTTCATAAACTAGGTCTAAAAATAGAACCGAATACCACGAATAGTGTAATCATAGGTTATGGAGGGGCTACAGTAAATCCTCTAGGTCAAATAAACACAAAAATTGAGATAGATGAAATTACTGTGACAACAGAGCTCTTTGTTGTGCCAGATAATTTGCAAGCAACAAACTTATTGATAGGTCAACCGATTACGGAGTGCGAAGGTGTCTATGTTTATAAAACATCTGAATATTTAAAGTTGACAGAGCAAAACTTTATTTTACCATGGGACGCAGTAGAAGAAAATAATGTTGTCAAAATAAATACACAGAAGCCTACTGTTATTAAATCCGGAATAAATGTAATTGCTGTAACATCTGATGTAGATAATTGCGAGTTGAGCGTTTTCCACTCTCAACAAAACCGAAGTGGCACCACAATAATAATTCCTTCAAATAAAATACAATTCTGTCACGGCACGGGTATGCTACGGATTTTAAATCTTAGTTTACAAACATTAGAAGTCGATAAAAATACGTGCTTAGCTCGAGGCTCATGGAATAATAAAAATAATGAAAACGATAAACTAAATAAAAGTGTTCATCGGCTGATTGAACAATTTCCAGAGTGTGTCGGTGAAAACATTTCTCTTTTAAGTAACATTGACATTGAAATGCATATTGAGCTTACATCAGCTGTTCCGGTTGTATATAAACCTTATCGTTTATCACTATTTGAAAGAGAAAAAGTGCGAAATAATAAATGATTTATTAATGAAGGATATAATAGAACCGACTATTTCTCCGTATAGTAGTCCCATTCTTTTAATAAAAAAGAAAACAGGTGATTTTAGAATGGTAGTTGATTATCGAAAATTAAATCAAATAACTGTGAAAGATCGGTATCCCCTACCACTAATAGAAGATTTGCTCGATAGACTTTCAGATAATACGCTATTTACAACACTCGATTTAAAATCTGGTTATCATCAAATCCGGATGGCAAAAGATAGCCAAAAGTATACAGCCTTTGTTACTCCAGATAGGCATTTCCATTACAAAAGGATGCCTTTTGGATTGTCCAACGCACCCGCAGTTTTTCAGCGAGCCATTAATATGGCATTGGAACCACTAATACATCAGTACGTTATGGTATATTTGGATGATATCCTGATCGTCTCTAAAACAGAACAAGAGGGAGTAGAACGTTTAGAAGAAGTGTTAAAATTACTACGAAGAGCTGGGTTGACACTTAACCTGCAAAAGTGTGAATTCCTAAAAAGTTCAGTCGAATATTTAGGAACAGAAATACGAAATAGATGTTTATCACCTTCTCCCAAAAAGCTGCAGGCTGTAGATGAATTTCCTAGACCAACCAATGTGCACCAAGTTAGACAATTTGTTGGGCTCGCTTCATATTTTAGAAAATACATAAAAGGGTTTGCATTAAAAATCAAACCACTAACAATGTTACTAAAAAAGAATAGCAAATGGATTTGGCAAGAGGAACAAAACCAAGCTTTTATACAACTCAAGAAAGATTTGGTATGTGCCCCAACACTAGCAATATTCAATTCTAAGGCAGAAACTCAACTGCATACGGATGCTAGCAAATTAGGAATAAGTGGTATTTTAATGCAAAAACAGGAAGATGGCAATACTTGGAAGCCTGTCGCCTTCATGAGCCGGCAAACTTGTGACGCAGAAACCAGATACCATAGCTACGAGTTAGAAACATTAGCCGTATACGAAGCGGCAAAGCGTTTCCGAAATTTCCTTTATGGGAGACATTTCACCATTATAACTGATTGCAATGCCATGAGGTTAACATGGACAAAGAAAGACTTGTCACCGAGGATAGGACGGTGGTGGTTGGCAATGCAAGAATTTGATTTCACAGTGAAGCATCGACCGGGTACTCAGATGTGCCACGTGGATGCCCTAAGCAGAAATCCCGTTACAGCATTGATGATTAAAGAGGGAGACTGGGTCTGCGGAGTTCAAGCCCAAGATGAAGATATACAGCTTATTAAGCAACACCTTTTGAACAAAGAGGCACTACAATGCTATAGTCTGCATGATAACAAAGTTTGCAAAGATATCGATGGTACTCCTAAAATTTTAATTCCAAAAGAAGTCAGGTGGAGAGTGGTAAAAATGTTTCACGATGATAATGGACATCCTGGTTGGCAACGGACCTTACAAGCAATCAAAAACACTTATTGGTTTAACAACATGAAATGCTTTGTAAAGAAATTCGTTAGCAATTGTATTGCGTGTATGGTGTCAAAAGGACACACTGGTAAAAGGGAAGGTAAGCTACATCCGATCGACAAAGTGGCAGAACCATTTCACACTTTGCACGTGGATCATGTAGGGCCATTTTGTAAAACTGAATCGGGAAATACACAAATTTTGGCAATAATAGATGGTTTTACTAAATTTGTTTGGGTGGAAGCAGTACCCGATACTAAAAGCAAACACGCTTGCCAAAAGTTAGAACAAATAATTAAATTGGTGCATCCACCAAAAAGAGTTATTACAGATAGGGGCAAAGCATTTGATTGTCGTGAATTTAAACAATTTTGTGAAAAATATTCTATTAAACATGTGAAAAATGCTATTGCTTCACCACGCAGTAATGGACAAATAGAACGTACGAACAGAACAATACTAGAATCGTTAAGAGCTAGTATTGAGGGAGAACATGATAAATGGGACAAAGAGATATGGAAAGTCCAACGAGGCATCAATTCGACAGTAAATGCAACTACAAACGTAGCTCCAAGCGAACTCCTTTATGGCTTTATACCAGAAATGGAGAATGAGCTGAGACTGAGAATTGGAAAAAGAACAAACCTTAGAAAACTCAGAACTAAAGCAAAAAGACGTTGTGATTTAGTAGCCAAAAGAATGAAAAAGTCCTACGACAAGCGCCGAACAAAGGCCAAACAATATAAAGTAGGAGACGTAGTATTAGTAGAACGTAAATTATTGGTCACGGGTCTGACGAGTGGCAAGTTAGTACCAAAATATATCGGCCCCGTTCAGATAACAGCAGTACTGGGAAATGATCGTTATAGAGTAGCATCATTTTCAAAAGATAGAAGACGCTTTAAAGGAATAGTAGCGAGTGATCGTTTGAGATTGTTTAAACCACAATCAGACTCTGTATAAAATGTCAAAAAGTAACGTAGCATTAAAAAAAAAAGAAAAAAAAATAATAGTGTAAGAAAAAAATAATAATTATAAGGATATTTTTGTGCGTATTCCTCATGTAAGTTAAAAGTGGTTAGAGCGGTCCAGTGTACCGGGCAAAAATAGTCCAGTGAACTATTGTAAGGTTGGTCCAGTGAACCAAAAAGCGGTCCAGTGAACCGAGCAAAAATAGTCCAGTGAACTATTGCAAGATTGGTCCAGTGAACCACAAAGCGGTCCAGTTTACCGAGTAAGAATAGTCCAGTGAACTATTGTAAGGGTGGTCCAATGAATCACAAAGCGGTCCAGTGTACCGAGTAAAAATAGTCCAGTGAACTATGAAAGGGTGGTCCAGTGAATCACAGAGCGGTCCAGTGTACCGGGTAAAAATAGTCCAGTGAACTATGGCAAGGGTGGTCCTGTGAATCACAAAGCGGTCCAGTGTACCGAGCATAAATAGTCCAGTGAACTATTGCAAGGGTGGTCCAGTGAACCACAGAGCGGTCCAGTGTATCGAGCAAAAATAGTCCAGTGAACTATGGCAAGGGTGGTCCAGTGAATCACAAAGCGGTCCAGTGTACCGAGCAGAAATAGTCCAGTGAACTATTGCATAGGTGGTCCAGTGAACCACAACTGCAGTGTACCGAGCAAAACTAGTCCAGTGAACTATTACAAAGGTGGTCGGGTAAACCACAGAGAGGTCCAGTGTACCAGAAAAAAAATTTGCACAATGTTGGTCCAGTGAGCCACATACAAGGTCAGTAAGTAGTAGTAGCACTAAAATCGTAGTCCAGTGTACTACAGAAGACGCAGTCGCGAGGACACTCCACGTCAGGATTGGCCGATTGTTAAATAAATAAATCTTAAAGATACTACTCAGTTAAATGATTCATTATATTAACTTTGCGGGTTCTCTGTCGTCAATCTAAGACGATAACTCTCTCATATTAGTCAAAACATGTCAGCATTTTAGCGGCAGGGATACCCCAAAGCGAGTTAGTCGAGTATGTACTTTTGAAATAAACAGTGTCTCTAATTTTTAATATATTTTATTCAAATTACTGCCGTATTCTTATTATGGGGAATTTGTAACAATACCAACTTTCATAATTTTAATAATGTTCACAAGAATCGTGCAGACGGAAAGGGAGGCGTTGCAATCCTCGTTCAAAAACAAATAAAATACTCGAAAATAGTACTTCCTACAATCAACAACTGTATGCAAGTTTGCATTACAATAGTTCTACATAACAATTGTATGTTGACATTGGTATCGTTATATATCCCACAGCAATCAAAAATCAATCCAAATGATTGGAAGTATTTTTTTAAATTGTATACTAAAACCTTTTATTGTAGGTGGAGATTTTAACGTCCACCATATTGCGTGGGGTTCTGGTTATAGTGATACTTATGGAAAAACATTATTAGGTTCATTAGATAATAACAATTTAACAATTTTAAATGATGGTAACCCAACATACATAGGTAACTATTTTAGACAGAAAAGTGCTATAGATTTAACAATATGTACTCCTCAAGTGTATCATAATTTAGAATGGTCTACCTTATCTACCTGTGGCTCGGATCATCATCCGATTTTAATCAATTGTCAATTAGTTCCAAACTGGATTGTGTTTAAAAATCAAAGAAAGTGGAATGTAAAAAAAGCTAATTGGGACTCTTACTCTCTTGAGTGTTTAGATAATATAAGAAATGCTGTAGTAAACTATGAAAATCTTACAAATGTTATCAGCTAGTCTGCTGAGAAATCCATACCTCGATATAACAATACAGAAAATACAAAAAAAAATAAAGGAAAACCGTGGTGGAATGACAAATGTGAAAATGCCGTTAAACATAGAAAATATTGCTTTTTACAATATAAGAATAACTCCAATATAGCAAATATAAATACTTATAAAAAATCTGATGCTATCGCTAAACGAATAATAAAAGAAACCAAAAGAGAAAGCTGACGTTCTTATTGTTCAAGTTTAAATAAAAATGTCTCAATAAGACACATATGGCAACAACTTAACCTTTTTAAAAAGATTCCTCAGCAGAATGGTTGGAAAACTTTCACTGTAAATTCGATGCCCCCCCCCGACTGTATCTCCAAAACGCCCTTTTCTGGACAGCATAGATCAACCAAGACTTTTGTCAAATCCATTCACTCTTAAAGAACTAGACAGAGCTCTGAAACAAAATAACAACACGACTCCTGGTAAAGATAACATTCCCAATTCAACGCTTTCCAATTTACCTAGATCAGCTAAAATCATCCTCCTAAATAACGGGTGATCCCTGGGAACGGGAAGTTTTGAAAATGTTGTTATTTTGTAACTATGTATAGCTGGCCATGGATTTATTTGTCATATTATCTGTCATATGCCATTTAGTAATCATGGAACAGTGGTCCGGTGAGCAGCGTGCTTTTGCAATAAAATCGTATTATAAAAATAACGACAGTGTAGTTGCTGTGCAGCGGCGATTTCGACTACACTTTGCGATTCCTTGTCACTGGAGAATTCCTTCCGCTCATGCCATAAAATCGTGGATTCATAAATTTCAAGAAACAGGTACAGCTAATAAATTCAAACTTAAAGGACCCATTAGAAGTGTTAGAACCATTGAAAACATTGAACGAGACGGAGCATTTATTGAACACAGTCCAAAACGTTCAGTTAGAAAACGAGCCAAGGCGTTGCGCTTCGGTAAATCTTCTTTGGTTAGAATTTTACACAGGGATCTGAATCTTCATCCGTATAAAATCCAAATAGTTCAAGAAATAACACCAACAGATTTCCCAAGACGTCTACATTTTTCTGAAGTTATTTTAGAACGTGGAATTAATCACAACTTGTGGTTAATCAATAAATGTCTTGCAGAGATTATTTCCTGGTCACATTATCTCCAGGCGTTGACACATTGAATGGCCCCCAAGGTCACCAGACCTTACGGCATGCGATTACTTCTTGTGGAGCTACTTGAAGCATAGGGTTTTTGTTGACACACCAAGAAATATTCAGGAGTTGAACATAAAAATCCGTGAAGAAATTGCCAATATTCAGTTAGACATGTTGCATCGTGTAATAGAAAATTTCGCCAATCGTATTCAAGAGTGCGTAGAGATAAGGGGAAGATATTTACCAGGAATTATTTTTAAGAAATAAAAAATGCATATAATTACCTAGCCATTGTTATTTCTCATTTTAAATAAGTAAAATTACTTTCAAAATTATGATCTTTTCAAAACTTCCCGTTCCCAGGGACCACCCAGTATATTCAACGACATATATTTGAACGATGCTCAAATCCCAAAAGACTGGTATGAATACATTATTGTACCTATCCTGAAGGCTAACAAACCGGAAAACAGCTCTAACTCATACCGACCAATTGCATTGGCTTCTTGCGTATTAAAAACATACGAGAAATTAATAAAGAATCATTTAGAATATTGGTTAGAAAGTAATAGACGGAGAGCCAGACCCAAAACAATTCTCTGAATTTACTAAGCCTGGTTTTTTGCCAGTTGATTACAGTAGTTGTGTACACTAACATACTGCGATCAGACAAGCGAAATCGAGAAAAGGTGTCTCAGGTACGCCATCAAAGGTGTCATAATTACGGAGGTAATAAAATGAATTTACTAAGGCTGAAAATCGTTATGCAAATTAGATATTGAATATAAATTACAGTTATGTCAGTCAGTCAGTTGAATGTGGGGACGGAGCTGGTCAGTCAGCCCCAATGTATGTACAAAAAATAAATAACGCGCAATTCATTTACTAAACTTCAAAATCTTTGTAAATAAAATGGTCAGTCAACCATTTTGTGAGACAACGCCCGTCAGTCAGCGAAATAAAAAAAAAACATTCGCGCGCGCGATCGGTGTGGCAGGCGGCGGCTCGCTCTTTTCCTTATTATTACTTAACGAACTATTAACTAACTTTATTTTAAAGTGTAATTGACGGCAATGTTAATAATATACATTTTGATGGCGTACCTGCGACACCTGTTCTCGATTTCGCTTGACCGACCGCAGAATGTTAGTGTACACAAGTTATACGTTATCACTTGTTTACTCGTTATTTTTATTTTGATAACGATACTAGTAAATGTCATAATAAATATAGTTATAAATAATATTGATAGTTTTACGCTATCACTTGTTTACCCATTATTTTATTTTGATTATTAAACGTCTAATAAATATAGTTATAAATATTATCAAATGGCCACAAGTTTGATAAACCGGACATATAAATATCCGTACCAAACTCGCAGCCATCAGAAAGTGTTGTAAGCTGTTCTAATAAAGAAGTTAGTCCAATATTGCAGTTTTCTTCTACCGAGAAATCCTCGTAAACTTATTTGGCGCAGTCGGTAGGATAGTGCCCTTTTGGCAAGTTGTTCAGTGCATCGAGTCACCCCCTGAGAAAAATCCTGCATCGAGCAAGAAGTCCCAGAGGTACGACGCCAGAAGTCAATCTTTATTGTTGAGGCCTATCCAAACAACCTACGTGGAGGAGAAGAAAAACGTAAGTCAATACTCAGCTCCTTAGAACGCTTCCCTTTCTCAAATTCAAATTGAAAGTCACTTAATTGTTTAATTTTCAAACTCTTGTGATCCTTTCGGTCTTGAAATTAAATTTTTTCTAAATTCACTTACTATCTCTTAATAGAATTTGTGTGATATTTGGAAAAAAAAACTATTAGTTGCTAAGTCAGTCTATCGTAGACAACTAAAGAATTAAGTTGCTGTTTATTACATTCTGTAATTTACAGACGGGGAAGAGTCAGATCCTCGACCCTATAATTAAGTAAACCACTCATATGTCATTCACTGATTTACTTGAAAGCCTAGAGGAAGCTATTGCATCTCCTGGCACAAGTAACGAACCAGAAAATAATACTTATACACCTATCCAAGCAAGATTAAAACCCAGTAAATTAAATCCTATTCTTTCTGTTAGTACTCAAAATACAGAGATGGCTCAAGTTAATTATCAATTATTAAAAATGTATGTTGATGCCATAAGACCATTTGACGGCAATGTTTTCGCCCTCAATGACTTTGTCACAGCCTGTAACGCACTCGAAGTTAACTACGCGAAACCAAACGATACTCCTGATAACATCAATTTAAACAACTTTTTACTTCAATCAATTAAATCAAAATTACACGGGCAAGCTCTCACCATAGTCGGTTGCCGCTTTGACCTAAATTCCTGGACGGACATCCGCAAAACGTTAATAGACCATTTCTCAGACCCAAGATCAATTGCAAATCTTGAACACGACCTAAGACAAACGACCCGACACAATAATGAATCACTACATGACTTTGGGTTAAGATTGCAAAACTTACAAAGTTTACTATTAGCAAAACTTTCGCAATCAAACGACGGAGCTGCAGAAAAAACAGCTTATACCAAAATATACGAAAAACTAACGCTTGATACATACACCCATTCCTTACCACAAAACTACCAGGTTATGATACGTTTAAGCCCCTTCACAAAACTAGAGGAAGCTATAAATTTGATAGCCCGAGAAGAACAATTCAACAAAACATCAAGACAGACATCGTCGCAAAATTTCATAAAAAATAACTTCCATATGAACCAAAATCATAGCTTTAAACCTCAATTTCCATCTCAACCAATGAATTTACCCCCACGTCAAACTATTCAAACACATTTCCCTACTAACCAACAAGTATTCGGAAGACAGAATACAAATCAAAATCAAAACGTCTTTAAACCAAGACCACAAAACACTCAGTCATATAAGCCCACTCCAATGTCTGGTGTTTCTGTCCAACCTAGACAAAATTTTGCCAACCCTTCAACGAGCAAACAGAATTTTTCGCCCCAATTTCGACCACACACGAACTCCCAAATTAAACGACAATTTCCATGGTTCAAACAATCGAGTCCCCAAAACTTCGTAGCCCAAGAACTACACACAGCTGAACTTGATCCAACAGTAGGATACTACTATTATCCAGAAGAATATTCTGAGATTCCTAATCCTCGACTTGCAGACTTAAACATTTCCGAAAACATCGATCTCATTCCAGAAGAGCCAGACGAGTTCCAAAATCAAAATGAAAAATACAATGAGAACGTAAATTTTCTCAAAGAGCCTCGGAACGATCAATCGTCGAATTGAATTCAGTACTCGCCCCTTGTAGTTTACCATATATACAAATTCAAAACCCCCCAATGAAACTTCTCATAGATACAGGTTGCTCCAAAACTATCATTAGACCCCACATAATCGAAAACTTCTATTCTGATCGTATGTACACTAACTCTACAAAAATTAAAACATATCACGGAGAGACAGACATACAATTTCATGCTGAAATCCCCGCCTTCGACGAATTTAATTCAGACAACACTCTCGACGTATTAGTATATAACTTTCACGAATTTTACGACGGTTTAACAGGTTTTGAAGACTTAGCTAAATTTAAATTTCTGTTAGATTTCAAGAATAACGCCCTCTTTAACCACGATGTTTGCATACCCCCATTATTGAGAACTCCTAACGACACATCACGCACCTATGATTTAAATTCACATGACGTGCTTGTAAAACAGACACCTGTAGATATTTACAGTGGAGAAGTTCTAGTTCCATCATTCTCAAACGGCACAGTTACTATCCCTGAAACCCTAACCACTGCAAAAAATGGGTTAGCTACAGTAGAACTTCATAACATGAAGGAATTCTCTACACAAGCTACCTTCGACCAGCCTTTCGATGTTCCATCATATCCAGATTTCGAAACTTTCATACGTCCCCTAGAAAACTCTAAACAAAAAATTGATCTAAATAAAAACTATCCGCACAGATCATTTAAATTTCGAAGAAAAATGCACTCGTTTCAGAAAAATCCCAACATACTTTACTTTCCTGACGACAAACCTTCTTTCGCTAACCAGGCAAAACTCAACGTAAACGCAGATTGTCTCTCACGACCCCCTATACAAGAACTTAATGCCATCAACAATGATGACACTAATTCGATGATTGTAAATTCTCCAGATCTACAATCAATTCTAGATGAATTACCCGAAGTAGACCCAGAAATCGCAGAAAATTTAATAAAAGACATTGACGAACGTACTTTCGACAACAACACTGTACATACAGCCCTTTCAAGTTCCACATTCACAATGCCTTACTCAAAATCAGCCATCAATATTTATAAAAACCAGATTTTTATAAAAGAAAGCGACAATGCAGTCACTAACACCCATATCTTAGAAACACCTTTCCCTGGATACAAGAGACACAGAATTGTACTAAAATCACGGACATCCGATGAGGAGGTATTTAAATTTGTAAAACAGTTCTTACGTTCCACTCAAAATACTCAAAATTGTTTTAATTTCAACGACGAATCTATCAAACACAAAATAATTAGAATATTTCAAAGGTTCTTAAACTCCAACGACTCAATGAGTTGTATAATTTCAAATAAAGTTCTTGAAGATATCTCTCAAGAAGATAAACAGAATCAAATAATAAAATATATGCACGAAGGAAAAACTGTACACCGCGGAACCAAAGTCACAACTAGTTTAATAATGAGAAAATACTATTGGCCTAATATCAACTATCAAGTTGCCCAATATATAAAAACTTGTCACACGTGTAACACTTGTAAATACGACAGGCACCCACAGAAAATTAAATTCCAAAATACACCAATACCCAAGAAACCTCTAGATGTTATTCACATAGACCTTTTTCACTTTTCAAATGAATGTTACCTTACTATCTTCGACCCTTTCTCGAAAATCGGACAAAGCTATCCCTTAAAGTCTAAAACAGGAATGGAAGTACAACAAAACCTCTTAACCTTTATTCAACACTACGGAAAACCTTACAAAATAATTTGTGACAAAGGAAAAGAATTCAATAACACCATGATCATCGACTACTGTGACCTGCATAAAATATCTTTACATTTTACCAGTACCGATAGTCATACATCCAACAGTCCTGTTGAACGCTTCCATAGTTCATTAATAGATAGCATGCGATGCCTAACCTCAGAAAATCCTAATTTCCCCAACTACTACCTAATGAAATTGGCTACTATCGGATACAACGAGTCGATACACTCCCTTACTAAACACACCCCTTTCGAAGTTCTTTTTGGACATTTAGACAAACCCTCTCCGTTTGAAATCTCAGACGAAATTATCACCTCAGACTATATACAGGAACACAAAAACCTTACTCAAGAGCTATACGAACAGCTCAGAATAAACCAAGTTCTAGACAAAGAAAACATAATAGCAAAAATCAATAAAAATCGCAAAGAACCAAAAATTTATAATCCGAACGATATAGTTTATATTAGAAATTCCCAAGCTACACGCGCAAAGAATCTCCCTAAATTTATATCAGCAACAGTAATAAAAGACGAAGGACCCGTTATCATTACTAATAGAGGACGATTTACAAAAAATCAAGTACGTGACAACACACTCGAACAAACCCCAGACAATGATTCTGACGATGAACCCTTGTTTCAGGTGAAACAGAGACTAATCCAGGACAAGATCAACAAACATGTCACCACTCCTATTAGTACTACTGTTGATTTTGAGGACATATTGCCTAAAAGTCAAGTCCATTCATAACCCCATCTACCTAATGACTTACCAACCAACCCGACTTATTAATAACTATCACTCATTCTCTTACATCATCGACTTAAACATAGTCGAAAATCAAATCCAACAGACTACCGAAAATATGTTAGATTTCCCGAATATATGTACTAATTATTCAAACACGGGTTTAACCCAACTCTCGAAACTAGTATATTCAAAATTCCTAAACTTTCAACCCATGAATCGAAAAAACGAGGACTAGTTAATGCTATTGGAAAAATTAATAAATTCTTATACGGTACTCCTGACGCAGATGACTTAGAAGACATAAATTCAAAGTTAAATACTCTTATGAGGAATCAACATTCTTTAACGGCTCAACTAAACCTAAGAACCTCTCTGTATACGCAACTAATGGATAGAATAAACAAAACTTTAGGGGTCATTGAAACAAATGAAAAATCAATCATGTTTCACTTGAACACGACAATAAACCAACTTAATAATTTAGGAAAAAACGTATATTGCCAAAGCTTAGCAAACCAAATATCACAGAACTTCCTACTCATTTTAAATCACTTAGAAACTTTAGAAAATGCACTAGTAAACTCCTATTCAGGAATTATACATCATTTCTTCATGTCTCACTCAGACTTAATACATATTTTGAAGACTTTAGTAACTCTTTATAACTCTAGAAACCTCTTAAAAATAGACACTGATGAATATTACAGATTATTTCACATTCAGACTAAAGTTAACAAGAATTTGATTTATGTTCAATTAACTATCCCACTCTTTGACATTAGAGACTTTCAATTAGTCCAGTTAATTCCCATTCCCTTAAATAACACTATCCTCATACCACCAAAACCCTACCTAGTACTGAGTATTGATCATTCTGCCCATTTATGGAAAGACACTGCCTGCCAAACGATCAACAAATACCATATTTGTGATGGAGAACCTCTACCTTGGACTTCCAATTGCTTCCTTAACTTGTTAGAAGGAAAACAACCTAACGACTGTGTCCTACAAAAGATCAAAGTAAATACCGATCTTCTATTAAGGATTTCCAAAGATAAAATTATTTGCTTCCCTCGAGAAGAAGTTGTTATTAAAAGCTCATGCCCAGAACAAGAAATAATCCAACTAAATACTCTCAGCGAAATTACACTCGAACACAACTGTAGCATTATTATTAAAAACACTACCTACTCGATAGATAGTACTAGACTTGAAGGACGTCCATTCTATCTACCGAAAATCGAAAGATATACTATGTCCCAACTACTAGACCTTCACTTAGAAGAATTTCCCGCAGACTTAAGCAAAATGTCTGAATCATTGAAGCAACTCCAACCACTAGAAATTGAAGACTTCAAGACTCCTACTCATCACACTTGGATTCTCTACTTTCTTATCTTTTTGATTATCTTTGTAATTTTAATTTACGTTTTCTTTAAATATTTCAAGACAAAGCCATTTAACATAAAAATTATAAATAAAGGCAAACCGCCCAATGAACCTATTGAACTCCAAGATTCAAACCTTCATGTAAAGGATATGAATCCATTTTAAGAAGGGAGGAGTTATACGTTATCACTTGTTTACTCGTTATTTTTATTTTGATAACGATACTAGTAAATGTCATAATAAATATAGTTATAAATAATATTGATAGTTTTACGCTATCACTTGTTTACCCATTATTTTATTTTGATTATTAAACGTCTAATAAATATAGTTATAAATATTATCAAATGGCCACAAGTTTGATAAACCGGACATATAAATATCCGTACCAAACTCGCAGCCATCAGAAAGTGTTGTAAGCTGTTCTAATAAAGAAGTTAGTCCAATATTGCAGTTTTCTTCTACCGAGAAATCCTCGTAAACTTATTTCACAACTACTGTAATCAACTGGCAAAAAACCAGGCTTAATAAATTCAGAGAATTGTTTTGGGTCTGGTTCTTAGACTATAAGAATATACTTCCAAAATCGCAGTTTGGATTCAGAAAAGGCTGTTCGACTCAAGAAAATTTAGCCAGTTTAATTTCGAATATTCAGTTGGGATTCACAAAGAACAAATCAACTAGTGTGGCTTTCTTAGATATCACCGGGGCATATGACCCTTAATATACTCACAGAAAAAAATGAAACAAAATATTTAGTCCAGTACGTGGGTATCAAAAAGAGGTGTTTGAATGCAAAAGGTGGGGTAGTAGTGATTTTTTAGTATGTTGTTAGGCTTGGGGCCCTAATGAAATATCCAAGTTTTCGACCTCGAGGCGCATGCACTCGAGCCGCCATCTTGGATTTTAGGTACAAAAATTTGGTTTTTTGATAATAACTCAAAAACGGTGGCTTTCACGACAAAAGATGTTCTATACAAAGTTAAAGAGGACAAAACGATTTTTTTGTAGCACACATATGTTAGGAGTTACAGCTCCGTGAAGTTGCACTATTTGAAAAAAAAAGTATTATATTTTGTTATTTGGCTGTTAATAACTAAAATAAATAATTTAAACAAATACTAATCATATTGAAATAATTTTTACAATACAAAGACCGCAGAAAGACTTCGTCGATCAAAAAAACACGTGTATGCCGATGTCCTTTTTGATGAAACAATGGTGGTGCAAGTTTCGTAGGAGCGATTTTTAGCCAATGAAAAAAATAAAGTTCGTCTCATATCGATGCTGAAGAACAAATTTGAGCTGGCTGCATTTACAGTTAAACAAGCTGAAGATGATGCCGATGTGCTAATTGTCAACACTGCAATTTCTTTATGCAGTGAATCAATATTTGATGCTGTTTTTGTGGTCGGGGAAGATGTTGACCTTTTAGTACTTGTGACAGCCTTAGCACCAGCCGAAAGTTCTATCTACTTCCGTAAACCTGGAAGAGGAAAAACTGCTGAGAGGATATATTCAGCAAGTAGCCTCAAATACGAAGAAGCAACCAAGTACATTCTGTTCTTGCATGCCTTCAATGGTTGTGACACAACGTCATCCCTATTCAATCAGGGAAAAACTAAATTTTGTACGCTGATAGAAAAAAACAGAGCGGTCCATGAAATAATTGAAATTTTCAACCAACAAGATGCCACGTCAGAGGAGATTGCCGAGGCCGAAGTACGCTTTCTCGTAGCTTTATATGGTGGCAACATGGATAAAGAGAGTTTGGAAGAGATTCGCTGAAAAGCAAGTTTAATCTTGCCTCTTTGCCACCTACAAAAGACGCGGCGCAATTCCACGCCTTTAGGACGTACCACCAACTACAGAAATGGAGAGGCATAGAGAAAAATCCTGAAGACTGAGGTTGGAAGCATGGCGCTTACGGGCTCACTCCCATAACAATGGCGGAAAAACCAGCTCCCGATTCCTTATTAAAATCGGTATCTTGTAACTGCAAAAAGGGGCATGCAGCTGCCGAAAGGCTGGACTTAAATGTTCGGTTGTATGTGGCTTCTGCAACGGAGAATCTTGCGGAAATATTCCGGAAATCCGCATTGAAGGCGGGGACGAGGATGACGACATTTTTCAGGCTACGGACCAAAACTACGACCAGGACCCCGACAATAACCAACACGGACCATCGAAACGTACCAAAATGTAGTAGAAATTAATTTTTGTAACGCTCTAAAATCATAATTTACTATTCTTAAATTTAAAAAAAAAAATGCGATATACTTTTCGCCTTTAACTTTGTTTACGATAAGTATAATACTGTTAAATGATAATATTCAAGTGCCTTTTAGTTTTTTTTTTATAATTATGTCCAAATATAATGGATGTATAATAAGAATAATAAAATAAAACTGAACCAAAATGAAGTTTCCGAATTTTTTTTCAAATAGTGCAACTTCACGGAGCTGTAACTCCTAACATATGTATGCTACAAAAAAATTGTTTTAACAAAATATGTAGGAAATTTTGTCCTCTTTAACTTTGTATAGAACATCTTGTGTCGTGAAAGCCACCGTTTTTGAGTTATTATCAAAAAATCAAATTTTTGTACCTAAAATCAAAGATGGCGGCTCGAGCGCATGCGCCTCGAGGTCGAAAACTTGGATTTTTCATTAGGGCCCCAAGCTTAACAACATACTGAAAAATCACTACTACCCCACGTTTTCCATTCAAAAACCCCCACGTACTGGACTAATTTAACATCAAATATACTTACCATTTCTTTAATGATTATTTTTTTGCATTGCATTTGTGCACATAGTGTAAATATTTTCTTAATATATTTAGTATACATTTCTATTCCGAATTGTGCACGATAAATTTTGGAAATTCTGTACTTATTAAATTAAATTTACATGTTGATCAATAAATATAATATATTTTGCTTAACTTTTTTTTTAAATAACATCTAATTAATTCATTTAAACAAATATCTTTCCCGGCTTAAGGTCGCCTAGGAAAAATTATATATTAAAGTCAGTGGCGCCCCAGATAATTTTTAAATCTAATTAGTAATTAGTAATTTTTGAAATAATATCAGAACATCAAAATTATTTAATTGAGAAACCCACCGGACTCACCCAAACTCTCCAAACAGTAGAGCTGCCGCTTGCTCTTACAAGTGAAAAGGTATGTGGGACCTTTGTTAACGCTACTGTTTTCAAAAAGCTACACTTAAAATCAATTCCTTGCAGAATTAATCAGTTATTTTTATCAGTGAAATTGAGCGCTGGTGCACTGAGTGAGAAAATAGTACACACAAAGCTGGGTGTGCAATATAATATGTAGGTGTTGAGTTTTGCTACAAGAAACAGGTAAACAATGCCTTATTGTTGCTTGTTCTTCTAACAAATTGAAAGGATAATGTGAAGTAAATTTTCAGTTACCACTTATAAGTAAAAGATCCAGTATTTTTTTTAACTCCACCCAGCTAATCTGTTCATCCTTTCCAGCGAAATTCCTAAAGACTTCCTTTATAGCATTGTCTGGGATTGCTCTATTAGAAACAGACCTCAAGTCCTAAAAATTAATTAATAAAAATGTTGAAAAGAATTTTATAAACTATTAAATCCCACTTACTTCGTCATTCAATATCATTCCAACTTCTTCATCATATTCCCTAAAAAAAAAAAAAACTGTAATTTTTTTAGATAATTAGGGATTTAGTTAGGCAATTTTAAGTTTTCTGGAAATTGCCGTTAATTGTATTTAGTAGTTGATCCTAATTTTTTCATGTTTCATAAAATAAAATGATGTAAGAAATTGTTTTTAAGAAAGTTTCTCCAGTTCTCATTTATCTGCATAACTTTCTATTTTGTAATTTGCTGTAATACATACATGTCAAACACATAATATATTGTGTGGTAGTAAAAAAGGAAATTTACAAAATATAATTTTCGAAAAATACCTGAAATGCGACAAAATTCGAAATAGCATTGTTCTTTTTCAAGTGTCTCCGTGCTTGGAAAATGTTAAAATGTTTATATATGTTAGTGAGTTAATAGAATTTTTAAATCTATATTGACGGATCTATTAGCCTAAGTAGCAAGGTGTCGTCATAATAACGTCGTTTTAAGGTGATCTGCCGTTAGTAGACGTCATTCGACTAGTTAATGATGTAATAATGACGTGACATTAGAGTCGTCATATTGACGCCATAAAAATACAGTCATTTTTAGGTGCAGCTGTGGTAGGGTAACAAGGTGACGTCGATTACACGTCATTGTTAAGTGATGCAAGACATGTTACAAATTAATTAAGAAGTGAACATGAATATTACACCTTGGCATTGCAAACAAAAAATGTCGAATAACAGGTTTTCATATTAATAATAATTTTTTTTTTCTATTTCCAACTATACAGTTTTTAAGTAAATTGAAATATAACTGTTCACTGGTTCAGTGAGTTAAACGTTGCGTTGCGAGTCAAGAGGTCGGCGATTCAATCCCTACACATTCCGGATTTTTTTCGATAAAAACTTTTATTAATGCAGAAAAATATTAGTGAAGTGAAGTGAAAGGTCTGCAAAAACAAAATACTCTTCTCAAATTACTAGGATGCCCAAGGAATGATTACCAATATGTCATATTGACGTCACATGTATGACGTCAGTTGTCTGTAACTTACGACCGTCATTTGACGTCTTAAGTACATCATGATAGACGTCATCTCGCCGTCATCGCTGACCAAAAATTGACGTCATAATGACAACACCTTGCTACTCGAGAGGGTGACTGAAAAGTTTAATTTATTTTTGCTTCTCCCCTAAAGTTCAAACATTTTTTTTGTAAATTTTCAATAAAATAATGATAATATAATGAGATGAAAATTACCAAGTGTTCTCATCAAAATTGTGCAGAAAATATGAATTAATAATAGTTTTCAAACTAATTCCCCATAAGACCGTTTCATATGGCCCCAAAAGTGTCTCAATAAGTGCAAAAATTTAAATTTGTTGGTTAAAAATTTGCTATTTGAATATGGAAATTGTTTAAACAACTTACGATTGTATATTACCATCCTTTTTTAGGATAAATCTAGAACGTAGTGGTTTTCTTTTTACCGTTTAAACGTATCATCGGCTTTCTACTCATATTTAGAAAATACATAAAATTTGTTAAACAAAGTAAAATTACAATGAATAAATAATGAACTGTTTAAACAATTTGCAGATTCCATTAGCAAATGCTTATTCAACGAAATAAAATAACTTGTAAAATAAAAAAAGATTAAAATTTTACATAGCAAAATACAATTGTTTAAAAATCATTAAAATATTAACACAAGCTAATTACTAATAATTTGTGCAAGAAAATCTCAAATAAACAATAATAAAATACGCGATACTATTTTTGCCCTTATGGGATCATTTTTTGGGCGCTATAAAAAGGTATAATGGGGGTTTAATTTAGAAAGGAACTATTAATTCGTATTCTGGACAATTCTGAAGAGGGGACTTGTGTGTGCTTTTTATGTCACTACGATTCTATTAAATTTACGAAAGAATGTTCTTTTCCCATAAGATCCTTGGGGACAACGTTTTTTTATAAAGATTAAAGCCTAAGGAATCATTTTAGACATGTCCTCAAAAAAAATTAGCTGTACTTTCAAAATGGCGTCCGTTTATAAAAAAAAATTGGAAATATTGTTTTTGTCATTTAATACAAAAACTAGAAAAGATGGAGAAAAACTTTCTGCGCATAAAATAAAGTGCATAAAATTTTCTACAATTTTGTTCCTATACAATATTTGAATTGGAGTTACCATTTTCGATTGAGGCAGCATTTTATCTGCTGAACACCAAAGAGGTCTCCATTTTCTTGCCATCCATTGTAGCAGGCATATTGCCACCTCATAAATTATAAAATATTTTTACTCAAGCGTGAATGTCCGCGGTAGATTTAAATATATTTCTTAAATTTACATCTTAAACAAACACAACGGTATGCAACCAGAGTTACGTCTAAACTGTACTCAAGGTAGCTGGATGTTCTAACTTAACTTTAAGAGTGGAGAGGGTAAAGAGACGATACGATTTGAATGCGATGAAAGGGAAATCAGAACGATTAGTTTTCCGTTACTTGAAGTTTAGAATTTCGATTGCTCGCTAAACTTTTGAAAAGTGATGTATCTTCATTAAATTTCTCCTTAAAGACTTCAACATCGAAAGGGTTGATAGTCCTTCTCCTTGAACATGAAGCAGGCCTAATTATTTTCACCGGTTTAATCCGTAAGTAATTTATAAAGAAATATTTTTTTTTTGTAACTTAGATTTGGCAACGGCCATATTACAGCAAGTCACGCTTACACTTCATTTCTTTCCAGGGTTTTAGTTTTGGATGCAAGATTTTATTATAAAAATGCAAATCTTCTAAATTTTCAAGCAAGTTTTATCAATTTTGGGATGCACATCGTAGATATGCAATCTTTTTAACGTCATATTAAATTTTGAGTTGGAAACATTAATTTTTTTTAACCATCCCATGGGGTTATCTTTCTTCTCTTCTACGTAATTTGAAGATAAAAATGTATCTATTAGTCTAGAACAACCTTTTACGGAGGACGCGACGATAGTATGGTAGGATAGTTGGGATTTGTCCTTATGGAATTTCTGGAAGCGTCGAAAATGGTACTGGGAACTTCTTAACTTAATCTCGGGCTCATCTATAAATCAACGATTACGTCACTGTGGATTGGATTTCACCATCATCATCCCTTACTTGGAGTCACTACCTTCATTCACAGAAAATTCCAGATAAGTGTCGCAAATAAAATTTTTATCTAATGTTTTTTTATAAATACCTCATATTTTTATGCTTTAACATTTTTTTAGAGTTCTTTAAAGTATCATGTTGCAAATATTTAAAAAAAAAAAAAAACTATTTCCATTTTCAATTTTATTCTTAACATGTTTCAACGAACAGTTAATATTTTCTATTTTTATTAAGGTATAAATTATCGGCGTAACGTCTGATTAAAATCAAATATATAAAAAGTTCTATAAAGACTTTGTGATCACAATTTCTATGAAACGCTTAGGTATATTTATATAATAAATTTTGACCATTAAACACCATATTGTCAGTTCATGTTTTAGACAATATTTTAAGTAATATCTATATAACATATTATTGTCCATTCGATTTCTTCTTTGTACATAACTTCGTTTAATATTAAGGCCTCAGTTTAGTCGTTTTTTAATAAAAACACACCTAGTTTGATTGATTTATAATAAAATCAATTTTATAATCACATTGTTCACTTATTTCAGGTATTTTGATACAAACCAAACAATACAAACAAAGTATTTAGATATGATCTACTGAATTAATTATTTAATCTTTAATAGAAAGTTGAACATCTTTTAGTAATATTTAAAGGTACTAATTTAATTTTTACTTGTGCGAAATTTGAATTATTAATTTACACCTTTTTTTTACAACTAGTACTTTCTTTAAATTTTGATTAGTTTATCTTTCTTGTAATCAAACTTCAATTTTAGTGTAAATTACAAATATAGAAAGATTGCCGCCCCGGTTTTCTAGGAAAATTATCTTTATATAAGTCAAATTAACATATCTTTAATAAAAATTATTAAAACATCTATCATTTATTAATTTCTATCTACCAAACACGTAAAACTATTTGTAAAGTGTTTTCTTACCTATGATTCATCTGCCGAGTCTCTGAGCTACTGGGGTAGTAACATTTTGTCTTTAAATAACATAAAGTGCAGTAAGAATCTCAAACACTTAATGAAAATTAAAAATTTATTGAACAGCGAAGAAATAATATTACACCATAATCATTCGAAGGCTTCGGAATATTATGAATACCTTCGTCGGCTAATGGCCAAATACACGTTTGGCAAACACTCCTTTTAATATGCTCGATAAGGCAAGCTCTTGATGTGGGATCGAAGAAAAATCAACTTTAGTGTCAATTGATAAAGACAAATCTTTGTCACCACATTTCTGTCTAATGACAATTAGGCGAAGCTCGTCCACGCTAGCGCATTTCTTTGATCCATATATGACATATGTAAATTTCTCTAATGATGCGACTAATTTATCATCAATATTCTAGCTGCTCTCCAAATCTTGAAATGTTCGGATATATTTGGTATATTTCGGATAAAGTAACAGTTTCGGCGGTTTTATTTTTTCTTTTCCCTTAAAGGCGCTAACTGAGTCGCATCTAGTAAATGAATGAAACACCAGTAATGCCGAACATTTTTGAGATCCGCTAGTGCGGATATATTAATAAGCCTTCTTTTATTGCCAAATCCGGTATCAAAGAGTAATTTACGTTTAATTTTACTAGAATGAGCCAGCAGAATCCAAAAGATGTCACTGTCAATACTTTTAACCCTACGTGTTCATAACCCATTGTTGCCGTTTTCGAGATAAATGCCCGCAAATTATAATATTATTATTATTATTAATTTTCTTCAGTTTATTCTATCTTTTGTTCTGTTAATATAAAGTTACATTACACGCCTTACAATATTTGTCAAAGTTATTTCCTCTAAATGATTTACCGATATATGAATTTCCATGTTTTCTTAATTTTGGAATGGTAACTCCTACCAAAATATTGTATAGGAACAAAATTGTAGAAAATTGTATGAAAGTTGTTTTTTGTGAAAAAAGTTTTTGTCCATCTTTTTTAGTTTTTGTGTTAAATGGCAAAAACAACATTGGCAACAGTTTTTTTTTAACGTATGGCCGTATAACCGATTGAGCTACCGTGCCGGTATAATATTAGTGCGAGAGCCCACCGACCAAAATGGAGTACATAAGCTCGAGAGTCAGAAATTGGTGTGGATGCTTATCAAGTCATTCTCTGAACGTTGTAGTTGGTCATAGCAATCCGAGTTGCAGTGGCACAGGGGCAGCCGTTTCTCTGATCTGGCTTAAATAATTTTTGAATGTGACGCTTTCCCATGATGTCTGATGTCCAATCGAAAAAAGTTTGAGACAAATGTTTTTCAGTTTTGTGGGCTCTACAAAATGGCACTATGGACTTTTACTTTTAATGGGGTTGTTTGTTATTTTCTACTATAAAAATGTAAATTTGGACTGTAATCTCTATAAGTGGTAAATTGGAAATTAACTTACCCAAAATCCTATGCAGTGATGCACTTCACAATTATTAGATATAAGGGAGCTATGGGAAAGGATAAAAGGATAATATGAATTTATATCTAATAATACAACTACGAATTATTAATTTCCAAAATACTATTTCGAGTTAGATTCTACACAGCGCGGCGATGTAACTATATATCTACTATGGCGTTTAAAACCTATCTATCTATCTGGTCTACAAAAAACCAACCAACTACTATGTTTTGCATCGAAGAAAGATGGAGCAATTTAAACACTTAAATCCTATATCTAGGGACACCTATTGATAGGAAGATTAATTAAATTTAATTTTGATTTGAAATTACTTAAATTACTATTTTAATATTCATTATCTACCAGGGGTTTTACTTTTAATGGGGTTTTTACGGGTTAATAACGTGTTTTCTTTTTATATAATCAGTGGATTTCGATTCTACGTCAAAAAATATCAATCTTTTGCTCTTTGCAATTTTTTACTCCGAGGCCAATCATCGCCAGAAATTGACCTCAAAAAGTCGAATTTTTCTAATTTCAACATTTTTTTTACGGCGAAAAGATGCTCCCTGGAGAAAGACACTAGAGAAAAAAGTTGTTTCTTTTTTTGATCAGATTTCTGATTCGGTTATTTTAAAAATTATTTAGGCTAGATCAGAAAAACTGCTGCCCCTGCGCCGCTGCAATCCGGATTGCTACGATCGACTACACATGTTCAGAGAATGACTTGATAAGCATCCCCATCAACTTTTGACTCTCGGGCTTATGTGTTTCATTTGTGTCGGTGGGCTCTCGTACTATATACATAGAGCTTTCAATGAAATGTTTTAGAAATGCAACACGCTATCAATTATGGACAGCACATACCGAAAGTGGTGTCTTGGGCGCTGATCCAAACCCAATATTAGAAAACTACTATACATGTAAATCTAATACAAGAAGCAGCGGGGTTCTTTAAGCTGGTTAAATTATAAATAAGTCACTGTACAGAGCGTGGTTATATGCTTAGTAAATTTTAAAAAACATGAAATTATTAAACTCTCTTTATTTGACGCCAATTCCGAGTCGTCGTTAGCCCCTCTTTCCCTGACTGTTCAAGAAACCACCAAAGTCACTAAAGTTTAAGTTTTTTGAAGGTATGATTTTGCCATGTGCGGGATTCGTCAAAGCTTTAAAACGTCATCTCTCTAGACTAAAATAAGCTTGTCTTCAGCAGTTCCAACATTTATCAATGCTCTTCACTTCAATTTGCTAATATTTTTATGTAGATAACACAGCCCCACAAAAAAAATAAAAGTTCTGTACCAGAGACGTGAATACATAGATTTTGTGTATTTTTTTATGCTGAATCCGAATCCGCAGCCAAAAATATGGGTTACCCAGGTAGTTTTTTAGTAAAACGCAAAAACATCCCCTAAAATAGAGTGATACGGTAAAGCTTTATAATGAAATGCAACAATATGTAAATACTTTGAGAAAACATTTTAAAATAAGATTTTGAGCATTAGAAAGAAATATATCCAAATTAAATCCATACCCACCCCTACGAGGGGGTTAATTCCACCTCAAATAAAGAATGTTACATTGCAAGGAAATGTGAAAAGCCATAGCCTCGTAGTTTGTAATTCCAAATATACAAATGTAGGTTGACAGACACAATATACCTAAAAGATATAATATAATCTTATTTTTAAGGGGCTTGAAACCAACTCTGCAGGCCTAGGTATTTCTTATCCCTTTGAGTCACATATTTTTCTACTCAATGGTTTGGTCTAAATTTTGTTCCGCGGGTTTTTGGGGTCGCTGATTGTGAATCTGAAGTCCGAATCCGAAAATTCCTGAATAAAAGATGGCGTATCCAATATGGCGGATGCAAAAATCGGAAAAGCATGGTTATTCTGGGGTCTGAATTCGCAAATTCTTAAATCCAAAACGGCGGACCCATTATGGCGGATTAAAAAGTACCATAGAAATTGGTATTTACCACCCAAAGAAATATATTGCGAATGTTTAAAAAAATTGAGGCATTTGAGTAAAAACAGGCAAATGTCTAAAAATTAGAAACAAGGAATATAAATTCGATTTGCAGTGTGCAGTCTCGCTTAAATGTGAAAGTGAGGACGAATAAAATAGGGACGATTTGGAGCCAGATAAAACTGATCATCGTGGCAATATCGTGGGAAATTATAATTTAGAGCTTGAAAGTACCTAACGAGTTACATGAGGTGGGTGGAAAATTTGAATGGCGAATAGTACATTATTATTATTAATCTTATGACCACGTCGGGGTAACTGTCAGTTTGACATCTATCAAAGTGACGTTTACTCCCTTTGACACCTGCCAGTTTGACATCTGCCAAAATTACGTTTGTCCCGTTTGACATCTGTCAGTTAAACATCTGTCAATTTGACATCTGTCAAAATGACGTTTATTCCCTTTGACACCTGTCAGTTTGACATTTGTCAGGTTTAACATCTGTCAGTGTGACATCTGTCAGTTTGACATCTGTAAGCTTGACAGACAGTTTTTTTATATATAATTTTTACCAAATAGGCATCTACAGAGAATCGTGATCAACGACTCCAAAAACCTCCGAGTAACAAGTTTCAGCCATAATCTTCAAATTTTGAATGCTTTTCCGATTTTTACATCCACCATCTTTTATTCAGGAATTTTCCGCCCCTTAAAAATAAGATTATATTATATTTTTTAGGTATATTGTCTGTCAACCTACAGTTGTATATTTGGAATTACAAACTACGAGGCTATGGCTTATAACATTCTAGTCTAGGTGCCCGTCGACATAATTGCAATTTATACATATCCTCGTATAACTTCTTGTACGGCATAATTGCGCCTAGTCTATCACTTTTTTCCTCTGCGAAAATTTTCGAAAACGTGGCGTTCCTCCTCGGCATGAAAAAGACGATTTCCACACGTTGGATTGGAAAGTTGGCAAATATATTTTGTCCGACAATTCGAAAATTGGATTCTACATATTTTTATTAAGCAATTTTGAAACAATCAGCTGGTTATCAATAAATGTTTTAAAGTTAGGTTATGTTATGTTTAGGGTGGTAGACACCCTTAACGTTCCAAAATTTTTGTCGGGCAGTTTGTATATAATATTATATAAAATATATATGTAGAATCCAATTCTCAAATTGTCCGACAAAATATATTTGCCGATTTTCCAGTGCGACTCGTGGAAATCATCTTTCTCATGCCGAGGAGGAACGCCGCTTTTTCGAAAATTTTCGCAGAGGAAAAAAGTGATAGACTAGGCGCAATTATACCGTACAAGAAGTTATACGAGAATATGTATAAATTGCAATTATGTCGACGGGCACGGATCTAGAAATTTCAATAATTTTTTTCTCGTCGGTGGCGCATGGGACCCACACGAAATATGGGAAATAACATCTCGAGAAGCACTTCTCTAACGACCCTAAAAAATTTTGAAAAAGCAGTTTGCGAAAATTTTTTCAAAATTCGGTTATCCCCCCCCCAGGTCTAGGGACTCTCGTTTAAAATTATTTTTTTTGTCATATGCATTTTACTTTTCATAAAAGTACAACAATATGTTTTGAAGTTTATGAAAATATTTTCATTACTAACTGAGATACAACGAATTGAAATTTTGTGATTTACAATTTAACAAATCACAAAATTTCAATTCGTTGTATCTCAGTTAGTAATGAAAATATTTTCATAAACTTCAAAACGTGTTGCTGTATTTTTATGAAAGTAAAATGCATATGACAAAAAAAATAATTTTAAACAGGAGTCCCTAGACCTGGGGGGGGGGACTAATCGAATTTTGAAAAAATTTTTCGCAAACTGCTTTTTCAAAATTTTTTAGAGGTCGTTAGAGAAGTGCTTCTCCAAATGTTATTTCCCATATTTCGTATGGGTCCCATGCGCCACAGACGAGAAAAAAATTATTGAAATTTCTAGATCCGCGCTTGCCCCTCGTAGGGGTGGGTATGGATTTAATTTGCATATATTTCTTTCTAATGCTCAAAATCTTGTTTTAAAATGTTTTCTCAAAGTATTTACAAATTGTTGCATTTCATTATAAAGCTTTACCATATCACTCTATTTTAGGGGATATGTTTGCGTTTTACTAAAAACTACCTGGGTAACCCATATTTTTGGCTACAGATTCGGATTCAGCATGAAAACATACACCAAATCTACGTATTCACGTCTCTGGTACAGAACTTTTATTTTTTTTTGTGGGTCTGTGTAATTATTGTTTTAAAACTTTCTTACTCAACACTAAATTCTACTTCTGAATAGATCCTTAGTAGAAATTCACAACTCGATCTTGTATCAGCAGTAAAGGGTATAACACAATAATCTCCATTTGACAGATCGACGTGGCCTGTAACTTGTTTAGCCTCTTCTAAGTGACGAGCATAAATAGGTTTTCTAGATGTTAAAAACTCCTGACTCAATCTTTCACCAGTTTTCGCAGAATTTATTAACTAAAAATACAAAATATTAGAAAAGCAAACTGCGATTTATTTTGCTTGGTTTATCAATCTTACTATAAGATTATTTTAAATTTAAAAGTAAGTAAAACATACACGATATATTACAAATCCAAGTGGTAGGTCAGGTAAATTGTGTACTCTTCGATTTTTTTGCATTAAGCCTACTAGAATTCTGTAAGTTCCATTTCTTTCTCGTCCATTAATACTGAGTAGGTATTGAGGATTTTTGTAAAAATCTGGAAAAGCGTATACATTTAATTATTTAAGATTTTATATGAAAATAGCAACATTTTTTAAGTATTAACTGTATTTTTATCCGACAAAAACGTTTTCAATAATCAGCAGATTGCAAGTAAACCTCAAAATTGAATCGAATAAACCCGCCTGCAACCTTTTGGAATATTTGTGGATGAAGTAAAAAAAAATTTTTGAGGCCTTAGGTTCTTGTATACACGCTAAATTACAATTTTATTTTTTTCACCCTCTTTAATAATGGATTAGAGGTAGTAATGGGGGTGGCTAATGAAAAAAAAATTTTGAGACTACAGTAACTTCTTTTATATATACTAAATACCACTTTTATGGACTCTTACCTGCTTGATTTGCCTATTTACCCTCATCCCTTCAACGGAATAAGATGAAAATATAATCTGGTTCCAGATCTCGTTAAAATACATACGTGTACCAAATTTAAAGTCAATATCTTAAACCAGAGTAATCGTGCGCTCAAAAAAGTTACAGACAGACCGACAGACAGATAGAAATTTTTTTTTGCTCAAACTTAAAATCTCGACGTTTCATGACATTCTAAGCCTAGTTGAGCAATAACAATTTAAAAATTGTCGTTACTATACTTCCACTGGATGTGGAAGTAATAAACAAATAACGAATTCAAACGTATTTTGAACTGACTTCAATATCGATATTAGGTAATAAAGTTCAATTAACTGGACGACGGTGTTTTATTTTATATTTTAGCGAGCTTTTTTGTGGGCGGTTCAATTTTTTTTACAAAATTTTTGTGCTTTGTATGAAAAAAGTTTATGTTTGTACAATCATTTGCCAATCATAGTGATTTTTTTTGCAATTAGGTAAGTACTACCGTACACTTTTACATTGCACTGTACTACAATTTAGGAATATTTCCAAGTGTCTGCACTTTACTCAATGTAAAAATGTAATTTATTATAATATATCGAGGACAAGGTTTTTCAACAAGATTTCTTAAGTTGAGGTAGGGACACACTTGTAACTTTTGGACGGGCGAATGGATTTTTTTCAAATTTGATGTAGTGATGATATGTTTTCAATTATATGATGTAAATAACCAAAATGGCCGACTTTCGGTTTTTATACAATTTACATGAAAATCAAATTTTTAAATGGGACAACCTGTATATTTTTGCATATTTGGATCCTGCTGGCCAAAAAACAAATGATCTTACTCTCAAATATTATTTTGATTTTGATTTTTTTCAAAAACATTTCTTTTTAATCATAAATTTAGTACAAAGAGAGCAGTGGCGGCTCGTCAGGGGAGGCAGGGGAGGCTGAGCCTCCCTTTGGAAGAAGCAGCATATCTTCCAATCTTCCAAATTAATATCTTTTACTTGTAGAAATTCTCTAATTGTCTTTCAAAATATCAAGCCTCCTCTGCAGAGAATATCACGAGCCGCCACTGAAAGAGAGATTTTCTTCGTAATTTAAAGATCTAATTAAATAACAGATTGTCCCATAGGATTGTCCCATTTAAAGAAAAATAGTTTTCGATGAAAAACCAATATCGTTGATCTTAATAAAGAATAAATCGTGTTTGATGTTAGTATCTGAAGAGATAATATTTTACAGGTATTTTCAGACTGATTTTTAACAATTTTGGCAAAATCGCAGCCTATAAGGAATTGAATAATGTTTTTTTTGTTTACTACGGGTTTTTTAATCATATTAGCTTACGTTTGTGAGTATTATTTTTCAAATTTAATTGTTATGCAAGTTCCCAATTGTATCATCACGTCTTTGTTGTGCATCATAGGTTTTTGGAATTTCAAATCTCATACTATACCTCGATTATTAGGCAGTCCTCCGCAGGTGGCTTTAGCAACCCATGTTCCATCCATCATGAAGGTTTTCCAATGCCTCATTTCTTCCTGAGCAGTCCTAAGAGAAGCTGGATTAGGATGGCAAATTTCTAAAAGAGTATAGCTACTCATAAAGTCCTCAAATTGCATCCAGAATTCTCCATCATCTTTTATTCTAAGTAGATGCTGTTTTACATCTTGCGAAATCAAATCCCACGCAGTAGAACTGGAATAAAATTCTTACTAGAAAAACATATAAGAAAATAATTTATAGGAAGACAAAACATAAATACAGGCTTGAAATTTTTCTTATTGCTATACCTATATATAGTGTTTATCAAATAATGAGGCACATTTCAGCCAGACATTCCAAATATCAAAAGAGCCAAATATGCTTTAGTAAAATGTTCCTAGTTAATATACAGGGTGTTAAAATGTAAATGGTTTTTTCAATTTTTTGCAATGACATGACATACTTTAGATATGAATCTGAAAATTGGCAGAAAGCCTGTTATTAATGGTGAGAAATTTTAATCTGTTGTTTATTGTGCATGAATTCCCACATACGACAGCACCCTTTAAAAAAAGAAAATTGACTTACGCTACTTTTGCAGAAAGGACTCACTTTTTTTATCTATTGATTGGGCTAACAGTTTTCAATGGAATAGTATATTGTGTATTTAGGTGTGAAAGCAATACATTCCCGGACGACGATGCAAATTGTCAAGCATCTATATCCGGGAATGTGCTTTCACACCGAAGTACACATACCATTTTTTCTGAAATCACAATCAATATTATTATAAATCAAGGAATTTGTATTAATGCATAACATTTCTTCATTACAATCTAACTATTTATCAATAAATGCAATTTTAATGTAAGTTGGTTTGTCTGCATGTATTTATTTACTATCTAAAATATACATGATTGATCGTTGCTTGGCAACGGATCTTTTCCGGTCTATTTTCTGATAGTTTCTTAGCAACGGTGTAAAATACTAGAATTGTGCATTTTTCGATCTGAAATCGCGCCGAAAATGTAGACATTGCCGATCGATTTCAGAAAAAATTAAATTAAGAAAAAAGATTGGGCTCATGTAGGAATCGAACCTACGACCTCCACTTTAGTTCAACTAGCGTGGTGCTCTAACCAACTGAGCTAACGAGCCACTGTGTTCGTTGAAGTGTAGCAAATGTAGTCATATGAAAATCTATGTATTTAAATTCAATCAGAGACAATGGGGTCGTTGCACTATATCGAAATTGAGTCTGATTTTGTATGGAAAATGTAACTGTGGGTTTGTTAATGCCCTGTGTTACATGAATTGACCAAACTACTGTCCGAAATTTAAACCACCAAATTGAAAACGATGATGCTCTTGCGTCGGATTATTGATCGACACATAGGCTTAGGTCAAGATTTGTAAAAGAGACAGGTTGCCTGGTAACTCCAGGAGCCAATAAAATTCTTGCGCGAGAGTGACGTGTCCAGAGGACCTTTTAAAATTAACATGCACAATATCAAACTGTCAAACCAACACAAACATTTTGTTTTGTTATGAATGACAGGGACGGGCACGGATAGATCGGTAAGTTCCGACTAATTTCGGAGGCATTCGGCGTTGTCCGCCTACGTCAACTTTGATGCTAATTTACACTCTTAAAACGCATGCAACAAAAAAAGAACAAAAATATCCATTGACTTGATATTGATAGATAGTAGATACCTGTATAAAAATAATAGAAAAAAGTGATGGACAATTTTTAGTTTCCTACCTAATTGCGTAAACATTTTGAAGAGGATCCGATGGAACGAATCCACAAGCGGAGCGGTTCCAAACGGACCGAAACCACTAAAGGAACCGGACCCATCTCTAGCGCTTGAATGACAGGGACGGGCACGAATGGATCGGTAAGTTCCGACTATTTTCGGAGGCATTCGGCGTTGCCCACGCTACGTCATCATTTCAACTTTTATGCTAATTTACACCCTTAAAACGCATGCAAAAAAAAAAACAAAAAACACGGGTCTAATATTTTTCATTATATTTTCAGAATATGCAATAAAAAAAATACGTGCAACGACCCCATTATTGTCTGATATAATCAATTAACAGATAATCGGTTACAGTGGGAATATTACTCTAGTAATACATAGATTATCAGACAAAATAACGTTTAATATGTTGGTCTTGAACAAAAAAAATTAGATGATTTTTATCCCACACGCGAGTGTTACATTTAAATTTCTTTCATTATAACCATTAATGGTAAATATATACATTTTATTATTTTATATATAGTGCTTCTAGTAAAAACGGCGATAAACATTTTTGTACTCCGCATTATTATAAAAATATGACTCAATAGACCAGAGAAATTAGATCAAATTTGCCCGGAACTTAATTTTGAAATCCCAACAAACACAAAGGATCGGCCCATCAGCGGGCCATCACTGGGCCAGAAATGAAACTTCTGGCCCTGTGATGGCCCAATGGAGGGCCGACCTTTTGTGTTTGAGATCGAGATGCGGTTTTCGGGATCATCTTCGGGAAAATATTAGGAAAAAAGTCTACATATAGTGAATAAGCCGTTCGAAGAAGACTGCATAGGGGGTGCATAAAATGCATCTAAAGTGCATAATTTTTTGAAAAATTTTAAAAATTGATAGAAAGCCGTCAAATCTCGTGGGAATCGCTTCCCGGGGGTTTCCGAGGTCGCTGAGTCCAAATCTGACATCGAAACTTACCAGGGATGCTCGGGAGTGGCTCTTCGGGGGTGGAAGGGGGTGAAATCGAGTTAAAAATTCAAAGTGCCTAAAAATCTCGGGGAATCGCTTCCCGGGGGCTTTCGAGGTCGCTGAGTCCAAATCTGACATCGAAACTTACCAGGGATGCTCGGGAGTGGTTCCTCGGGGGTGGGAGGGGGTGAAATCGAGTGAAAAATTCAAAGTGCGTAATAATAACGGGGAAATAGTTTTCCGGGGGTTTTCGAGGTCGCTGAGTCCAAATCTGACATCGAAACTTATCAGGGATGCTCGGGAGTGGCTCTTCGGGTGTGGAAGGAGGTGAAATCGAGTGAAAATTTCAAAGTGCGTAAAAATCACGGGAAAATCGTTTTCCGGGGGCTTTCGAGGTCGCTGAGTCCAAATCTGACATCGAAACTTACCAGGGATCCCTGTCAAAAAATCCTATTTCAAACTTATAGATAATTATACATTTTTTATGGGTAATCATAAAAGTCTATTTGGTTTATATAAGGTTTTATACAGTACATTAATGTTGCCATATAGAAATTATATTGGGATGAATAAGTATCTAAAGGAGCCTTAATTGAGTTGGAATACCCATGTTGTTATTGGTATGTTTCCATAAGTGTTAATAATAAAAACAATTTTTATATGGCATTACAACTTTTATTTTGATAAGTTCTCATGGGATCTGAATAGTATTGAAACTGAAAAGGTTTCATCAGCGTAAAATATTTCTTAAAACCTTGCGTGGCTCTCTTATTATGCGAATATTTATTTTGTTATTTTGGCAAATTCGTTCCACTCGTGATTGTGGACAGACCACTAAAATTTTAAAAATTTAATAAGAATAAAAGTTGTAGCGTATACTATCAAGATTCGATTACTTTTTTCAGTTTTGTATTTCGATTCATTCGCGCGTGAGTATTTAGAGCTCCGCGGGCCGCGTGACGGGCGGGCAGGCATCTTAGAATGCGACGGGAAACGGTTGAAGTAGAGATAGATGCGACTGGAGTTGTGGCATAATTTTGACAACAACTAACTATTTAATTCATAACTCGCTTATTTATGATCAAAATTCAAAACTGAAAAAAGTAATCGAATCTTGATAGTATACGCTACAACTTTTATTCTTATTAAATTTTTAAAATTTTAGTTGGTCTGTCCACAATCACGAGTGGAACGAATTTGCCAAAATAAGAAAATAAATATTCGCATAATAAGAGAGCCACGCAAGGTTTTAGGAAATATTTTACGCTTTAAACAATACAGTTCCTTTGCATATAAATAGCCATAACTTTTGTTATTATGGATAATTCATCAAAAATTAAAAAACTGTTAGAAAGATAAAGCAAAAATCTAATTTTCCGTTTTTTTCGGTTTTTCACCCCTGGGGGTTGTTTGGACACCGATATCGCCAGACGAATTTAGGGGGTGTATATCATATCAAGTACTATATAATAGTGCAATCAGTAGATTTTTACCTTTCAATGTTCCACGGGACACGTTTCTAAACGACTTTTTCGAATTCTGAACCTCTACTATCTACCTTTTTTCGGTAACTCAATGACCAGGGAAATTAGATCAAATTTGCCCGGAATAACTTAATCTTGAAATGCAGCTCGGATCGAGATGCAGTTTTCGTCATCGTCTTCGGGAAAATATTAGGAAAAAAGTCTACACATAGTGAATAGGCCTTTCGAAGAAAACTGCATAGGGAGTGCATAAAATGCATCTAAAGTGCATAATTTTTTGAAAAATTCTAAAAATTGATAGAAAGCCGTGAAAATCTCGTGGGAATCGCTTCCCGGGGGTTTTTGATCAAATCTGACATCGAAACATACCAGGAATGTTCGGGAGTGGCTCTTCGGAGGTGGTAGGGGGTGGGAGGGGGTGAAACCGACTGAAAAATTCAAAGTACCCAAAAATCACAGGGAAATCGTTTCACGGGGGCTTTCGAGGTCACTGAGTCCAAACTTGTCATCGAAACTTACCAGGGATGCTCGGGAGTGGCTCTTCGGGGGTGGAAGGGGGTGAAATCGAGTGAAAAATTCAAAGTGCCTAAAAATAACGGGGAAATCTTTTCCCGGGGGCTTTCGAGGTTGCTGAGTCCAAATCTGACATCGAAACTTACCAGGGATGCTCGGGAGTGGCTCTGGTGAAATAGAGTGAAAGATTCAAAGTGCCCAAAAATTACGGGGAAATCGTTTCCCGAGTGCTTTCGAGGTCGCTGACTCAAAATCTGACATCGAAACTTACCAGGGATGCTCGGGGGTCGTCGCAAAGAAAATGGTCTCGCACGTTTTCGATCATCATGCACTCGTGTACTGGTATAGATATACATTGAAAAATGCCTTTCGTTTTAGAAAAACTGTATTGGAAGTAATTGTTCCAATCAAACAGCCAGCCCCGATCTAAGTGACGATAGTGAAGAAGAGCATGACGAAAGTAACGACATAACTATTGATTGAGTTAAATATTCTGTATATTCACTGACTGATTGTAATCTGTAGTCGTTAAGATTGATTTTTGTTGTAAATAACCAAAAAAAAATGTGGAATAATCATGCATATACTATTCAAGCAAATTGTTTGATTTATTCGATGTTGTTTTCTAGATAATTAATAAGCCTTTTAGGTCCATCCGTTATCATTTATAGTCCAGTGTTTGAAGGTTTTTCGCTCAGAATTCTTTCGTACAAAACCGATTGACGGAATATTTGGACAGTAATTAGGAAATGACGCAAGGAACAAAAGGGAATAGTGCCGATGTGTGCTTTTACCCTGGGGGTGGATGCCACCCCTTCTCGGAGGTGGAAATTATAACATTCAAAACAACCACAGAAATCGATAGGGAAATAAATTCTAGGCAAAAAAGTCCTATAAAGTTTTCTCGATGAGTCAATACTTTTTGAGTTAAGCGTGATTGAAAATGTTGATTTTTCATCTAAGAAATCCATGTTTTAGAATGATTTTTCGCGAATAACTCGAATACCTTACGTTTTATCAAAAAAATTATTATAGGCAAAAATGAATCCTATAATATAATAAATCGATTGGTTTTTTTCTCATTTCTGTAGATGGAATAAGAACCAAGTTATGGCTCGTTGAAAGTGACTTTTTGTTCGCCGAAAACTGAATTCGAACCTTTCAACGTTAAATAACGGAAAAACGGAAAATTTTTGGAGGAAAACACAAGATATTTTTAAAAGTACATGAGGAGATTTGGTAAAGGTCGTTAGCATAGAAACTAACGGAGTTATGATGAAAATAAAATGGTTGTCTCGTTTTTTCGGAGAAATATCAGCAATAAAGCCAGTGGCTTCACCGCAAGAATTGAAATTGAATGTAATCCATCTACAATTTACTTTATTTAAGGACTAACAATATGTTCTAGAAGTTTGGCTGGTTTAGGATGCCTATATTTAAAAAAAGTTTGATTTAAATTTGAAATGATTTTTGAAATTTCTTAAAAAATTTTCGTTTTTTCACAATAATTCAAAAACTAAAGAAGATACGTAAAATGCTAGAGTACAAAAATTTAGGTTTTTTTACAGACAATTTTTTTTTATTTATTTCTCTAGGATACAAATTAATTGAGATATCACTGTTATAATTTTGCATTTGAGTACGATGACCACCTTCCCCTTTAAACTTAAAAATCACGAAAATGAAAGGTTCAAGGAAGTTCAACTTTGCATGCCTTGTAGCCATTAAAATTCCCTGTAAAATGATTTTTGGAGCGATTGAATAGCTTAAAAATTTCGGTGAAGCCATTGGTTTCATTGCTGATTTTTTCTCCGAAAAAAAGAGACAACCATTTTATTTTCCTCATAACTCCGTTAGTATTTAATCTAACGACTTTTACTGAAGTTCATTTTAAAGGTCTTTTCAAGTACTTTTAAAAATGTCTTATATGTTTTCTTCCAAAATTTTTCCGTTTTTCCGTTATTTAACGTTGAAAGGATTGAATTCAGTTTTCGGCGAACAAGAAGTCATCTTCAACGAGCCATAACTCGGTTCGTATTGTATCTTCAGAAATTATGAAAAACCAATCGATTTGTTATTTTATAAGCTTCGTTTTTGCTTATAAATAATATTTTGGTAAAACGTAAAGTTTTCGAGTTATTACTGAAAAATCGTTCTAAAAATACATTATTTAGATGAAAAATCAACATTTCCAATCAAGGAAAATTCAAAGGTATTGACTCAACGAAAAAATTTCATGGAACATTTATTACTTAGAATTCATTCCTCTATCGATTTCTGCGGTTAGTTTCAACATAATAATTTCCACTCCAAGAAGGGGTAAAAGCACACATCGGCATTATATAACTTTTAGAAGAGCTTAAATACAAATTTTCATCAAAATCGATAATGTACGAAAGAATTCAGAGGTTATACCCTGTTTTCACCGTCAAACACTGGACTGTTAGATGATTTTATCATCGATTCACTGTTATATCATGAATACTCTCTGACAATGATGTATTATGTTTGTAAATATCATATCAAATAATTTGTTTGTGAATAACAATAGCATTTCGTGTAATAGTAATATGTGAAGTGTTTAAAAAAATATATTTTTGTCACATTAAATTTTTCACTCAAATTCACCCCCTCCCATCCCCGTAGAGCCACCCCTGAGCAACTCTGGTAAGTTTCGATGTTAGATTTGGACTCAGCGACCTCGAAAGCCTCCGGGAAGCGATTCCCACGTGATTTTTGGGCACTCTGAATTTTTTACTCCGGAAGGGCCACCCCCGAGCATCCCTAGTAAGTTTCCATGTCAGATTTGGACTCAGCGGCCTCGAAAGCCCGTGGAAAGCGATTCCCCCGTGATTTTTAGGCACTTTTAATTTTACACTCGATTTCACCCCTTCCCACCCCCGTAGAGCCACCCCTGACCATCACTGGTAAGTTTCGATGTCAGATTTGGACTCAGCGACCTCGAAAGCCCCGGGAAAACTATTTCCCTGTGATTTTTGGGCACTTTGAACTTTTCACTCGATTTCACCCCCTACCACCTCGGAAGAGCCACTCCTGAGCATCCCTGGTAAGTTTCGATGTCAGATTTGGACTCAGCGACCTCGAAAGCCCCGGGAAAACTATTTCCCTGTGATTTTTGGGCACTTTGAACTTTTCACTCGATTTCACCCCCTACCACCTCGGAAGAGCCACTCCTGAGCATCCCTGGTAAGTTTCGATGTCAGATTTGGACTCAGCGACCTCGAAAACCCCCGGAAAGCGATTGCTATGAGATTTCCGCGGCTTTCTATCAATTTCTAGAATTTTTCAAAAAATTATGCACTTTATACACCCCCTATGTAAGTTTCTTCGAACGGTTTATTCACTATATGTAGACTTTTTTCCTAATATTTTTCTGAAAACGGTGTCGAAAACCGCATCTCGATCCGAGCTGTATTTCAAAATTAAGTTATTGGTGAGGGTCAGATATGGCCTTCGCTCAAGAAAGAGCAATTTTTAAATACATAGTTCAATTTGCTTTTACTTTAATTTAATTCTTAGTTTTTTTTTATGAAATTGGTATTATTATTATTTTAATTTGTCACATATCAAATTACTTTTTTACTTCGGAAAAAAGAGCAAAGAAATTTAAATCGGTTAGTTGCAGTACCGAGCCTGTTCTGCGGAGTTGATCTCTTAGGGCGCTTTTTCACTGGCCGACACGATACCGATTCGTCGTCAACGACAACGATACAACGATATCGGGGCAGCACAAACGTATAAAATTATATGGAACTCTTTTTCACTTGCCGATACGATACCTTTTTGTCGGCGCCATGTTATTACATGCTATTCTTCAGTATCGGTACGACATTGTCGGTATCGTGTCGGCCAGTGAAAAACCGATCTTACTCCCCACTAAACAAAATATATATCCGTAATATTACGCAATGTTAAACTGAAGTAACATATTTAATGTTTTCTTGCAATATGATATTTATATTAAAATAACTAACTTTGGTATAGCTGAGAAATGTTAAATTGCAAAATATTGACCAAACATTTAGTTAATAATATTAGCTCGAAAATATTTCCGTAATATAAAAAAATATATTTAGCAAATGTATGTCACATATTATCGTCAATGTATCTTTAATATTACCAGTAATATATATTATATTATCAGAACGTAACATGTAATATTACACGAAAATATTTCACATATATAACTGTAAATAAAATAATTTGATCATACATTAACATTATCTGTGACGTTTATTCTATGTAACTACCATAAACTTCTGTGACAACTCGCCCATTGACAGGACGCGTCGTTTCCCGTCTAAAATGGTATGAACATAACCTTAAAACCTTCGATATCTTGTGAGTAAGTGTGTCGTGCCTTAATCTCAGAAATGAGTGATAAAAGCTAGAAAAAGGTAAGTAAGTAGATAATTACAGTAACGTAGAAATTCGTGGAAACTTTTAGCAACAAAATAAAAATAAACTTTAGATTTTATTTAGTTACCTTAAATTTGCGGTATTTTTTACACCTGTGTTATTTGTCGAAGCACACTAATTTTATTGATAAACATATAACAATATAGGACATAGGTCATTTCCTTTGTTTTTGAGTGTAGTGTGTTTTACACTACACGCAAAGTCAGCTGAAAATTCTGTGTATACTGTATATGAGTGTGATAAGAGCAATGGATTCGACAAGTGTAATTGAAATTTAAATTTTTCTAATTTATTTTTTTCGAAAGCTTTCTGGAAGAATTCCTCAGTGAATTGATCATCTAAGAAAAATTGTTAGATTAGGTAAATAATACATTCCTATACGGTATTTCTTATAGTTACCAATTCTTAGAAGATTAATTACTTGTGGGTCATCTTCCAACCTGCAATTTTAAACTGAATTTCCTCAATTTTCCCACACCAATACACAACAAATAATTCACCTAAAACTCCAGAAACTACCCTATTAATTCAAATATTTCTATTGCGCATGACCTGTGCAATTCACACCTGCCTTCGACCAGGTGGAGATAAGCTACGCCAGTGCTGACCAGTGGACCTTATACTGGGCGAAGGAATGGTAAAATGTAGTGTATGTTACACCATATCCTTGCAAAGAAACGACTTTGGGTAATTCAGTATAGTTCAGTGCTACACTTGGTATGCAAAGGAAAGAACCTATTAAAATATTATTCTTGTTTCAATTTGCTTATTTTAGGTGTTATTTTTTGCTTTACTCACCGGATGCTAGGGGCTTAACCCCAGATCCGTTGCATATGTGGTCCTAATCACGGAGATAAAAAAAATAAAAATTTGATATTAGGCCACCGATTAGTAAATCAATTTGCCCTGTTTTAAGTTGGCTGCTCGACCAACGTAATAGCTAGGGAGCTAGTGGCAGAATTTTTTATATGATTTTATTGTGTGATTGAAGTTGAAACGTGTAAAGACGTCATAATAACAAGCTGGAAAAAACATTTCAGTCATTACAGCCGTTGCTGATTTTTTAATTAAGAGGTAATTAGAAATGCAAAACAAACGCTCCTATATGATTTAATTGTGTCAGTCACTTGTTTTAAACGTTGCCTGTCGATATGACATTGATATAAATGCAGTCTGCTGAAATCTATGTGTCTGTGTTTTCTTGTAATTTAATTCAGCCAATGTTTTTCTCTGCTAACGGATATAAAAACTAACAAATTACCAAACACCATTCGAGGTTTCTATTTTGAATAGCATACATTTTTATTTGCACTTAAGCTTCGTTGTCATTTTGATAATATAACTTGATAACTGAAAGACACTCGACCTATGGTCTCGTGTTTTTGTACCATAATAAAGATAATGATTAACTATGATGCTTCTATATACTACGGGAGCGCACCCTAAGTGTCCATGCACCCCCCCCCACCCCCGATCCTTTAGGACAATGTTTTTCATAAAGATTAAAGCCTAAGGAACAATTTAAGACATGTCCTAAAAAAAAAAAAATTGGCTGCACTTTCAAAATGGCGTCGTTTAAAAAAAAATTTGCAAATATTGTTTTTGTCATTTAACACAAAAACTAAAACATATGGAGAAAAACTTTCTGTACAAAAAATAAAGTGCATAAAATTTTCTACAATTTTGTTTCTTTACAATATTTGCATTGGAGTTACCATTTTCCAGATAAATGATTCAGCTCTCTAGATAAAATATAAGATTCAATATAAAACGTAACACTATGGAAGCCCACCCTAACTGTCCGTGCACCCCCCCTGATCCTTGGAGACAATGTTTTTCATAAAGATTAAAGCTTAAGGAACAATTTAAGGCATGTCCTAAAAAAAAAAAGCTGGCTGTACTTTCAAAATGGCGTCCGTTTAAAAAAAATACAAATATTGTTTTTGTCATTTAACACAAAAACTAAAAAAGATGAAGAAAAACTTTCTACATAAAGAACAAAGTGCATACAATTTTCTACAATTTTGTTCCTATACAAGATTTGGATTTGGATATTTGTTTTCCAGATACTACTGTTAGCGATTTCGTTTGCAAATCACATTATTATTATTAATTTTTTTCAGTTTATTTTATTTAATTTTTATGTTAATAATATAAAGTCATATTATACGCGTTACAATAATTGTCACAGTTATTTCTTTTAAGTGATTTACCGATATATGAATTTCCATATTTTCTTAATTTTGGACTCATTTATCTGGAAAATGGTAACTCCTATCAAAATATTGTATAGATACAAAATTGTAGAAAATTTTATGCACGTTGCTTTTTGTGAAGAAAGTTTTTGTCCATCTTTTTTAGTTTTTGTGTTAAATGACAAAAACAACATTGGCAACAGTTTTTTTTAACATATGGCCGCGATTTTGAAAGTACAGCCAGTTTTTTTTTTTTTTAGAATATGTCTTAAATTGTTCCAATCTTTATGAAAAACATCGTCCCCAAGGATCGGGCGGGGGGGTGCACATACAGCTAGGGAGGGCTCCCTGACTAATACTGTATTCTCGATCAATATTAATATATTCCATTTTTTAACAGAGGCTGTTAAAATTACCTTCGCAGCCACCACAGCAAAACAATTCGAAGATGTGGTAGCTGAATGGCTGCGTTTCGCCAAACAAAGGAAACAGCGAGAGAGGCAATGAATAATATGGATTTTTTTATAACACTAGTTTTTTTTATTGTTGAGAATTTGCATTTTTATTTATTTTTATACATTGTATATTTTTATGTATATCTTTAACAAAATATATTTTTGATTAAATGTTTTCTTTTTATTTTAGGTTTAGGTGATTATTTATTAAATACTATAGATGCCTCAACTGATGCAAGTTACTGCTGAAGGATTATGGACAAGTGCCTGTCGAATAATGTGTCCCCCACTCATAAATTTGTACAGTACATCTTACAATTTCCTATGAGTAGAAACACATAATTTGACACAATATTTCTGTCTGTAATCCTCTAATACTAACTGGCACTGAGACAACTATAGTATTCAACCAAGGTTGTTACTTTGGGGCAATATTAATTCAGAACTAAATTAATGTTGCCTTAATATTTACATTTATCTTGATACTACATTGCCTTACTAGTATTCGAATATTAAGCATACATTCCAGCAATGATATTCATAGTGAGATATAAATAAGTATGTAATGTAACACGTTAAATAAGTATGTAATGTGACAAGTTATATTGATAAATTATTACGTCAATGTGTTATGAACATTAAGTAATATTTTCACAATGTTACCTTTTTAACAATGTAACAGAGTAACATTTAATAGTATGATATTACTTTGTAGTAAAATTACGACACTGTTTATGATCTGTTTTACATAACATTACATGTAACTTTATAATATTGAGGTTCTATAAAAGTAATAATGCATTGTTTAGTGGGTCCGTACGACCAACCATGGAAAAATATAAAGTATGTTTAGTTCATGGTTATAATTTCGTCCACAATTGCGCCGATCGTAGATCTGACATATTGTGAAAAGTTTGCCCATTGTATAAGTAGTTTTAATAGTATATTACGTAATGAGTGTTGTAAGAAGCATATTACGCACGAATGGAAAAGTTACGCACGATGCCGCGTAGCGGCGAGTGCGTAATTGCTTTACAACTTGAATTATGTACTATACTTTACCTCCGATCATATTTATTTATTTATTTAGTAAAATCTGAATTTAGTTTGCTAGTCAACAATATTACTCAATATTATGTCAGTTTTGACAGCGTTTGAAAATTACGTAGGCGCATTTGTTTTTTTAAACCCCGCGTCAGCGAACTAAGCCACCTATATTTGCGTGTCCCGTGCGTTTTGTTTACCGTGCGATTTGCTTATAGTGCGTTTTGTTTACAATATTTAACTTACATAGATTGCAAGTAGTGTGTTTTTTACTATTTACGGTAGTGATCGTAGGTAAAATCATTTAATAGAATGAACATATTCAGTAGAGCTAAATTAACTATTTTATTCTATACTACAGTTGTCCGATGCCGTATCACATTTATAAATTAGATTTCATTGAAAATGAATTTGAAATACGCGTCACTAATGGCGGCTCATAGGTGTTTTCAATGGCTGATTACGACAGACCATGTTACCCAGTCACTTAATACTGGAGAAAAAATATATTTTAAGAGTGTCTGGGGAGAGGATTTTTTTTTGCTCTACTGTAGAGAAACGTTTTTTAAAAACGCTAGATTTTCAAAGGTACTTTTGAATGGCTTTAACGCATTTTTTTTCACTATTTTAACCATTTTTTCCGTTTTAAATATTTCTTATTTGTTTAAAACCTTATATTTTCGAGATTATTTTATGTAACTCAAATGTTTTAACATGGCTAGAAAATACGTAAAAATCAACAATTCAAAAAATAAATGCCCTCTTATGTTAATTGGAAACCGAGATGTTGTACTTTTTATAATAAACCGAAAATATATGCATATCTCCCTCTCACTCTGCAAAATTCTATCCTTAAGGATATTAATTAATTTTTTAATTATAAATATTTAAAAAATAATAAATGGTATAATCTTTAAAATAGTTTCAGGTAGTTCCTATTGCTTAAAACTATATGTAGTTTTTATCATAAATTTTGCATATAGTTAAATGCCATGCTTTAATATTGAAATTAGGAAATTTTCATTGACAGACTACAATGATCAAGTACAAAATAAATTTACAATAAAAAAAAATCACAGATTTTGCAATCCTGGCAACCATCGGAGACATGGAAATGATAACACCATAAATAGCGGAGCTGATCTGGTTTTGAAATGAAACCAACTTTTTTTAATTTTCTTTTTTGACAATTCGGTTACACGCGTTCCCTTTTATCATGTTATCAACTTAGTTCAGTTTAATCACATAGGGTGGCGGAGGAATTCGCATTTAAAATTCGCAAAAACACGTTTTTCCACGATAACTTGGTTATTATTGACCTGACGAAAAAAAGTAAAATTAAAATTTGAAGATCTCGCGGAAGCGCATAATCTGGTATTACTTCCACGTCCAGTGGAAGTATAGTAACGACAAAAAAATTTTTTTAAATTTTTATTGTCCAAATAGGCTTAAAAAAAAATTTCTGTTTGTCTGTCTGTCGGTCTGTCTGTAACTTCTTTTTGTGCGCACGTTTACTCTGGAACCGTTTAAGATATTGACTTGAAATTTGGTGCACATATGTACTTTAACGAAATCTAGAACTAGATTATATTTTCATCTTGTTCCGTCGAAGGGTTGGGGGGTAAATTGGGGTAAATCAAGCAGGTAAGAGTCCATGAAATTGGTATTTAGTATATACAAAAGAAGCTAATGTCTCAAAAAAATTTTTGGCATTAGCCACCCCCATTACCACCCCCCCCCCCTCCTTATTAAAGGGGATGAAAAAAAATTGTGATTTACTGTATGTACAGGAACCAGAAACCTCAAAATATTTTTTTACTTCATCCATCCCCCCACTACCACCTCCCTATCACCACCCCCACCCCACTACCGATGTGGGGTATCGTTTTATGGGTTTTTGGGGTAGAGGATTTCAAATAATATATTATTAAAGTTCCATAAACAATTATTTTCACATACAAATTTTTTTCGTTGTGAGTGACTTGGATAAAGAATCTGGATGTGGAAGTAGTGATTCCTTGGGCAGAGGTTTTTTATAGTGATAACACGATAAAAATTTGAGAGCAATCCATTGTGCCGTTTTTGAATTAGAGCGACTTAAGCGGAAAAATAATTGTTTTATATATCCAATACACACCTAAAACTAGAGAAATGCGCCGCGAAAACTCGTGATGGTGTTAAATAATTATTTATAATAAGTTTAATATTTGATGGAGGGTAGACTGATACAATATTAGGATGGAAAAAAGATTTATATATCCGAATATTGAGCTCCGAAGTCCCTATCCCTTTTCCTTAACCCTTTATTCCCGCAAACGCATTATGCCCCCTCCCTCCCTTTTTATTACTTGGATTGCGATATATTTTTTTTAAATTAAAGATAAAAAAAATCTCACTTACCTGTAAAAAAAAATTTCTCTTCTGAGCCCTTTCCTTCGTACTCAAAAACGAATTTAAAAAAAATGCAAAAGGTTTTTCTTCTCCCACAAATTTGTTTATTTGAAAAAAATAAAAAAAATAATTCAGTCCAACGAAAAAATTTAATTTTGGTTTTTCAAAATCGCAGGGAAAAAAGTTCGAGGGGGTTGAATAATTTTCCTTTCCCTACCTCCCTCCCTGCCCCTAATTGGCCCACCACCCCAATCCTCCAGCTCCATCAATTCTTACCTATTTGACCTACCCCAAACAAATCTCATCCCCCTAACTTCTTTTTTTCGTAAAAAAATTAAGGAACTACTTTTTTGTGTATTAGTGTTAGGGCAAAAAAACGAGTATTTTCAAAAAAATGTTTCACGAAAAGTTACCGTCCGATTTGAAAAAAATTACCAGATTATGCGCTTCGGCGAGATCTTCAATTTTTAATTTTTACTTTTTTTTCGTCAGGTCAATAATAACAAAGTTATCGTGGAAAAACGTGTTTTTGCGAATTTTAAATGCGAATTCCTCCGCCACCCCTGTGAACTAAGTTGATAACATGATAAAAGAGAACGCGTGTAACCGAATTGTCAAAAAAAATTTTTTTTAAAAGTTGGTTTCAAAACTCCTCTTTTTCTCGCCAGATCCGCTCCAGTAATATGAAACATAATAATATTTTAGAATCCACAGCTATAAATAAGCACGCCGATCGTCCTATCACATGAGACGCTACTCCATTAAGGATAGGATTTTGCAGAGTGAGAGGGAAATATGCTTTTATTTTCGGTTTATTATAAATATTAAAGTCATAAATGTTGTGGTCTTTTAAATAGTTTCAAGTACTTTCCATTACCCTAAGGAATACAACCATATACAGTTTTTATCATAAATTTCGTATATAGTTAAATTCCATACTTTATTAATAAAATTAGGAACTATTTTTATTAACAAACTACAATATTCAAGTACAACGGAAATTTACAATAAAAAATATATATAGTTGTATTCCTTTGAATAATAGAAATTATTTAAAACAGTTTTAAAGATTAAACAATGTTTGGTTTTTTAAATATTTATAATAAATCGAAAATAAACGCATATTTCCCTCTCACTCTGCAAAATCCTATCCTAAAGCGAGTACGGTATAGAGCATCTGCACGTGACGTCACAAGGCCGTTGCTTGAAGTATAAACAAATAAATAACCTCATTTTATTTCTAACGTTTGTGGTTTGGTGAGAGTTGTGCTTTGTGATATTCGAAGTTTGAACAATAATATATTTATATATATTAACTGGGTGATTTTCTGCATGTGTTATAAGGAAATTTGACTATAATTATGTATAGTAATTATTATTATACGTTGGACACTGACAGTCATAAGGAAATAAAGTGAGGTTATTTACTTGTTTATCATCCAGGTAACGACCTTTGACGTCACGTGCCCATCTCTGGTTGCAGTATTAAATAGCACACACTGTATATGGAGTTCATAATCCAAAAACTTGAATTGAATGTGCAGGCAACGAGAAATGACTTGGGGAAGTACGAGAACGTGTCGTGAATGAAATTAAACAGTTCTTAATTTTTAACTGAGCCACTTGGGTGTCCAGACCTATATCAAATAACAGAGAATTAACAAGAGAAGACAGCCGCAGCCAGCGAAATCCCCTTGATCTTTTAGTAATAGCATTCATGACCTCGTCGGCTTAATTTGGAGTTATCGCGCTGTTGCCGAATGTAAATCAATTTCGTACATCAGATCAGATCATATGTTATAGACATGGATAAAAAATTATAGGTGCTTAATTTCACACAAGGAGAGTTGCTATTTACTGTTTTATGGTATTGCGAATTTAAAAGTTCTTATACAATGTAGAATATGACGTGTAGTAAGAGAATTTGCAAAATAAAGTAAATATAAGTATATTCTAAAGCTAAATAATATACATTGAGACAGAATACAGATCTCGGGAAATGAGTAGCTCAACAGCTCAAAATTTGACATAATTATGGAATTTGTCACTTCCATTCTTATAGAAAGAAAATCAAAAGAATACAGTGACAGAAATGGGAAAGATTATGCTTATGAAGATTAGTGAAATTAGAAGAGAAAATTAGAAGATGCTTATGAGAAAACGTTAAAAGAAGAAAATTTAAAAAAATAACGTATTTTTGAAGTTAGATATTTTTGCACCGATCTCAAATTGATATTAGGTAATAAGGTACAGTTCCTTGCTACCTTCCACTAATAAGTAGACAGGTCTTTGTAAAACTGAGTGAAATTTTTTTTCTTATTTTTTAGAGATATTTTCGATTTAAAAAAAAATTCAACCTTATTTATTTATTTTACTTCTAAATAGTGAAGTCAGAAAATCTGTACACTCGTCTTGGTATGAAATAGAAAACCGCTACCTAAAGAATCACTACTTCCATATCCAGATTCTCTATGGGGGTTGGTAGTGGGAGCGGATGAGGGCAAAATAAAGCTATTAGGCATTTGGTTCTTGTACACACACTAAATCGCAATTTTATTTTTGTACCCTCTTTATCAAGTGGGGGTGGTAATAGGGTGGTAGTAGAGGTGGCTGATGTCAAAACAAAAGTTGAGGCCTTTGGTTCTTGTAAACTATATAACAATTTTATTTTTTCACCCCCTTTAATAATGGGGTGGGGGTGGCTGATTATATATTATGGCTTTTGATGGCAGAAACGTAGAAAAAAATTATTGAGTCCATTTGTCGAAAAAAAGTGGTCAAAAATTTTTTCAAAATTAAAACAAAATTTTTTTTAGGGGATGTTCTCGAGGTACACCTATCATTTTCTTTCAAATAAATGTTTATATGCCCCTTTAAAACACATCCAATTTTCAAAGCGATCGGAAGGGTACAACATATTCAAAATTGATAATCATTGGCATATTGCGGGCGGCGCGGTTTATTACTACATCTTACTACCACGGTCACTGCGGCCTACTGTTTAAATCAGTATCAAGCTTCAAGAAGTGTGGTGCAGATATTTTAAAATTCTGTAACGTCAACTGTTGGGTCAAACAAAATCTAGTTTGAAAATCTGAACATTTTGCAATGATGATGTCTGTAGTCAGCCTACGAAAGAACTAGTTTTCAAAGTCCACTACGAGGAGGTTACAGTGTCTTTCACTGGTCAGGGTGCCTATTTATTGTGAGTCCCCTTGCCCCTCACGAGTCGGGGTGTTTGTTTATCGTGAGTCCCCTTGCCTCTCACTAGTCGGGGCGCTTGTTTATTGTAAGTTCCCTTGCCTCTCACTAGTCGAGGTGCTTGGTTATTATGAGTCCCCTTGCCTCTCACAAATTGGATTGACTTTTTTGTGCGAGTCCTCTTGCCTCTCACAAATCAGTTTACTCTATATTGATGAGACTTCTCTTAGTCTTTATTCTTAGAGAAACTCCCATAATTTTTTTTATTTTGAAAACATTTATTCAAAAAAGTTGCAAAACATTTTGCAGTGATGACGTTTGTAGTCAGTCTACCAAAGAACTGTAGTTTCCAAGGTCCACCATGTGGAGGTTACAATACGATTTTGTTTCACTTATTATGGGGTGTTTGTTTATCGTGAGCCTCCTTGCCTCTCACGAGTCGGGATGCTTGTTTATCGTGAGTCCCCTTGCCTCTCACTAGTCGGGGAGCTTGTTTATTGTTAGTTCCCTTGCCTGTCACAATTCGGGGTGACTTTTTTGCGTGAGTCTTCTGGCCTCTCACTAATCAGGTTACTCTATATTGGTGAGACATTTCTTAACCTTCATTGCTATTATCTTCGATTACAGGAATATTAATCCGAGTAGAAATATCGCTGGCTCTCTTTGACAAATACCTTGTGTGGGACAGACAGTATACAATTGCGCCAACGGAAACAGAACTGTTGGCTGCTGCTCTCACATTGCTGCAGTTGTATACTATCTATTCCACGAAAGTTCTGGAGCCATCTAAAATTATCACCAACATTTTTACTCAGAATAATATTATTCCTGTAATTAGGGACGACAGCAATGAAGACTAAGAGAAGTCTCATCAATATAGAGTAACCTGATTCGTGAGAGGCAAGAAGACTCACGCAAAAAAGTTAACCCGAATTGTGATAGGAAAGGGGATTCCCCGACTAGTGAGAGGCAAGGGGACTCACGATATACAAACACCCCGACACGTGAGTGGCACGGGTACTCACAATAAATAGGCACTCTGACCAGTGAAAGACACTGTAACCTCCTCGTAGTAGACTTTGAAAACTAGTTCTTTCGTAGGCTGACTACAGACGTCATCACTGCAAAACTAGATTTTGTTTGACCCAACAGTTGACGTCAGAGAATTTGAAAATATCTGCACCACACTTTTTGAAGTTTGATATTGATTTAGGGTTGTAATGGCCGCCAGTGACCGTGGTAGTAAGATGTAATGAAGGCAGAAATAGTGTAAATATTTCGTGCAAAGACGAGATTACCTTCCACCCTCCGTTTTGGAGGGTGCTGAACATGATGCACGTGGTGGGAGAAGTTTTTGACCACTGCAACCCCCTAAAACGGCCACCCCTCTTCTCGAAAAGTATCACTTTATCGAAAAAATGTTACAGACCAATTACAGAAAGTACAAACTGGGAATTAATTATGTTTTTTGTTTACTGATGTAGGAATAATAATTTCGGAGATATTTAAGTTTATATCCGGTATCCAAGTGTTTCGAAATTACCTTTAAAATTTAAAATGTATTTTTTTCTAAAGCAAGTGCTTTAAATGAGTAAACAAATTTGAGCATCTAGGTAATGCTACATCTTAACGAAAAACTGTATTTGAGATATTTTTTTAAATTACTGGCTAATTAGAGTAACAAAATGGCGACCTTTTTTTATAAAAAATTATAAACACGCATATTTTTCCGTCATAACTTCTTTATTTCTTATGCTACAGGAACGAGTAAAAAATAATTTGAAAGCAATTAATTGTCTTTAATTTCAATTCTTAGCATGCGTCACGTAGGTATCACAATTTCTGAAATATTTGACATTTAAACTGCACTTTTCGTTTTATAAATGCTCGGACGCCATTTGTAAACTTTCATATCTCCGAAACTATCAAATCTATGTAAATAAATAGACAAGCGAAATCCATTATCAGTCTATGAGCTTTATTTTTGGTCTCTACCCATTTTTGAACAAAACTAATATTAAAGGAGATATTTGGAACAGGAAAAAATTTTTTTATCGAAAATACCTTTATAGTTTAAACTGTATTTTTTTTCTAAAGCAAGTGCTGTATACAAACCAAAAAATTTGAGCATCTACTTCATGCTATATTGTAATGAGAAACAGTGTTTGAAATTTCTTTTTTTGAATTACTGGCTAATTACAGTAACAAAATGTTATTAAAAAAATGTGTAGACGCACATTGCTTCGGTCATAACTTTTTTGTTTTTTATGTTACAGAAACAAATAAAAACAGTTAAAAGCATAATTAAAAACCTATTATTCTACCTATTAACATATTGACGTAGGTTTCACAGTTTCTGAGATATTTAACTGTCACTCTAAATAATTATTATCTTATGAACACTTGGATGCCAAATGTAAACTTAAATATCTCCGAAATTGTTAATCCTACATCAATAAACAAAAAATATAATTAATTCCCGATTTGTACTTTCTGTAATTGGTCCGTAACATTTTTTTCGATACTTGACGAAAGCTCTTTGAAAATACCTTTTTTTTAAGCTATAATCGCAATTTTGAAGTCGTTATAACTTAAAAACTATCAATTTATGTGAAAAATTGCATAGAACCTTGTCTTCTTAAAATTTGATTCTACTTCAGCTCCAATAAATATATATATTTTTTAAGTGCCACCCCCTGAGAGGGGGTGGCATCCACCTCCTATAAATTATCAAGCCCCCGCACAATATAGAAACTTTTCTGTGAAGCATTTACTATTATACTGCCAAAAATGTGAACGAAATCCGTTAAATATGACATTATTCCGAAGTTTTGCATATTTTTTACCTCTAGATACTGTACTATACAAAAAGTTTCAATCATGTCTGCCATATTGAATTCGTCATCATAAAATCAATCATACAATAAAATATTTATTCGCCAGCTCAAATATCGGTCTGGTATGTAACGCAGTTACTTTTCTTCTTTATCATCATTAACAGCATTCAACATAAAGACCTGGGCGAGAGCGTACAGCATAATTTGTTTGTAAAAGCAAATTGTTCAACGTTTCTCAAAAAAGTCTCAGTTGTTACTGTTATAGAAAACATTCTTCAGCTGATTCACCCACATGCAATTTCGTGGCGAAATGATATATGACATGCTAGGAAGTTATAATAATGTTTGTGAAAAATTATCATTATTATAAATCGAGAACTAAGTTTTTAATTGTTATCACCGGCGACTCCGCCATATCTTCGAATATGCTCGTAATATAAAAAATTATTTCCAATTTTTGTTCACCTTACACTAGATGTAGCTTAATAAACTTAGTGTGGCACCACCGCCGGACCATAGCCTATAGCTTGCAATAGGTTTGACAGAAATTGCGTAAGCTACATTGAATAAATATAAAAAAAACGTACATACGGGTCGAATTGTGAACCTCCTCCTTTTTTAAATTTTATGAAGTCGGTTAAAAAGGAATTCGTTGGGAAAATTACCATGCGAATATTTCTAATTTTTTAGCAGCCAATGGTTTAACCATTCCTCTATTCTTTCTTACTTGTTTTAATCTTTTCTTTCATGCCGATGCAATGTAGTGAAACAAAGTACCTCAAGTCCTTATTCTAAGGCGCTATTATTTCGTCCAAACCTCACCGAAGAATAACCCAAGTGAACTCGGTAAATTGATATGCGCAACTTAATTTGCAAAAAATGTAAGTGTCTAAACCCGCCATTATACTTATATCATGCACGGCCTGAAAGTTGTTGAGGTTCGGCTAATCTCAACCATCGTTTGATTTAATGCATCTCCTTTTCATTGATACGAATCACTAAATATTACAAACTTTTTCCCAAAAAACGACACTGTTAAATAACGATAAGAAAACCAAAATGATAATACATAAATAAGTAGTGTAACAAGTGCAAAAAGTGAATAATTGTTGCACGAAAGCATGAAGTTTGCAGCTCTAGACGACGTCGACAGCTGAAATCATGCCAAGTGTAACAAATATGCTTTTTGTACATGTTGCACACAACGTTTTTTCTACAATCGAATTAAATAGTTTTCCTCATTTTTTACAGTTTTGTAACTAAATATTCAGATTTCAAACTGACAACTGAAAATTAATTCCAGAAATTGTCACGAAAGTAAAACTTTTAACACTGTAAACAATGTTAAAAGTATTAACTTTTTGCACGATCGTAGAAAAACATATGTATATTACTTGTCACTCCAGTTGCCTTTCCATTCACAGCGACCCCATGGATTTCTAATTCGAATTAATTTATAATTAGTATTACCACTTTTACCATTAACTTCGGTTACGTATGTAATGCTATAGGCATGCCTGGTATATAAGCCATCAGATCTCTCCCCCTCCATAACACTTGTATTCTGAAAAATGTTAAAACAGTTTTTTGGTCTGGTAAAATTATATCAATATCTTTCTCATAATATAAAATTCACAAATCCACAAATTGTATGTATTTATCGTCAATTTTGTAAATCATTTTGCACAATATAAGCACTTAATTCAAAGAAGCCGTTATTCCATAATAAAGGACCCCGGAACAAAACTGATGAAAATGGTGTTTCGGTGGAATTGGCTGAAACGTTGCTATTTTGTAGTTCAAGTCATGCTGATCAAAAGTTCTTATCACATCGAGCCGATCCTATGGACAGTTTTTAAGATATAGCTTGTCAAAGTCAAGATTCTTGGTAATTTGCGTCATATTAGACATTCCAGAATTTTTTACTCTTAAACTATTATCTTTAGCAAAAAATTCCAAGGGTTGAAATATTTTTGTCCAGTCCAATAAGGTTCAAGAATTTCTATCCATTTTTAGGTTAAGTAAAATATATATATATATATATATATATATATATATATATATATATATATATATATATATATATATATATATATATATATATATATATATATATATATATATATATATAAAGTGACGGTGAGAGATAAACTCTCATATGGTCAGATGCTACTATACGTCGGACAAATGTCACTGACGTATAGCGACTTGCTTTTTTGCAAGTACCAAGAGCGGCGACCTCTAGCCTTAGTGGGCTATACTCACTGTTTATGAAATCGGATTTGAAGGAAACAACTACTCAGCGGGCAAATACCCCGACCTGCATTGAATTACACCTTCAAATCGTGATCAGTAACCAACTATCATTTGTCTATTCCTAACCAGACATATACCGGTTTCGAACTTATTATGTTCTCATCAGTATGCCATAGGTCATGGATTTTAGCATACACCGACCGAAAGACTTATTTCTAATTAAAGGAACTCACGTGTCAGCCACTACACACCACTTGCAGATTGCAGTTTCGAGCTGTTGGCTCTCTTCAGTGCAAGGTAGGCATGCAGTGATTGGCAACGAGATTTCGGGTGACATGGTACATGTTCACAATCTTAAGACTGCGACATGCAAAATAAATCGAAGGCGCCATCTCGCGGTCGCTGTTCACTACAATCAGAGAGAGAAATTACGTTTAGTAAATACTCTAGAAGCATACTTTTGAACATTTGCCGCCCATCTCAGGCTAACCAATTCCATTGTAGTGAACAGCGACCGCGAGATAGCGCCTTCGATTTATTTTGCATGTCGCAGTCTTAAGATTGTGAACATGTACCATGTCACCCGAAATCTCGTTGCCAGAAGAGAGCCAACAGCTCAAAACTGCAGTCTGCAAGTGGTGTGTAGTGGCTGACACGAGAGTTCATTAGGAATAAGTCTTTCGGTCGGTGTTTGCTAAAATTAGTGATGGGAATAATCGAATGATTTCAAAAATCGAATACTTGGTACTCGAATGATTTTAATAATCGAAATATCATTCGAATGATTTCATTCGGATGATTCGGGCAACTCGGTCTCTGTCTCAATATTTTATATTTGCGCGATGTATTATATTTATTTTTTTTTAATTATTGTTATTATGAATGTCATTAAGAATGTCAAAGATCTATTTTATTTTGTTAGAATATTTGTTGTTTTTTATTTTTATATTTGTATTTATTTATTTATTTATTCTTGTTTTATATTTTGCAGAAATTTTTCCTTTATTTTATATTACATATAGGTACCTACCATATATTTATATATTTGTTGTTTTGTTTTCTTATTTATTATTATATATCAGAATTATACTTACGTCTTATTATTCTCTTTAAATTGAATCATTTCGTTATCATTTTATTTTATTTCATTTTTACCGGCCCTGTTGGCATGTACTATGTGTACGACAAATAGGAATAAAAAAATAAAATACCTGTACTTATACATAAAGTTCAAACAAAAGCAATACTATATTATCCCCGCGCTCTACGGAATCGAAATAATTGGTAGGTATTCGAAATACAACAGCTCTCGCTCTCGCTGGATCTGAGACAGTCCCGAGCAGTGAATGAATCATTCGTCATTCGAATGATAGGAGGCATTCGAGCAGCGAACGCCGAGCTACAGGCCGAGCGATGGAATGAACATTCATGCTCGAATGTCAGTCATTCGAATGATTCCTGCAAAGTTCTCAAATGTCTCGAGATATTTTAATAATCGAATACATCGATTATTTTCATTCATCACTAGCTAAAATCGGATTACAGCGTTTCGTAGTAATATGTGATTATTACACTTAACGCGCCAGACTTGCAATTTGTTGTAGTCTGGTCAATTTCCTTATTTTTGAAATAAGGATGTATAGAGGGTTGCTTCAGAGAGAAATATATAGCATGCTTCGGTGGGATTCCCTGAAACTTTGCCATTTTGTAGTTAAAGTCATACTGATCAAAAATTCCTATTGCTCTGAGCCGATACTACGAGTGATTTTCGCTCCAGGAGTGCATGAGTCCTAAAAACGAGGTAACGAGTAGTCTATGTACGCGTTTATGAATGGCTTCCAGCATGTTTGTGTACGTGCGTGCGTGCGTTTGTGTGTATGCATGTACCAGCGTATACAGAATTTTCCGGAAATATCGACGACGAAGTTATGGTGCAGATTCTTCATTCAAAAATATGTCAGCAAATACCTTGAGCTACGGTTCTTTCAAAATGACACCCAGAAACTGATTATTATTTTATATTTCAGAAACAGGGCCGGATTATCCATAAGGCTAAATAGGCTATAGTCTAGGGGCGCCGAAGCGCGAGGGGGCGCTTCAGCAATTCAAAACTCACTAATTTTATCTCCCGATGGCCAACGGATGACATTTACTATTTACCATTAACCTTTGAAAATAAAATGTATTGTAGAGTCGTATAATGCATAAGGGTTCGCGAAAAAAGCAGCCACAAATATTCTTGGGATAATGGGCGTAAAAAATTGTTTGTTTAAAGCAAAGACAAGCATGAAAAGCTTTTATACCCGCCGCCGTCTTATCTGGGCCGAAATTAATAAATTTGTATAAGCCTATGTATATTTTATCTAACTATTTTGGTTGCATTTTATAATTATATCCATATTAAAAATTATAAATACCAAAATACCTAACTATTCATTTACTTATATTCAATTTTCAGAGATATCAGAATCTGAGAGAGAAGTAAATAATATGAAATAGAAAATGTTCATACGTTTAAAGTAATTATCGATATCTGAAGTTTTTATTGCCGTAACCCTTCCAGGTATAGCCTGAGGCCTTCCTTAAGGGGTCTACAGACGATTCAACCAACCAACCGACCTTCGCGGTACACTTTGAAGATTGCCATACGAACTCGTAAAATTGCTGGAGCCAATATTATCGACGGTTTGAAGACGTTGGAATTCCAGCAGACCAGCTAACTTTTACGAGCTGTCATGGCAATTTTCAAAGTGTACCGAGAAGGTTGTCTGGTTGGTTGGTCGGGTTGTCTGTAGACCCCTTTATATCTACGTCGCGTCGGTACTTTTTTTTATACAAGGCAATTATTTATTTGTTATTTGATTATTTTATTTTGATAAAATTATCGAATTTATTACCTCTGTATTGTATAGTTCAGCGAAGAGATGTTTACCTAAACCAGTGGATACTACAAAAAAATACCCGACCTGCGCTGCACTTTATATAGTGGTCTACAGACGATCCAACCAGCCAACCGACCTTCTCTGTACACTGAATATTGCTATGCGAACTCGTAAAAGTGAGCTGAGATGCTTTGAAGACGCTGGAATTCCAGCAGACCAGCTCACTTTTACGAGTTGTCATGGCAATTTTCAAAGTGTACCGAGAAGGTTGGTTAGTTGGGTGGTTGGATCTCTGTACACCTCTTTATACCTTCCGCGCCGGCCTCATTGTTCGTCCGAAAGTGCGAAAGCGAAAAACGCTTTGACCGGCATGTGCCAGCTCAATTTTTTGTGCCAATTAAGGAAATGTCTACTTCTCTTATATGTTCCTTTCCAACTATATCAACATTTTACAGGATTATTTATAGGAAAATAGAAACGGAAAGAGATAGATATTATATGTTTCCGCTCCTATAGTAATGCCCCTGCTCTTTATTGTAGCCGCTGGCCACTCGGGGCCGGATTATCCATATGGCTAACTAGGCTACAGCCTAAGGGAGACAATGCAATATTTCTCTCGTCCACCGCTCGTAATTATTATTCTCGTTATTTCGAATTTGGACAAAAAAATATTTTTCTAGATTTCTCCCCTCCCCCCTCACCACGTCAATTGTGAATCTGGATTAAAAAAAATTTTGCCCCCGCTCCTCAGTTTTGAATCTGTATAAAAAATGTTTTTCAGATTTCTCCCCCTCACCTCATCAATTTTGAAACCGGGACAACTCTCTCGCTTATCATTTTTTTCCATTATGAATAAGAGGGCGCAAGTATATGATTAGCCTAGGGGCGCGTCGATCCTTAATCCGGCCCTGTTCAGAAACCTTTTGATTTACAGGGACGCGACTTACACATATTGCCAATAATACAAGCTTAGTTTTACATTATATTACATTACATTACATTTGTTCTGCACGTACACAAACACGCTGGAAGCCATTCATAAACACGTACAAAGATTACGCGTTACCTCGTTGTTAGGACCTTCAAGCACTTCTTTTCGTTAAAACCACTCATAAGATCGGCTCAATGCAATAGGAATTTTTGATCAGCATGACTTTAACTACAAAATAACAAAGTTTCAGCCAATCTCACCGAAGCATGCCGAAATATGACATATACAGGGTACGCCACTTAAAACTCCCCAGACCTGTAACTTTTTTATTTTTGAAGAGATGACCATGTTGGGCACATCAAATTGTAGACATTTTTAAAGCCTTTAAACATGTGATTTAAAAAAAAAATTTGAAAAAATTGTTAAAAAAGGAAACTTAATTTCTATGAATATTTTTTTACCTCACCCTGTACATGAACTGTGTTAATGTTTTCTTATAAAGGTTTTAATTAGCTTCAATTTATGTTATTAAAATAAAAAATTTAAAAAAATAAAAATTTTGTAATTTCCTATTTACTACATTTTAATATAAGTTTGTTTTTAAAAATATTTATTTCTTTTGTTTCTTGTTGCTGTTTTGCGTTGAATATTGTTTGTAATATGTTTTTTACAAATAAAGCATAAAATTATTATTTACATTCTTTTCAAAGTTATTTAAAAAAAAAAATCAGTTTATAATCGGAAAGAGTGTTTTTAATTCCTTTCTCTAAAATCAAAAAGAATTTCGAATATGACGTAATCACATAAATTGAAGCTAAATAAAAACTTTATAAGAAAACATTAACGCAGTTCATGTACAGGGCGAGGTAAAAAAATATTCAAGGAAATTAAGTTTTCTTTCGTAACGATTTTTTCAATTTTTTTTTTCACTCTGTACACATGTTTAAATGCCTTAAAAATATCTACAATTCGATGTGCCCAACATAATCGTCGCTTAAAAAATAAGAAAGTTACAAGCCTGGGGAGTTTTAAGTGACGCACCCTGTATATTTCACTAAAAATTGATATAAAATTCTGAAAATTGCTTTAAAAGCTTTATGGGACTTGAACAAAAATATTTCGATCCTTGCAATTTTTTTGCTAAAGTTACTAGTTTGAGAGTAAAAAATTCCTGAATGTCCAAAATGACGCAAATTACCTAACTTTGACAAGCTGTATCTCAAAAACTGTCCATAGGATCGGCTTGATGTGATAAGAATTTCTGATTAGTATGACTTAAACTACAAAATAGCAAAGTTTCAGCCAATTCCACCGAAACACCATTTTCATCGGTTTTGTTCCGGGATCCTTTACAGGGGTTAGCTTTCCACAATTTGTTAATTTTCTACAAATAGTGCAATTTGTTTTGCACAATGTTCATATTCCTGTTAAATTTTCTCAAATTTAATTAGCAAAATTAATAATTTGTATCGTAAATCCCCTGTATACTTATCCATGTACCGCTTTTTGGTAGTGTTGGCGCCCTGAAGTATATCAAATAATCACAAGAGACACTTGTAATAAAGTATCTCCAGAGATTGTCGAAGAGGGCTTTAGATTAAATTAGATAGCCCTGCATCGGAAAGTATGATCAGTTATCCATAGACTGGTCTCACGTCAACGTGGAGTATACAACAACCAACTAAATGAAATTGAATTCAAATTTTACAATAGGAATAAGATCTTGTTCTACAATGTTGTGCAAAATTGACCAGAAATACAAGCAAATATTTATTGATGAGTGGAATACTAGACATGTTCTCAGGATGTCTGTTGTTGAATTCAAAAACAGTTTTCAGTTTGGGTAGACAGTTTCAATTTGAAACAGATGCTTCTACTACTAATGAGTAGGCATTAGTAATAAACAGTCTACCCTATGCCCAATATGCACGTGGAGAGTTTGACTCCCAATAACTTTCTGTCTTATTGGAGACTGTATTTACCGTAATTGCACATCCCATAAATGATTTCTTCGTAAATGAGGTCATCATCAAGTCAAAGAAGTTAAATGTGTGTTTTAATTCCAATAATTCCTTATATATTTCAGTAAGACCTCCAGTAAGATCCTGCAGAGCTTCAGAAATATATCCACCCTCTATATTTTTGTAGGAGCCATACAACCTGGAAGCGTTAGCATGATGTATGAAATTGCAAAATCATTATTTTACGGATTTAAACTAGACTGTTTCTGCGATAGTCTCTTCAACAACTTCGTTGGATTAACCAGAATATTTTGTTAAACTTACTTTGCATATGCTTTTTCCAACAAAGGCGTCCAAAATTCATTTGATTGCTTCGATTTCAAGAAAAATAATTTTCCTTTATAAGTAGGTAATCTGTCATCTATAACAACGTCTATCCATCTGCCATATTGCCAAAATCTAAAATAAAAAAAAAGAGAAAAAATGAATTTAAACTTATTAAGAGATAAAATATATGCATAAAAACTAATATCGATTTTTTTTATAAGAGTCAAGTACTGGAGTCACATGCAGATCAGAATAACACTAAAGACCTGTTCAAAACGCTAAGGATGACTATACATAAATTCCAACTCAAAACTTCGTCAACTAAGGACACCACCGGCACTCTAAGAATTGAAAGGGATCTAATTATTGAAGTTTAGTGCCTAATACTGCTAAAAATTTTTTAGCACTAACCATTCTGACTCAGATGACTGACAGCAGGATTACGAACAAGAACCTACAATAATACAGAAATTGAAAGTGGAGACCCAAGTAGCAGAAATAGTTGTATTTTGGCCATCATCATGTTGCAGTAGCTAAAAAGAATGGCTATTTAGTTTTTTTTCTATCTATTTATTTAACGTCGGCCTATTTCCGCTACCAGGGCCTATCACCGACGCACAGTGGGGCAAATAGCTCATTTTTTGGACAAGCGATAATTCCCAAGCCTGGAATTAATGAAATTAAAAAAATTTTTTTTAAACTCTTCGTTATAAAATTGCCTTTAATTCTATCGAGCCCGAATTTTGAAATTGAAAAATTAAAGGACTTAAATTTTGAAAGTAAATTAAAATTTTATCAAAAGATTGTTTAAAATTATAAAAAATTGTTACTTGGGGGGGTTTTTTGGTTTCTAATCTCATTTCTGATCCCCGAATTTTGCGATTCAAAAAACCAAGATAGCGGATCCAACATGGCGGCCATAATATTTTTTTAAATGAAATGTACATGCACAAACTGTTAAAAATTGTTATTTAGGACTTTTAAGGGTTTCTAATCGAGAATCTGAAATGTAAATTACGTAATATCGTAATCCAAAATGGCGAATCCAATATGGAGGCCATAATATTTTTTTAATTGACATGTAAATGCGCAAATTGTTAAAAATTGTTACTTGGTTTTAGAGATTGCTGGTTATGAATCTGAAGTCCAAATTACGTAATATCGAAATCCAAGATGTCGGATCCAATATGGCGGCCATAATATTTTTTTAAATGAGATGTACATGCGCAAATTGATAAGAAATGTTACTAAGGGTTTTTAAGGGTTTCTGACCATGAATATGAAGTCTAAATTATGTAATATCGTAATCCAAGGTGGTGGATTCAATATGGCGGATCCAATATGGCGGCCAAAATATTTTTTAAAATGAAATGTACATACGCAAATTATTAAAAAATGTTATTTAGGAGTTTTAGGGTCTGCTGAACATGAATCTGAAGTCTAAATTACGTAATATCGAAATTCAAGATGGCGGATCCAATATGGTGTCCGTAAGTTAAAATAGAATGATAAATAAAGAAAGAAATTGCTAAAAATGTTTACTCAGGGGCTTAATTCGCTAATCTTGTTTCGGATATTTTAGTTTCGTCACTTTGGAAACAATAATATCGGATTCAATATAGCTGTTATAAATTTCAAAAAAAATAACACGTAAAAAATCATTAAAAATTAGTTCCTAGAGGTTTCTGATTCCGCAGTTAAAATTTCGTAATTTTGAATTCTAGGGTTGCATTTTCAGTATGTGCTAAAATGAAATAATTAATACTTCCTCTTTTCTTATGAGATATTTAAATCTGGATATGCACTAAAAATATATCACATTGCTCACATTTGTAAAGTTACTCTCAGTGTAACTTCAAAACGAAAAACAAATTGTAACAGTTTCCTTCTTGATTTGTCATTCTTTTTTAACTTACGGACACCATATTGGATCCGCCATCTTGGATTTCGATATTACGTAATTTGGACTTCAGATTCATGATCAGCAATCTCTAAAACCCCCAAGTAACAATGTTTAACAATTTGCGCATTTACATGTCAATTAAAAAAATATTGTGGCCGCCATATTGGATTCGCCATTTTGGATTACGATATTACGTAATTTAGATTTCAGATTCTCGATCAGAAACCCTTAAAAGTCCTAAGTAACAATTTTTAACAGTTTGTGCATGTACATTTCATTTAAAAAAATATTATGGCCGCCATATTGGATCCGCTATCTTGGTTTTTTGAATCACAAAATTCGGGGATCAGAAATGAGATTAGAAACCAAAAAAACCCTCCCCAAGTAACAATTTTTTATAATTTTAAACAATTTTTTGATAAAATTTTAATTTACTTTCAAAATTTAAGTCCTTTAATTTTGAAATTTCAAAATTCGGACTCGACAGAATTAAAGGCAATTTTATAACGAACAGTTTAAAAAAAAAATTTAAATTTCATTAATTCCAGGCTTGGGAATTATCGCTTGTCCAAAAAATGAGCTATTTGCCCCACTGTGCGACGCCAGGAGACGAGCTACCCCCATCCTGGAAATGTTGCCGAACCTCTTCTTGTAAGAAGAGGAGGGACATTTTACTTGCCTAACATTTAATAGACAAGGGATCTCCTGCTTTACATCCCCTCCGAAGGATGGTATATCCACTACGTAATCCTCGTCTGAAATTACGTTTCTTCCGCGTATACACTGATATACAAGCCGCTAGAAGGTGGGACGAGATCGCTGTGTTTCCCAAGATGAGTGGGTCACCCATCCAAGTACTAACCGCGCTGCACGTTGCTTCACTTGGAGTATCCATGATACATACAACAACAAACAAACAAAACAGATTTTATTCTTAAGTTTAGTACAACTATGTGCCTTGCCGGATCCTGGCCCGGAGCCAACCAAACAACCACGGCACGTGGTGCCGTGGTGAATATAAGGTGGGACGGGGCAGGTCCGGTTCGCCTTAACGGTTAACGGGGGGGGGGATTAGCTCTCTAATAATAATATTAAAAATTGCTGTATTCGCAGAGACCTAATTAAAACTAATACAACACAGTGAAGACGCATCTACGCTCGCCCCCTGGCTATTTAGTTACAGTGGCGATTATTAAAACTGAATTATTACGTTCTGAAGACGTACTGGTAATGAAAATGGGATCATATCTTGGTCATCAAAACGCAACTGGAGCCAAATGGCCATAATGCATGTGCAGCTCATTTGGCTCTCTTTTTGATTTTCTGGCTGCTTTATTACTATATATGAAATGGCTCTTATGGCGAAAGGGGTGATATATCTACTTCACCGTGACTAAATCATGACTTTTAGCCCTAAAATAAAGCAAAAACACTATTATGGCCATCCTTTGGCTTTAAGCAGGTGTTGTTAGATAAAATGGACGTCTACTTTGTTCATCTTTAAAATTATATGAACATCATTATTGCATATATAGTCAATCGACACGGTTAAATCTTATCAACGCACGAATTTTTTCTGTAAACTTATATAAAATACTCATAAATACAGATAGCGGAGAGGATCTGGTTTTGAGATGAAACCGAATTTTTTTATTATTTTTTTTTTTTGACAGTTCGGTTACACGCGTTCTCTTTTATCATGTTATCAACTTAGTTCAGCTTAATCACACAGGATGGCGGAGGAATTCGCATTTAAAATTCGCAAAAACACGTTTTTCCAAGATAACTTTGTTATTATTGACCTGACGAAAAAAAAGTAAAATTAAAAATTGAAGATCTCGAGGAAGCGCATAATCTAGTAGTTTTTTCAAATCGGACGGTAACTTTCGTGAAAATTTTTTTTGAAAATACTCGTTATTTTGCCCTAACACTAATACACAAAAAAGTAATTCCTTAATTTTTTTACGAAAAAAAGAAGTTAGGGGGATGAGATTTTTTGGGGTAGGTAAAATAGATAAGAATTGATGGAGCCGGAGGATCGGGGTGGTGGGCCAATTAGGGAAGGAGAGGGAGGTAGGGAAAGAAAATTATTCAACCTCCTCGAACTTTTTTCCCTGTCGTGCGATTTTCAAAAACCAAAATGGAATTTGTTCGTTATTACGTCTAATATTTGACTGATTACTTTTATTTTATTTTTTTCAAATAAACAAACTTGTGGGAGGGGAAAAACCTTTTGCATTTTTTTTTTCAAATGCGTTTTTGAGTACGAAGGAAAGGGCTCAGAAGAGAATTTTTTTTACAGGTAAGTACGATTTTTTTATCTTTAATTTAAAAAAAAATTATCGCATTCCAAGCAATAGGAAGGGAGGGAGGGGGCATAATGCGTTTGCGGGAATAGGGGGTTAAGAAAAAGGAGTGCATTTTTCTAGTTTTAGGTGTGTATTGGATATATAAAACAATTATTTTTCCGCTTAACTCGCTCTAACTCAAAAACGGCACAATTGATTATTCTCAAATTTTTACCATGTTATTACTGTATATTTGTTAACATAATGTGTTAATATGTAGGTCAAATTTTAATAAGTGAAGGAAGCATTATTTTTTTTCTAAGGCTATGTCGAAAATTTGCATTTTCAAATGTAACATGCGGAAAACTTTTTTATCTTTCGAAATAGATACCAAGTGTATCGAGAAGTAACGAAGATAAAAGATGGACGTAACTTTTTTATTTGAAACTTTTTTTTCTAGAATTAGCAGTTTTCGAGAAAACTGCAAATGAGTGATTGTTGGCCAGGTACTGCAATTAATTGCTATTAGATTCCACACGTTCTTTATGATCTCTTTTTTTTCAAAGGGTATGGTCGTGTAATAGATGGAATTTTAGCTTGAAATCCAAGGATTGCAAGTTTGAAACACAGGTAGGTTATTATAGACGTAGTTGATTCTATTTACTTTTTTTTATACTGACAAATGTTTTATCAAATAACATTTAAAATGTCCAAAAATTAACATTCACAAAAAACTGAGATGAGATTTCTAAAGAATGTGCAACAATTATATAAAAAGTTAAACAAATCGGCGAAGAGTTTTTAAAACTTTTAATTTGCCAACCGTGAAGGAGTGACACTTTTAGATATTGAAGTGGGAATACACGCAAAACCTATTTAATGATAAAGAGATGATAAAGAATGTGGAATCTAATAGCAGTTAATTGCAGTACTTGGCCAACAATAACTCATTTGCAATTTTCTCGAAAACTGCTAATTCTAGAAAAACTTTTGACCTACTCTCTCTTTAACTCTCGACTCTTTGACCTACATACTAACACATTATGTTAACAAATATATAGTGATAACACGATAAAAATTTGAGAATAATCCATTGTGCCGTTTTTGAGTTAGAGCGAGTCCAATACACACCTAAAACTAGAGAAATGCGCCGCGAAAACTCGTGACGGTGTTAAATAATTATTTATAATAAGTTTAATATTTGATGGAGGGTAGACTGACAAAATATTAAGATGGAAAAAAGATTTATATATCCGAATATTAAGCTCCGAAGTCCCTATCCTTTTTCCTTAACCCTTCATTCCCGCAAAGGCATTATGCCCCTCCCTCCCTTTCTATTGCTTGGAATGAGATATTTTTTTTAAATTAAAGATAAAAAAATCTCACTTACTTGTAAAAAAATGTCTCTTCTGAGCCCTTTCCTTCGTACTCAAAAACGCATTTAAAAAAAATGCAAAAGGTTTTTCCCCTCCCACAAGTTTGTTTATTTGAAAAAAATAAAAAAAATTATTCAGTCAAATATTAAACGTAGTAACGAACAAATTTCATTTTGGTTTTTGAAAATCGCACGACATGGAAAAAAGTTCGAGGGGGTTGAATAATTTTCCTTTCCCTACCTCCCTCTCATCCCCTAATTAGCCCACCACCCCAATCCTCCGGCTCCATCAATTCTTGCCTATTTCACCTACCTCAAAAAAATCTCATCCCCCTAACTTCTTTTTTTCGTAAAAAAATTAAGGAGTTACTTTTTTGTGTATTAGTGTTGGGGCAAAAAAACGAGTACCGTCCGATTTGAAAAAAAATTTACCAGATTATGCGCTTCAGCGAATTTTTCAATTTTTAATTTTACTTTATTTTCGTCAGGTCAATAATAAGTTATCGTGGAAAAACGTGTTTTGGCGAATTTTAAATGCGAATTCCTCCGCCACCCCGTGTGATTAAGCTGAACTAAGTTGATAACATAATAAAAGAGAACGCATGTAACCGAATTGTCAAAAAAAAATTTTAAAAAGTTGGTTTCAAAACTCCTCTTTTTCTCGCCAGATCCGCTCCAGTAAGAAGGACCTCCAGAAATTTCTAAATTTTAGGTATAATTAAATTAATTTGATTAATTAATTTAATATACATACAAACAATTTGTAGTTTCAAGAAGAACAATCGATGGTAAGATTATTAAAACCTACTAAAATATCGAATTAGTAAATCAAAACGTTATTTTATAGGTATAATAAATAAAGTATTGAAAATGAACGTAATGGTCGTCGTTCTTCTTGATTGATAGAAAACATGGCGGCAAGTTGTCATCATTTGGCATATGGTTTCGCTAATGATGCTAGAAATAAGCCAGAATATGACTGCAAGAGATCTAATAAACTTTTCGTCAAATGGCAAATTTAACAGGTCATATTAGCCAAACTATTACCAGAAAATTGGTTGAAGTGGTTAGCGAGTTCTCGCATCAAAATACGGCTAAACTATGAAAGATAAACCTCTCTTTTTTACATTTCCTTTAACTGCTTTTGTATGGAACGAGTTACTTTGTATTTTGACATTTGTTTCTCCGACGTTTTTACATTTCCTTTCTCCAACCAAATTAAAATTTGTTACTAAACTTTCTGAAAATATATTGCGTGGACGAAACCATCGAGGAGCAAATTAAAAATGTCCAGCCTTTAGTGAGTTTAAGGTTGTAAACAAGATTGTATATGTTGGAGCCATTGTTAAGAATTGATTAGGTGGAGAATAGATAGAAAGATCGGCATCTTGCCAGTTAAGCGAAATGGTCGCAACAGAAATATCACGAAACATGCAAATATCAAACTTGCTAGCGGCCTAGTTTTCTCCATATTTACTTACGCCTCTAAGATATGGACTGTTACAGAGGTAGACGAACGGCTCACTGATACTTTGGAAAGATTGGTCTGATGAGGTGTTACGAATTGTTTAGAACGTCGCATCAATAGCTCGATGTATAAGAAATACGTCGCCAAAAGTCTCTCCGTTATCCTTTTCTTCTGTATTTTGCCATATTAACGGAGATGAGAATAACAACAGCTAGTAGTTTGTTTGTAAAGACGTGAATATTAAGAAGAAAAGGAATTCAAAATAATAGGATTGAAGTTACGATACGATATAGGACGTCAATAGAAAAAGAATGCAAAATATTTTTGAAATTTGTTTAATGAACTTTAGTCAGCAGAGCAGCTATTGTAAATAGTAAACAGTAGTGGAGATAATATATAGTAAATAAGCAAAAATGATTAAAATGCTTTAGATTCTAAGAAAATTAGGATCAACGAAAAGTTTTATATATTGTATTATTAATAACAATAACGCCTTAAATAACAACGCTACAACTTGCTGTGGTTCTCGATGTAGTAGACGTGTGAACTTTAAATTGTAAAAGTTGCCCAAGATTTAATACCCCAATCTTTTACAGAATATCTCTTTTTGTTTTCGAAAAAAATAGCCCTGGGAATTTTAAGTCGGACATTTTGTACATCGAATATTCATTCAAATTTAATATCTAAAAAAATATGTTACCACTAATTTATACCTAAAATGAAAAATCCCAGCATAATCTTGTTGAAATTTCTGATCTAGTGGTACGATTAATTCCATTAGTTTATGGTTGCGTGATACATCCGCAAGTGCTGCCAAAAACCAACAATCGCCGAGATCACCTTGATTTACGTCAAATCGATCTGCTCCATCACTGATAAATTTTGGATTTTCTGAAATTTCCTGTCAAATTACACGTAGATTTAATACATTAATTAAGTAACCGAAAATAAAACTTCTTTACAATTAGGTAGTTACTAAAAAATATGAAATACTTATTTTAATATTCTCTAAATATTAAACAAAACTCCTATAAATACCTTGGGTCGTAACCACTGTATGCTACTTCTCATGCGTTCCCAATATTCACCCATTTCAATATTGTTTACTGGAAATTGAGGATCTTCAAATAGCTCTCCTTTTGAGAGATGATATTTTTTCAACTGATTATAGTTTTGTAGAACTCCTCTAGGTTTTAGTCCTGAATATTTTTCTCCTAACTATTTAAAAATATATTATTACGTATTTTAACAAGTTTAATAAAAGTGTGTTGTGTTGTCAAGGTAAGTTTTGGACTGAAGTTAAAGTTTTCTATCGGGTCTATTTGATGAAAAAAAATGCTCATCGAGTACATCCTCCGTTAAAATGGATTAGAAGATTAAGAAAAAGAAGAATTACTCTCTGTTGGATTATGTTACTACTAGTCAACCATCCTAGGATGGCAAGTAGCCGCACAGAGAGAGAAGAAATATCGTCACTGTTGGACAGAGACACACAAGATTCTTCTTAAGCTAGCTAGCTAGCTAGCTTAAGAAGCTTAGAAATCTTGTTTGTCTCTATCCAACAGTGACGATATTTCTTCTCTCTCTGTGCGGCTTCTTGCCATCCTAGTATGGTTGACTATTACTTAAATACAACAATATTAAAGCGAGCCTTATTACTTCCACACCCAATTCAATTCAATTCAATTCAAAAATGTTTTATTACAGTTAATAATACAAAAGTGCGCCTGAGTCAAGTCCCGATTCAGAGCCGACCACACCACCACGGCGTGCAACGTCGTGGTAGATGGGTGGTCGGGTGAAACGGGTTTAACTCCGGCTTAAACAATAAATGAAGGATTATAAGGTTAGAACTCCTGTTCTTTGGAACAAAAAACTTAAATCTAACAATTTGGCGAACTATAACTAGAATGAGTTTTAAAAACACTTAAAAATTACACTAATGTTTTAGTTTGCACAGCACACGCGCACAGTTTTAAAAATTGGATTATTGATACGGGAAAAGACTTAATGAAAAAACCCGTTCGAGCCAATGACAGTATTCTTCCGATGGTCTGCCTGCCTTCGGAAAGATAGGGTGGAGAGGAAGTTGTGATTTAAATAAAAAGTTTGATTTACAAGAAGTTACTGGTCGAGAGGGGATTTTGAAAGAGAACAAAAAGGGACAAAAGAACAGAAATTAACAAAATTAACAAAAAGGTGACTAATAGAGGGAACAGAGAAAGGGTTTGAGAATAAAAAGTGGTGAAAGCTAAAAGTTGGTTAAATGGAAATTTTGGTATAGGAAAGATTTTGCTAGGGAGGTTGCCGAAAGATAGGCAACCAATGGAAGTACAGTAACACAAAAAAAAAATGAAAATTTTTATTGTTCAAAAAGGCTTAAACTGACATGAAACGTCGAGATTTTAAACTTGAGGGGGGAAAATGTCGGTATGTCGGTCTGTCTGTAACTTTTTTGTGCACAAGATTACTCTGGAACCGTTTAACATATTGACTTGAAATTTAGTACACGTATATTTCTTATTTATCTCAAATCAAAAATCAATTTGATAATTTTTTTTGACCTATAAAAACCCTTTCAAATTCAGTAACCATGCTACAATATTAAATGATATGTTACTGTAAGGCATCGAGTAATAGATATTAATTAAACCATCTTTATCGAGAGTTGATTTTAACTGCAACATCGCAAAATAGGCTTTATTTAATTGATTACACACATGATTTATATGCCTAGGCCAGGATAATTTTGGATCGACAATAGTGCCAAGTAATTTTGCTGATTCAGACCAAATGATATTTTCATTAATCATAAAGTTGTTGGTAATAAGACTTTGAAGGTGAAAGTTTAAGTACACAGTTTTTTTTCATTTAAAATGAATTTGTTTCTCTGACACCATACCCTTAATGACACAATCACTTTATTAACAATACTTTGTAGTTCCTCGGGGTGTCCGCTGACACAGTAATTGTTGTGTCATCAGCAAACATCGTGATATGACCATATTTCATATGGCTGGGTAAATCATTAATGTACAAAATAAATAATAATGGACCCAATACGGAACCCCAAGCGCAAGCCAGATTTTTCCCCGTTTAAGTTTACAATCAAGGATCTATTTTCCATATATGACATTAGCCATGAGAGAATGTTGTCTCTAACACCAATACTATATAATTTATGACTCAATATTTCTTTATTGATAGAATCAAAAGCTTTGGTAAGATCAAACAATAGTGAGATCACGTACTTGCCCTGATTCAAGCACTCATATACATATTCTAGCAGATGACAGTATGCTGTTTCTACCGACTTGTTTGATCTAAATAAGAGAGATATAAAAAATTTGAGAAATTGCTTCTTTCCCCATAAACCAGTGACTAAAAAAATGGGCATCAAAAAAATATCTCGGAAGTTATAAACTTTGATAAAAAAAAAACACACCTTCTTTCATACCCTGTAGATAGTAAAAAATGTGTATTTAAATTCAACATAAAAATTCGCATGGTCCGTTTCAATTGGCAAACAGTTTAGATTTTCAACTTTTATTTTTAGTAATTAATCTTTATATATTTCATTGCATGCAGCTGTATTATTTTCAAATATTTTTCTTTATTTTTGCTTAAACAGTTTTCATATACTGTTCATTTTATTTATAACATAAATTCAAAAACCTCTAATGTATTACTGCACTGAGAGATTTAGGCTTCATATCAGATAAGAATTGGTTATATTATGCACATATAGATAAGATTTAAGCATTATCAGGAATTATCGAAATTTTATAAATCCTAAATCAAAATATCGCTGTGGTGTCTACGTTTTTATGTATGCTGTCTTTTGTTAATTTGGAAATTATATTATCTTTGCTACAATTACCAGTATAATTTTTTTTATATTTTTGGGATCAATTAGCCCTTGAAAATTCGTCTATGCAATTATAATAATAATAGTAATAATAATGATAACTTACTGGTCACCATGGTCTTTTAACTCCATGAAAAAAATATACAAATAAAATACATGTACACGATACAACACAACACAACGCAACACAACAAAAATATTAATATAAATTACATGCAAATTCAATCTGACAAATTCTAGCACACATTGGCTAAGCGATGTAATTTTATTTTTATTTTTATTTAACTCTGTAAACTGTTAAACTATCATTTTATACATATACAAGGAGTCCATTAAATAATGGGCCATACCTCATCAGACGGTTCCTTGAGTAAAAATAAGTCGTTTTAACTAAATACACTTTAGTAGCATGTTGCTTCTTTAAAACGTCAAAATCAATTTTTTTTTAATGTTTTTATTTTTTACATTTTAACTATCATTCAGTGGCGTAGCCAAGGGAGCACCAGGCCGGAGCACAACCTCCCCCACCGAAATTGTCAGCATAGGTACTAATTCTGAGTTATAAATTTATTCAGATGTCATTCTTAACATGTTAGCTACAAAAAGTAAGAGGCGACTGACATTTACAGTGTAGGATGTAGGTACATCTCATCTACAGTTCGATTAAATTTTTATTTGCCCCCCCCCAAGTCAAAATTCTGGCTACGCCACTGCTATCATTGCATTTTACTGTCAGATTTAACCGTGCATCTACTAAATTAAAATAATTTAAACTTAACATAATTGGGTATATTGTGCCGCAAGGAATTGAAATGAATGTTTTTCGAAAACGATTCATTTTACAGATATAAAACAAGTGTACCTTTTTTTACGTAGAATTAAAAACTACATTAAAAAATATATTACTTTATTAGAAAGTTTATCCTCAAATAAATAATGACCAAAACAAAACAAAACTAAGACGTTCCCAACACCTACGTTATTTGTCTAAATTATTAACACAACTGTTCTTAGCATTCCAAAAAAAAACACTATATACCAAATTTGGATCAAGTCGCTTAAATAGTGATAGAGATATAACAAAAGATAAATAAAAAAATGTTTCCTTTGACGTCCCATAACTTTTTAAGAAAGCAACATGTTACTAAGATATGTTTAGCTAAAACGACTTATTTTTACTCAAGGAACAAACTGTTGAAGTTATGGCCCATTCTTTAATGGACACCCTGTATATCAATCTCTTTTCATATACATATTATTACGATTGTTATATTCGTGGTTTCGCTATTCTTTGTATATTCGATCAGATGTGCCTTTATTATAAAAACCGCTGCCCAAAGAATCACTACTTCCACACCCAAATTTTCCCATTCAAGTCTCACTCAACGGAAAAATTTTGTATGTGGAAATAATTGTTTATGGAACTTTAATAATATAATATTTGAAATTGTCTACCCCAAAAACCCATGAAACGATATCCCACACCGGTGGTGGGGTGGGGGCGGTGATAGGGGGTGGTAGTGGGGGTGGATGAACAAAAAAATTTGTTGAGATTTTTGGTTCTTGTACACACAATAAATCACAATTTTGTTTCACTCCCATTAATAATGGAGTAGGGTGGTACTGGAGGTGGCTAATACCAAAAAATGTCTTGAAACCTTATAGCTCTCTTGTATATACTAAATATCAATTTTATGGACTCTTACCTACTTGATTGATCTATTTTCCCCAGTTTACCCTTCAACCCTTCAACGCATTAAGATTAAAATATAATCTAGTTTTAGATCATGTTAAAATACATACGTGTACCAAATTTCATGTCAATATCTTAAACGGTTCCAGAGTAATCGTGCGCACAAAAAAAGTTAGACAAACCAACGACAGACAGACTGACAGACAGAAAAATTTTTTTCGCTCAAACCTAAAATCTCGACGTTTCATGACATTCTAAGCCTATTTGAACAATAAAAATATTCAAAATTTTTTTGTCATTACTATACTTCCACCGGATATGGAAGTAATTAAATTGCAGTAAATTATTTCGGTAAATTATCCAGAACGAACTCCACAAGTATCAAATTAATGGAAATTTCATAAACTTTTAGAAAGTTCTCTTGATATTTACTGCTGCAATACTTATTTTTCGAGGTACCTATTTGTAAAAACGCGCGTCAAGTATATTTTTCAGCATCTTGATGTTAGTGGAAACTACTCCGCTGTTAATAAACGAATTTTACAAAATTCTGTACAGTGCGATCGATTTTATGAACAAACTTTTAAGCCATAAAACTATAATAAGAAAATGATAATTATTATGAAAGATTTTGTTGATATAAATAAATTAATTTGTTAATAAAATAGTTGAAAGGTAACAAGAGGAATCCTAGGTTCCGAACAATTTTCCTGATATTTATATATTATTCAATTGTAGACCGGGTGTCAACGATCACTTTCCGGCTGCCATTTCTTTATTTCCTAATGGATCAATCTGAAGATACGCATGTCACATGTTACCAATACGACACTTCTTTCCATGTGTCATGTTTCTGCGACTTCCTGTTTCACCGGAAGTGACCCCAACTTTTTGATTCTTGAGGTCGTAGGCATTTTTGACGTAAGAGCCGTAGTTTTTGAGATATTTAACATTTAAGCTACCCAGCAAACATAAATATATAGCATATACGTAAATGCTACGTAAACTAAGTTTCGCAGAAGTAACATGCTATGTAAAATGTGACGCATAATCATATGTGCATACTCTGCGAAATGTCAGCAACATGTGCATATGATTTTTACATAGTGAAGAGGTAACACTGTGACCTCACGGTATGGAACAAATGACGTAGCGTATATGTATATTCAACCACTTGCTATGTAAACCATACGTAACTAATTGTATCTCTTTATGATGTAGCATATATGTATATTCAACCACTTGATAGTGACCTTACGCTACGTAACTTATACACTTTTTATCTCTTTATGATGTAGCATGTATATATTTTATCCACCTACCGTGTGTTCAAAATAGCATATCCCAGCACTTTTTAAATATTGATACTACACAATTGGATTTTTAAAGTTAGATATATGAATAAAGTTCCTTATAAGTTATACAGAAAAATATATTTCTTTAGAAAATTACCGAAGTTGACACCAAGTTTTATTTTTAAGTCGGATACCTTATTTAGAGAGCCGAGTAGTTTTATATTTTGAATGAAAATTTTTTTGTACAAAAATGGTTATATTTAAAATATAAAACTATCTAACTTTCTAAAAATGTTCAGAGGTATTCTACTTAAAAATAAAAGTTGATGTCTCCTCCAGTTATTTCCTAAAGAATATCAATTTTTCTGGACAATTCATGAGGAATTTATATTCATATATTTAACTCCAAGAATCCAGTTCTCTAGTATCAATATTTAAGAAGTACTATAGGGTGCTATTTTGAACATTATGATAGGTATATAAAACAAATACATACTACATCAAAAAGAGATAAAAAGTATATAATGCAAGATATGGTTGTCTGATTTGTCAACATATATTAGCTTAGGAAAGATTCTCGAATTGAATGACAGTTTAAACTAAGTTAATTAGTATCAACAAAGTTTCAATTCCATCTTAATCTCTGCATATCCCAGTAGGTAAACCAGGCATTAGGCGTTGTCCTCGACGTTGTCATCTATATGTTCTTTAGAAAGCAGCTATACGATATTTTTTCTTCTCCAATGATGTATACCCACCTACCTACCTTGCCTTGCATTCCTAGTAAAGCTCAAATTTCATTTAATTTATTTTATTAACTATTGATTTAGGAGAGATTAATACTAGTGTCTTTTGTGTAACTAATCTATATTCAAGTTAACTAAGCATCTACAATAAGTGTTAAGCATTTCCCGAGTCATTTCTGATTGTACTCGTTCTTTGGTCAGCTTTCGTCACTCTGACATTTGCTACTTGAACATCAGTTACACAACCTGTGAAAATAATTGAAATATTAGTTTATTTCATATACGGGGTGCACCATTTAAAACTCCCCTGGCTTGTAATTTTCTTATTTTTTAAGGCATATCAAATTGTAGATATTTTTAAAGCATTTAAAAAAAAATTTTTTTGAAAAAATTGTTAAGAAAGATATCTTAATTTCCTTGAATATTTTTTTACGTCACCCTGTACATGAACTGCGTTAATTTTTTCTTATAAAGGTTTTAATTAGCTTCAATTTATATCATTGCGTCATATTCGAAATTCTTTTTGGTTTTAGAGAAAGGAATTAAAAACACTCTAAACTGATTTTTTTTTTTAAATTACTTGGAAAGGAATATAAATAATAATTTTATGCTTTATCTGTAAAAGACATATCACAAACAATATTCAGCGTAATAAAACAGTAACAAAAGATAAAAAAATATTTTTAAAAACTAACATATTAAAATGTACTAAGTAGGAAATTGCAATTTTTTTATTTTTTAAGTTTTTTTTTTTAATAACATAAATTGAAGCTAATTAAAACCTTTATAAGAAAACAATAACACAGTCCATGTACAGGGTGAGGTAAAAAAATATTCAAAGAAATTAAGTTTCCTTTCTTAACCATTAAAAAAAAAAATTAATCACTCTGTATCCATATTTAAAGGCTTTAAAAATGTCTACAAGTTGATGTGCCCAACATGGTCATCGGGGAAGTTTTAAGTGGTTTAAGAAACAGTAACAAGTATAGTGTAGTAAATCTGGTTATAGAGCTTGTATCCCTTTACTAAATTGTGAAGAAAACTAGATGCAAACTATTTTGATCAATTTGTTAAGTTATTAAACAATTTATGATAGCTTCAATAATAATATATATATATTAACAAAACTTTACGAAAACACGCTTCCAATGGAATGGAAAATTTGAGGTCGATCCGATAAGTTTCAGAAGTATACTACTTTAAACATGAACCGATGTGCTCAAAGTGCTGTCATTCAATACGAAAGTCTGTCTCAAAGTTGAGTTTACACTGTTAAAACCCAGCTATTTAAAATCAGATTTGTCTAATCTGCCAGAGATGGTGATTTGGGAACTATTGGAGTATTTCAACATAAGAGTATGCAGCATATAACTGCCGAAAAAAAGGGGAATGAAAATTCAACTAGGAGTGAATGACTTCACGCAGCGTTTATATTCTTGATTAATTTTAAAGCCGCTAGAGATCTTAAAATATCCTGGTTTTTTGAAATTCACTCTAAAATTAAGAGATTTTTTGCAAAATGTAATAAAAAAATATGCTAAATAAGCCCATTAAATCATCACACCAAATTTCAAGTGGAAATGTTTATAACAACGCCAAAAAAAACAATAACAAAGTCGAAAATTGAACCATTGACTGTTTAAGTGCATCAAGTTCTAGAACAATTTGTTTTAGAATGTAGATTTTTCTCCTACTCTTCAGTGGTGTTAACACAATTTTTTTAAACGTGAAGCGTGAAAAATATGCATTTGTTAAATAATTGCCAAAAAATTGTTTTAAATAATTTTAAATTACCTACTTATTTATGCAACAAGTGTGTAAAGCAGTACTTTTTTCATGCATAAGTTGTAGACGAGTACATCAATCTTGTGAGAATCCCATGATAAAAGTAGTTTCTTTAACAGTCATATAAACAAATTGTTAATTAACGCCACTGAAAAGTAAACAATCAACGATTCAATTTTCGAACTTGTTACTGTTTCTTAAGCTCTTTTTGTATAAATATTAAATTATATTATACTATTACATTCACCGAGAGCCATTTGATATAAGAAAATGTGCGGGGTCCTTCACCAAGATGATTTAATTCTACCAGAAGCATATTTTTAATAATGACAAATCTTAATTATCTTAATTTATTGCAACAAAATTAACCATAAAGGTTCAGACAATTCTAGTTTTCTTCGTAGTTTTATAATGATCAAATTAATTTTTTTAATGGCGATACAAGCAATATCATTAATCACAAGACAACAAAAAAAAAGGGCTGCGCTTTTGATCAGAACCATCTAATCCTGTTTTTTTAACATGTTGAGACCAATTCTGATATTAAAAAAAAATGTATCAGTTTTTGGTTACCACCTTTTATCCCCTAAAAAGGGGCACTGGTTTTGTCCTAAGGTTCTGATCTAATTTTTCTGAAATATTTTGACGTGCTGAAGCCAATTTTGGACAAAAAAAAAATTGCTGGAAAATATTAGCCTACTTTACACATACAAAACCTTAAAATACATGTACAATACAATAACGAACACAAAGTAGGTGCTATAAGATGTCGGTAAACAAGAACCATACCTATGCATAGTACTTCGCAAAAGCTTTTGGTCACTATTAAGATCTGGGTTTCCTTGAATTACAACTCCTTACGCTGGATTCAGTTGAACTTAATAATGTGGGAACAGCACCAACATACAGCTGTTGTGTAACAAAATCCATGTAATGATATAATTGTCTGTCGAGAATAACGATTGCCCGTGAAATAATTCTAACCTATAAAAATATTACGTTTCATTTAAATAAATATCTTTATAAAAACGGTACAACACAAACTTACTTTTGGGTCATTCACTGGAAAATGGTGCACCTCCAACAACCAAATTCGCAAACAAGAGGGCATGTTTATGTTTGCACCTAACCTCTACACTAATAAAACGTCCAAATAAAATAATATTTAAAAAAGTCACAACGCTTTATGGTTCACAGTTCTGCATCAAAGTTATTAAAAGACATCATCCACAATTTTTCACAAAAATGATCAAAAAACACAAACGTTAGATTTTACATCATTTTACACTGGCGTGCTGCGTGAGCGTGAGGCTGTGACACTGAGGCGCATAGATTCTGACGCGTTTCATGACTTCGATATCGTAAAATGAAGTAGGTAAACATTTTTTAAGTAAAATTATGTAGCAAATATGTAAACTTGTGTATAAGTAATTAAGTTAATATGTTGACTTAAATATGATATTATTTTACGTATATGCTATGTAAAATTATGTAAAATATTTTATATAAAAATGTTCTATTAATCTTACCTCTCAGAGAGGTAAAGTTACATTAATGTTTACTGGGTAAATACTTTGTCTTATAAACGTTCGGACGTCATCCCTATAAATTAGCAAGCCTCTGCATAATATAGAAAGTTTTGTGTGATGGATTTACTATTACATTGTCAAAAAAAAACGAAATCTAATTCATATGACATTATTCCGAAGTTAAAACCTCTAGTTACTGTACTATTATTGTAGTTTTATGGCCTGAAGATGTGAAATAGATATGTTCTTAAAACTTTTCCCTTACTCACGGATATTGTATTATTGAATGTAAGGCTCACTTTATCTGGTTATACGGTAACATGTGGATTAAAGCCTATTGTGTATTACTAAACAATGAAAAAGTTGATTTACAAGAAAAAGTAGCTATTGCTGACCATAATGATAAATGCTATTTGATGCCCTATAGGGAAGAAAAAGATCATCCTGGAATGGAAAAAGATACTTTAGAAATATACAGGGTGTTTCAGCTAAAAGTCCCCGGGTCATTATCTCGTAAAATAATAAAGATACTTAAAATTTGTAAATCGCGGATAATTGACACCAAAAAAGGTCTTAAATAACTGCAGTTAGAATTGTTCCTTCGCAGTGCACAGAGCGCTGCGGTGAGAAATTATTTTTCGATGGCTGGAACCTTGAAACACGATTCATACGATTAATGAATAAATTGTGAATAATTTTGACTATGTAAAAAATTTTGTAAATACCAGCCGTTTTGGAGCTACATGAATTTTTTTCTCAATTTTTTTGTCTCTGTAAATTTTGAAAACTTTGTAACTTTTCTGTTTATCATTTTAGAACACCAATTATTTAGAACTTTTATCTTATTATATTCCATACTTCTTGTATTATTACATATTTTGAAAATTTTTACTAATTTCAAATTTTAAAATTTAGTTGCATTTGAGAAATTCTGAAAATTATAATAAATAAATAATTTCTCACCGCAGCGCCATCTCTGTGCACTGCGAAGGAACAATTCTAACTGCAATTATTTAGGACCTTTTTTGGTGTCAATTATCCAAACACCCTGTATATCCTAAACGTCCAACAAACTACTTTTTATTAAATCCACATATTACATCGAAAATAGGGCACGACAATGGGGAGGCAGTACGAAATGCCCTGCAACATCTGTTTGCATTTTAATCAAGATTTCCTTCTTTATAAAATTGGCATTATAGAAAATGTGAAAACATAAGTGGCATATCATATTTTCAATCATATTTTTCTAGGTTGCCTTAGATATGATCACAAAAATTAATATCTTTATACAAAAATTATTCGAGAAAAAGCTTGTTATGGTCCCAAATATGAATTATATTTTAAGCTTTAAAACTAAGGATATACCTATATTTTTTTATCATGGAATTTATGAAAAAATGTGACATACAGATATAAGCAATAACTGCTAGTTGTTTAGGGAAATCGTTTCCTTTGTAGCCCATTTTAAATCCTTGTTAATTAAACCATTTTATCCATATTGCATGTACATATATTTAATAAAATCATCAAAATAGTGAGTGTCCCCTGTCTCGATCCTTATTTCGTTCATTAGGAGAAAGTTAGATGAAAAACTACGACATTTTTTGGGGCTGAATTTATAGCTTTACTCATAATTTGTTGGGCACTCTTAGCTAAAGCGGTATATCTAAGGCCAAAATTGAAAAAAAACAACTGTTCACAAAATTGGTCGCACAATAAAAATTTTGTGAAAATCAGAGCTTTTCTTATTCTATTTACTATTGTTCATTAATATTTTATTCATACTACTTTTTTATTTTTATTGAAGTTGCTTTATTTAAATATCTCTGCAACAGTCTTTTAAAAACAAGACTGCCGTCGATATAAAATATTTTGCAAAACTGCAACGTGCGATTATGTTTGACAAAACAACACGACTAATTATTTCTATTTAAAAAATTACTAAGCTCACCATGTAAATTTTTCTAGGATCAAAACCAGTGCATGTTTGACTCAACTTTTGTTCGCTGTTATAAAATATATTTGTGCTGTTATTCGACAGCATTTTCAAGTTTCACAACCTTCCTCACTAAGTTTAGGTTAGAAAATAAGGAGTTTTAGAATATCGACTTTATTATCTTATCAACTTTTTATCGGAAATATATAAATAATAATTGATATAAAAGAATCAGTTTGAAGAGAAACATACAACGTATTTTTTTCCTCGTTGCAGATTTAATCGACGTGAAATTTCATATTAGTAACTATAACTGGTTTTTCAAAATGCATGAGAAAAATTCCCGATAATTATTTTATAGATTTAAGGGATGGTGAGTAAAATAATGCAAATTTGTCACAACATACAAAATAACCAGGAACTGATTGGAAGACAAAATAATTTTTAAGGAAAAATTATTTTGTTCAGTCTCTATTCATTTAAGTATCTCGAGTTTATGATTATGTATCAGTAAAAGTGAGTTTTAGTCATCCCCAGATGATGCCAACACAGTTGACGAAATTCGTGCAGAATGTAATTATTAATTGCTACTAAACAACATTGAATTTCCCAGAACATGCTTTTTGGGAATTTCTAGCCATATTATAGAAAATTTATGCTTATGAGGTCTCAAATTAAAGGTGATTATGCACGTCCAAGTAGCACAAATATGTTATTCAGCTGAGATAACCAAAATGCAGCCACTAAAACGTTTCAACGGCTTTTATTTAGTTATATTTTGGTCATCTCATTTTAGTTTAGTGTAAAATTTAAAAACGAAATAGTCATGATGATCTCTTTTTAGCTATATAGTGGTCATTACAAGTAGCCATAATATCGCCATGAAAGTTTGGTTATAAAGTCGTTTTCAATATGTCATATACAGTGAGGTTCATAAGTAATGGATAAATTCATTATTTAAGTAATTTACAATTTTTAAGTAAAATCCTTAAACACGTCAATTTATAATTCTAAAACGACAATTTTTGACTGTAATTTTATACCTCTCCCTTCAACCCCCTAGGAGTGACAGCTACCCTCTTAAAATTTTTAAATGGAATGAGGATGCGTGTGATAGCTCATTTGAAAGGGTTTTTAATTCTCTATCCGGCAATATAAAGTTTCCTGAATTTTTCAAATTTTTTTTTTTTTTTTGAAAAATATTACAATTTTAGTGTTACTAAGTAAAAAAAAGAACATGAAACAGTTTAAATCAATTGTTTAAACTGGGCGCCCGTTGCCTCTCGACAATAATAGAGGTGTTGCTGAAATTCTTGTAAAACATTTTGTATCGTTTCCGGCATGATTTGATTAATTTCTTGCCTTATTCTATCTTTTAAATCATCCCATTATTTAATTTTCTTGATGAAGAATATACAAAATTCAAAAAACCTTATATTGCTGGATAGAGAATTAAAAACCCTTTCAAATGAGCTGTCACACGCACCCTCGTTCCATTTAAAAAATTTTTAAGAGGGTAGCTGTCACTCCTAGGGGGTTGAAGAGTTAGGTATAAAATTATGGTCTAAAAATGTCATTTTAGAATTATAAATTGAGAGGTTATGTTTTCATATCTTAGCCGTATTTTGATGTGAAAACTCGCTAACCACTTCAACCAATTTTCTGGCAATAGTTTGGCCAATATGACCGGTTAAATTTTCCATTTGAAGAAAAAAGTTAATTAGATCTCTTAGTCATATTCTGGCTTATCTCTAGCATAATTAGCGAAAGCATATGCCAAATGATGACAACTTGCCGTCATGTTGTCTATCAATCAAGATGAACCGGAATGATAGCCATTACGTTCATTTTCAATAGTTTATTAACTATACCTGTAAAATAATGTTTTGATTTACTAATTCGATATTTTAATAAGTTTTAATAACTTTACCATCGATTGTGCTTCTTGAAATTACAAAATATTTGTATGTATATATTTCAAATTAATTTAATTATACCTAAAATTTAGAAATTTCTGGAGGTCCCTTTATTTTTATGAGTATTTTATATAAATTTACAGAAAAAATTTGTGCGTTGATAAAATTTAACCCTCTTGATTGACCATATATGCAAATATGATGTTCGTATAATTTTAAAGATGAACAAACTATAATTATGATGGACGTTCATTATTTTATCTAACAACACCTGCTCAAAGTCAAAAGATGACCACAATAGTGTTCTTGTTTTATTTTATGTCTAAAAATCATGATTTAGCCATGGTGAAGTAGATACATGACTTTTCGACATAAGACCATTTCATAACTAGTAATAAAGCAACCACAAAAATCAAAAAGAGAGCCAAATGAGTTGCACATGCATTATGGTCATTTGGCTCCAGTTACAATAAGGTTGCGATATTGCTGTAACAACATTCTCTTGCTTCGAAAATATTACTACCTTTGAGCTGCAGCCATAGAAACAGATTACAGACATCCCACATAGCACACGACGTCCCAAAGACGTCCACTTTTGATCCTCATATAGTCTAAACGCCTTAGACCTAATATGGACGTCCTTAAGACATCCATAGCGGTACATCCTTGGGAAGTCAAAGAATGTACATCTTTAGTACGTCCATATTAGGCCCCGTCATTTTCATATTCTCTGGATTTGGAAAATGATACATTTTATATCCAAATGGATTATTATTTGCGTGAAATAAGAATTTCAACGAATAAAAATGACCGAGTTCAGTTTTAAATATGAAACCTTAATTAAATATTAGTCCAAGATCCGGCAGCTTATTTGTGCAGGTATCGAGTTCCTTTAATAAAATTAGATGAAAATGAAAGATTAATGATAACATAATAAGTTACAGCCGGGTTGCTGACTTGCTACTTCCAACTATACAGTGTTTAAGTACATAATAAGAGAGCCGTTCAGTGGCCGAGTGACTTAAGGCGTTGACTTGCAAAATAAAAAGGTCGGCGGTTCGATCCCCACTCACTCTGTTTTTTTTTGGTTTTTATAAAGGTTAATTGCTTATAAAACCGATATATCCCATGAAGGTCTTTTTAAAACTTGAAGGTCTGTCTTGGGTCTAGAACGGATTAGAATAAAACGTTCCGGGGACATACTGATTTGTAACAATGGACGTCCCAAAGACGTCTTCTGTATGCCTTACGTCTTAAAGCGGACGTCTTTAAGACATCTCGAATGTCCTATGCAAACGTCCTCTGGACATTTTTAGTACGTCCTTGTGCTATCTGGGATTGGGCTGTGTATCTGTGGCACTACATAGTACGATAAACTATTTGTAGTGCAGAGGCTTGTGTAATTCCGTGAGATTTTTAATGAAGGAATAGTATGACTATATATGGGATGGATACCTCATGAACCATATGATTACGTATTACCAGCTGTTTTTCCTAATTCCATGGCAGAGCACCTACATCATATTTTCAAGATGGCTGCCGGAAATGACACTAATCTCTTTTTTGCTCTGTAACTCGTTTGTGGCTGATTCTATGCAACTTTTCCAATAACTTTTTTTAAAAGATAAGGAACAAAGAAAGTTATAACAATTTTTTTGATAACTGTTACTCTTTCTGAGATACAAGACCACCTTGGTTAATAAAATTTATAATCTTCTCGACGTTATCAATAATTCCAACAACGTGTTCAGTCAAAGGACGTCCCTTTAAACGCTCATTCTGTTTAACATTCCTACATAAATCTATATAACAATTATAATGATATCTTACATTTAGAGAACTTACATTATTAATTGCTGATAAACGGAGCAAACTTCACGTACATATTTATCTCCTCTCTCTTTTACTCGGGTTTCAATACAATTTCTATTTTACGTTATACGTCCTATTTCTTATTTGCGAAGATTCATATAAAGCAGTATTTTTCTAAATTAATTGATTCATCTTTTCTTAGCTTTTTCGCAGAATAATTTTATGTTGAAGCCATTAATTCTTCTTCAGCTTTTTTACATGGTGCACTTTCAACATATTTGATATTTATGTAATCAGTTCTGCATTTTTTATGAGCTACAATACCTTCTTTTAAATATTAATGTTTGCCATCATGCCTTTGTTTACTAGTTTTCATTATAGTTTCAATTGCTGCAATTCCAAGGATAACTTTTTGATCAATTTAAACAGATTCTTCACAAAAGAAACATAATTTTTCCGATTCGTGCCCTTCATTTTGGAGAAAAATATTGTTTCTTGATCTTTAAGTATTATTACTTAAATTCTGAAATTTAGATATACACAAACACATACTAGAAACACAGTACGCCTATTATTTCTATGCAACAATTTGTTATTTAAATGTTAGCATATAATATAAATATAGGTGTAAAACATATTAGGAACCAGAAAATTTTAGTACGTCACGTGAAAACAAGTCAAAACTGCTAATACTATAGTATATGTGAGTGGTCAAGGGCGAATCCAGAAAGGTTACTGGGGGGGGGGGGGGCACTAACATTTACAAAAAATTTTTAAGTACAAATTGAGTACAAATTAAAATCCGGACACAAATTTCTTCGCCTCATACACGGGACTGCTATTAGAAATCCAAACATTTTTTTTCACCTCGTCCGGAGATAAAAAAATTGTCGCCTTGAAAAAGTAACGAATACTTTTCTCGGGGGGGGGGCAATTGCCCCTACTGCCCCCCCCCTGGATCCGCCCTTGTGAGTGGTATATATCATCGTTTTACAAGTTTAATGATACATGTAAAACGGTTAATGTACAACTTATCTTCGAAACCACCCCAACTCCAAAAATTTATATCTCGGAGAAATTTTATCGTCGAGAGATGAGAAAAAAAAACGCTTAATTTCGGTGGCTAAATTTTTTTATAACTTTTCAAGATTTTTATTGTTTTCAAAAAAATGTTTTGTCCCTACTTCCTCCATAAAACCTAATGGGATTGAGTGATATGGTTAATTAACATTTTTATGCCAAGTTTCAAAGTAGGAAATTAATGGACTTATTTTTACACTGAATTATTATATCGGCCGGTCACGGAACTACGAAAGTTCCATGGAGCACTTTGCCTTGGTCACAATGTTAGATTGTCCCCATTTGTGAGAATCAGTATACTGTGTGTTTCTCTAAGATTTAGCGATGACCACCTGTTTTTATTATTATTGTTATTATTTAGTGTTTAATGTTATATTTGCGAATGGTATTCATGGAACTAAATCTAATCTTATCTATGCAGGTACCTTTTACTTTATCTATTGTTTTATTTTTATTAGTTCCTATAATATATTGAATATCCTTATGATAAGAATTTTGCCAAACACTTACTGATTTTGTTAGTCATTAGAGAAATATTTTGATATATTTACTTTCTGTTTGTATTATTTATTTGACAAATGATAAGAAAAGGAAATGTGTTATCGAAATAATCAGCATTTGCTTAAAAATCTACACATATAGACGTTTTCTATCTTGACAATGAATGGTCGATATCACTAAACTTCAGAATACTTTAGTCGTCAATGACACTTTGCATTAATTTTACTTTACCAAAGTTATAATTAATAAATTAATTACTGATTTTGGAAATTTAAGGGATCTCAAACAGGATATAGCACAGTAACTAGAGGTTTTAACTTCGGAATAATGTCATATTGAATGAATTTCGTTCATTTTTGGCAGTATAATAGTAAATGCTTCACAGAAAAGTTTCTATATTGTGCGGTGGCTTGCTAATTTATAGGGGGTAGATGCCACCCCCTCTCAAGGGGTGGCACTTAAAAAATATATATTTATTGGAGCTGAAATAGAATCGAATTTTAAGAATAAAAGGTTCTATGCAATTTTTCACACAAATTCATAGTTTTTAAGTTGTAACGACTTCAAAATTGCGATTTTAGCTTTAAAAAAAAGGTATTTCCAAACGTTTTTCGTCAAGTATCTCGAAAAGTATTACTTTATCGAAAAAATGTTACAGGCCAATTACAGAAAGTATAAACTGGGAATTAATTATATTTTTTGTTTATTAATGTAGGATTAATAGATTCGGAGATATTTAAGTTTATATTTGGTATCCAAGTGTTTCGAAATTGCAAAGTTTAAAAACTGTATTTGAGATAATTTTTTTAAATTACTGGCTAATTAGAGTAACAAAATGGTGACCTTTTTATATAGAAAAATATAAATACGCATATTTTTCCGTCATAACTTCTTTATTTCTTATGCTACAGAAACGAGTAAAAAATAATTTGAAAGCGCAATTAATTGCCTTTAATTTCATTTCTTAGCATATGTGACGTAGGTGTCACAATTTCTGAGATATTTAACATTTAAACTGCATTTTTCGTCTTTTAAACGTTCGGACGCCATTTGTAAACTTTCATATCTCTGAAACTATTAAATCTATGTAAATAAATAAACAAGCGAAATTCATTATCAGTGTATGAGCTTTATTTTTCAATAAAACTAATATTTACTGAGATATTTGGAAAAGGAAAAAAATACGTTTTATCGAAAATACCTTTATAGTTTAAACTGTATTTTTTTTCTAAAGCAAGTGCCTGTATACAAACCAAAAAATTTGAGCATCTACGTCATGCTGTATATTAATGAGAAACGGTGTGTGAAATTCCTTTTTTTTAATTACTGGCTAATTACAGTAACGAAATGGCGACGTTGTTATTAAAAAAATGTGTAGACGCACATTGCTTCGGTCATAACTTCTTTGTTTTATATGCTACAGAAACAAATAAAAACAGTTGAAAGCTTAATTAATATCCTATTATTCTACCTATTAGCATCCTTGGCGTAGATGTCACAGTTTCTGAGATATTTGACTCTCATTCTAAATAATTATCTTATGAACACTTGGATGCCAAATGTAAACTTAAATATCTTCGAATATATTAATCCTACATCAATAAACAAAAAACATAATTAATTCCCAGTTTGTACTTTCTGTAATTGGTCTGTAACATTTTTTCGATAAAGTAATACTTTTCGAGATACTTGACGAAAGCCGTTTGGAAATACCTTTTTTTTAAGCTAAAATCGCAATTTTAAAGTCGTTATAACTTAAAAACTATCAATTTATGTGAAAAATTGTATAGAACCTTTTCTTCTTAAAATTTTATTCTACTTCAGCTCCAATAAATATATATATTTTTTAAGTGCCACCGCCTGAGAGGGGGTGGTATCCACCCCCTATAAATTAGCAAGCCCCCACACAATATGGAAACTTTTCTGTGAAGCATTTACTATTATACCGCCAAAAATGAACGAAATCCGTTCAATATGACATTATTCCGAAGTTTTGCATATTTTTTACCTCTAGGTACTGTACTAATAATTATAGATTAATATTTTCTGGACTCCATTATATATTGTAAATTACTTGATACTTTCGGTAGATTCCACGTAAATTGTAACATTTTGACTTTAGGTTATCATTAAGTTAAATAATACTTAACAGTCCCAAAATATTAATCGGTAAATCTGAAGGGTCAAATTTTACTGAAAACCGAATTTTATCTTCCAAAAATATCATTATATCTCTTATAACACTGGCCTGTAAAAAATGAATTTTGCCGCCGCTTTTCAATTTTATGACCATGGTGTATCAACCTAATTCACTGAATTGAAATATAATCAGTTTTCTTCTATCGCGTAGGGCTCTTTTGGAATATTGAAAACTAAATTCTGAGTTTTCTAATAGTGAGTATATTTCAATAAATAGATGGTACCTAATATTTCTGTAAACATATATATTTTTTTAATCAGGTGCAGTATATTATTTCTAGTTTTTCTAAGGTGGTTTTTATCGCTTTGGTTTGTATAGAATAAAAAAACTTCAGATTCTTTAAAAGAAATGAAAAGTACGCCTTTCAAAAATACGTTTGATTTCGTTGTTTGTTCATTTTTACACCGACCCAGCATCAATATAGATATTGAGCGAAGCGCAGCGGTGAAATTTTTGGAAAGAGATTTAATTTTTTTTCATAATCCTGAAATCACCATGTATTTTTCATGTAAATCTGCAAAAATATTGCAATTATTCGCCATTTTGAATTCGTAACTTTTAACATCAGATTCGTTATCCGTTACTTCTAAAATACCTAACTATACGTAAGAAGGGGAACAAAGAAATACTATCAAACTATAGGCCAATATCACTTATAACCCATCTATCAAAATTATTTGAAAAAGTCATAAAAAAGATTAACGGGATACATTAATAAGTATAAACCACTTTCGGAAAATCAATTCGGATTTAAAAAGAACGTATCCACATAAGATGCTTTATTAGCACTGGCTAGCAAGATTTACTCTGCTCTGGATGAAAGTAAGCCCTGTTTGTGTGTTTCTAGATTTATCGAAGGCATACGGTCAGACATGAACTGCTGTGCTACAAACACTGGAAGACATTGGACTTAGAGAAGTTACACTAAAGCAATTTAAAAGGCGTATTTCCAATAGACCCCAACGTGTAAGAATAAATAATGAATTAAGTAAGCCAATGATAATAAAGTACGGAGTGCCGCAGGGTACAGTTTTGGGCCCCATTTTGTTTTCGATTTACATAGATGGGTTGTTTTCATTACGGAGCAGGGGGGAAATTGGGTTTTGCTGATGATACTGCCATTTTTTATAAGGCAAATTCTTGGACAAACCTTAGGATACTAGCTGAGGATGATCTAAATCTAATAAAGAATTGGTTTGATAATAGGTTATTAACAATAAATTTCGATAAAACGCACTACTTACCGCTTCGTTGCAATAAATCTAGTCAACCAACATTAGAATGTCTTGAAATAAATGTTAGAGGAACGTTATGTACTGTATTACCTGAAAAGAATATAAAATATTTAGGTGTTTTCATAGACTCCCATTTAAGATGGGACGTCCATATAAACTACATAATAAAGAAATTACAAACTATCATTTACAAATTTAGGAACCTAAAAAATGTTCTGGATTTCGATCAATTAAAAATACTCTGTCATTCACTTGTTGAAAGTCATCTACGTTATTGCATACTTGGTTGGGGTGGAGTTGCTAAAACTCATTTGACTTCTCTTGAAACCCTACAAAAAAGATTTCTAAAAATAATGTAATGTAATATGATTTATTGTACACAGAAGCAAAGTTGTTCGACATTAGACAATTGTATTATTATAACATAAGCGTAAAATACCAACTTACTCAAAATATAGAAACTCTACCCTCTCATGTATACAATACTAGACAAAAAAATAAACAGTACCATTTATGACTAAAACAGGTGGACAAAGGTCTTATGCTTTTTTAGCCCCAACAGTCTACAACACATTACCAAACGAGCTGCAAAATATAACCAAAATAAATTCATTAAAAAAACTATTCAAGAAACACATAATAGAAAATCCAAGGAAATTAATAAACGACATTATTGACATAAAAAATATTATTAACTAAAAATATAAAAATACTAAAAGCCAAAGAAAAATTTTCTTATACTTACCTGTTGCCTTATGTTGCTGTATATTGTTATATTTGAATTGTGTAAGTGTAATTAGGAATATGTGGTGAAATAAACTCGCATTTAATCTATGTGTATGTTATATACCTGCTTTATAAATTATTATTATACATTATACATTCTGTTTAGATTTATTGTTGTGATTTATTATTGTGTTTTATGGTTGTGATCAATTGTATTATGTATTAGTTAAACTCGAAACAAGTGTTAAGTCACTTTTTGAGTATCTATATTTATTTACACTATTGATTTTGTGTTTGTATTTATATTATTATATTCAATGTTCTTAATATAAGTGTACCTAATGTATTATATTGAAACGTAACGTAAATAAATATTATTATTATTATTATTATTATGATTATTATTTGCAAATATCTCGAGAAATAAGCAAGCAAGCATTAATTTGGGACTGTCACGTTGATTTTCGATAAAAATGTATAGGAATATAGAGCCTTTTTTCACCCCATCTCTGTACTCTGCTTATTGGTTGGGGACTTTCCGTATTTGAAAGTAACTTCAAAAGATTCAATTTCTTTTTTATTGGATGCATTATAGACAAGTTATTCACGAAAAATATAATTTTCATAAGAAGCACTTTTTGGGATCTTATGACCACATTTGGCCGCTGGTTTCTGGCTTCTTCTGTGTTGGCTTTGTGAAGTGTTTGTAGACCAGGCAAATCTCAGTGTAAAATGGGTTTGGCGTGAACTATTTGGAGACAGTTATTTGTTTATCGCAGTGGATAGCTCTATTAATGTCGACGTGAGCTAAAGCCGCCATTTAGAAAAAATGACCGCCAGAGACATTTTCTTTAAAATCATATATCTCAGTAACCGTTGCTCCGATTTTAGATTTCTTTTTTTTTTGTTCTATCACTTCACATTTGATTACATATTTTACGATAAATTAAACGATAAACTTAGTAAATTAAAAAATAATTTAAATATTACGGAAATTTAAACATTTGTAAACTCGAGACTATTGTACAGGCATTTCTGGTCAATTTTCAAAAAAATAATTTTAGTAAAAGCTTTCATTTGTTTTTTGGCCGATGTTACTAACTCAAATATTAACGGAGTAATAGTTACTTATATATAAAATTGTAATCATTTTTAATAATGTACATTAAGGTATAAACCCAGCTAACAATTTAGGTGCTATTCGACGTTGATTCGACGTCAAACAGGTGACACCACCAATTTCGATACGTGAAATATGACATAAATTCGATGTCGAATCTACCTAAATGGTGTTTTATGACACGTCGATTCGACGTGGAAAACAAGCTCAATAGGTGTTATTTGATCTATTAGGTTAGGTTGCCAGACACCTTTTAGGCAAGTTTCAGTGTGGAGAATACCTTAAATTAACGTAGCGGATTACTTATTTGCTACCTTTCATACTTGTTTCAAAACTATTTCGTCAAAAAGGTAAAACAATATACCTATATGGTTGATAATAATAACTACTTATTAACTATTTATGAGACATATTTTTATCTTTGACTATTGTTTAATTTTGCACTGTACATAAGCGAAAATTCACTAGGGAATGAATTTTCTCTGTTGAAATTAACCATTGTACCTTGAAATATTACTAAGCCCCTTAAAAATACCTATTATTATAAAGAAAGAAAAAAAAATTCTTATAACTATATAAAATTTTTATTTTCGATTTTTGACTTGGTATTCTATTTTTTCAAGCTTATAATAATTCAATAATTCTCAATATGTCCAATGAATACTTATGAATTAAACCATTTCCAAAAACAAAAGTTTAAATTTTCATGGCGAGTTTCCGGCGTTACGTATTTTCGAATAAATATGGCTACTTCCTTGCAACGTTACTTAATGGGTGTCAGAACTTAATTTCCACCAATATTTTTGGCCTCATCTTTGGACACTACTGAAAAACAAGCTATTTTTGCCGTCTATTAACTAATAAGTGTCTAATTTTACCAATATGTGTTCACCTAATTGTAACTATTTCACCTAATTACCTTATTATACACCAATTGATCTCCCGTTTTCATGAATTTAATTAACACAATATGTCGATAATTCTATATAAATCACTAACTTCACCTATTGGGGGTTATTCTACAACCTAAAAAGTCTCGTTTTGGTGGCCATTTTATACTTGATAGGTCATTTCACCTATTAGACCTTACTTGAAACCAAGAGGTTACTTTATTCGATTGTCAGACTCTTACTGACCAAAGCCCCCTCCTCCCAGGCTCGTCTGTATACTCTCACTCTAAATAATTATCTTATGAACACTTGGATGCCAAATGTAAACTTAAATATCTCCGAAATTATTAATCCTACATCAATAAACAAAAAATATAATTAATTCCCAGTTTGTACTTTCTGTAATTGGTCTGTAACATTTTTTCGATAAAGTAATACTTTTCGAGATACTTGACGAAAGCCGTTTGGAAATACCTTTTTTTCAAATTAAAATCGCAATTTTGAAGTCGTTATATCTTAAAAACTATCAATTTATGTGAAAAATTGTATAGAGCCTTTTCTTCTTAAAATTTTATTCTACTTCAGCTCCAATAAATATATATATTTTTTAAGTGTCAGCCCCTGAGAGGGGGTGACGTCCACCCCCTATAAATTAGCAAGCCCCCGCACAATATAGAAACTTTTTTGTGAAGCATTTACTATTATTCTGCCAAAAATGAACGATGTAGAAAATTCTCATCCTGTTGGCCTCATCAACCGCAGATATGACAATATTAAACGGTTGATAATTCAGGGAAAACCAGATGACAAGAGTCGAAGAGGACGGCCTCCAAACCGTTGTGCTGATATTGTTGTAGAACCTCCCATCAGAATCAACCTAAGTCGAGAACTAAATAAAAAGTTCGACTTAGGAAAATTTTATTTAAAGGAAAATTTGGGAGTATAACTAAACATATTTAATGCATCGCCGTTGAAGACTGGCACAAAAGACTTTTTTTTTAACTATTTAACGTCGGCCTATTTCCGCTACCAAGGCCTATCACCGACGCCAGGAGACGAGCTACCCCCAACCTGGAAATTTTTGCCGAACCTCTTCCCTTGAGAAGAGTAGGGATCTTTTACTTGCCTAACATTTAATAGACAAGGGACCGGACCGCCTGCTTTACATCCCCTCCGAAGAATGGTGATGGTATATCCACTACGTAATCCTCGTCTGAAATTACGTAACTTCCGAGTATACACTGATATATAAGCCTCTAGAAGGTGGGACGAGAACACAAAAAGACTTAAAGATAGGATTTTGCAGAGTGAGAGGGAAATATGCGTTTATTTTCTATTTATTATAAATATTTAAAAAACCAAACATAGTTAAATCTTTAAAGCTATTTTAGATACTTGCTGTTGTTCTAACGAATACAACTATATATTTTTTTTATTGTAAATTTCTGTTGTACTTGAATATCATAGTTTATCGATGAAAATAGTTCCTAATTTAATTGTTAAAGTATGGCATTTGACTATATGCAAAATTTATGATAAAAACTGTACACGGTTGCATTCTTTAGAGCAACGGAAAGTATCTGAAACTATTTTAAAGATTGTACCATTGATGATTTTTTAAATATCTGTAATAAACCGAAAATAAACGCATATTTCCCTCTCACTCTGCAAAATCGTAGCCTTAAAACACGTTTGCAGAGACGTAAGGCACGAAATATTTTATGTCCAGGACGTAAAAATAAATAGTATATTGTGTATTTAGGTGTGAAAGCAATACATTCCCGGACGACGATGCAAATTGTTGGCCGAGGCGCTAGCCGGGGCCAACAAGCATCGAAGTCCGGGAATGTGCTTTCACACTGAAGTACACATACTATTTTTTCTGAAATCATAATGAATATTATTATAAATTAAGGAATTTGTATTAATGCATAATATTTCTTCATTACAATCTAACTGCTTACTAATAAATGTAATTTTAATGTGAGATGGTTTGTCTGCGTGTATTTATTTACTGTCTAAAATATACATAAAAAACCGTACGGGAATGTTACTTTCCCGGCCTAGGCCGGGAAAGTAACATTCCCGTATGGTTTTGTTGATCGTTGCTTGGCAACGGATCTTTTCCGGTCTGTTTTGTGATAGTTTCTTAGCAACGGACTAAAATACTGGAATTGTGCATTTTTCGATCTGAAATCGCGCCGAAAATGTAGACATTGCCGATCGATTTCAGAAAAAGTATATTTTTGGACAGGGGAAAAAATTATGCTTTTTCAAATATTTTTAATTTTTATCGCATCACGAAACATGGTGAAATTGGGGACATAGTAATTGTGCATATCATAAAAAAGAATGACAATGAAATTTTGGCGAGGTAATGTACTGAGAGGCGAGACCGAAAAATGTGGCAAAGGCGCCTATATATACAATTATAAGACAAAATTTAGCAAAAATGTTCAAGGTCGGTTTCTCGAACAAAACAAATTTGGACTCATCTAGCAATTTGTCACTGGGACAACAGCGTTGGAGAATCCGCAGAAAGAGATAGTAGCAAAACTAACTGCAGATCCTTAAAGATGGCAAAATTATAGAAAAAAACACCTTGTACATAAACGAGATCAAAGAGTCATTTTCAAAAAGGTCACTAGAAAGCGAGGTCATATCACACACCCTATAATGAATCTGTATGGGGGGCCTAGTACGTCGCCCTAAAGGAGGCAGGAAAATCGTCTAACTCATAAATTGAACTAAGTTCTTGTGAATGATAAAATCACTATCGGAACTATAAACCCAGACAGCACACTTACATCCTAAAGACGTTTTAATTACGTACACACTGGACGTAACTTACATACGAGATATGTACGGTTTTATCCACAATACGTAAATGAGGCGTACCGGGGATGTTAGATTTCCACTAAATTGTACGTACATAACACGTACATTTTAAGGTATTTATAGGCCATTATAGGACAGAATATGGACGTACATAGTACGTTATATGTACGTTATATGTACGTTATAAATAAGTAAAAAAAAAACTCAAAATTCACCAAAAATATTTATTACATGTAATATACAAATATATATATAATACAAAAATAAATAAAATATATATAAAATACAAAAATAAAATATATACAGTGTGTGCTATTTAATTTGCTACAATTCATTTAAATCGTGAATACACAATGTGTTTTATAGCATCATTTTTATTTTAGGGAAGACCCTAAAAAATATACTTTATTAGAACATTACCTACGATCTATGGTTGTTGATATTTTAGAAGAGCGTAGGACCAAAAAAAGTCCCAATAAAGATAAAGAGATGACATCGAATAAGTCAGTATTTGATGAATTTAATTTACCAATTGATTCGGAAGAAACGTTGCATTTAAACAATTTTTTAAGTAATGACGAGAATTTTTCTAAAGAGGTAAGTCAAAGGAATTTCAAAATTAAAATAAATATACTTTATCAACAACATTATCTACGATCTATGGTTGTTGACATTTTAGAAGAACTGAGGACCAAAAAAAGTGCCAATAAAGATAAAGAGATAAACATAAACACACACCACAGATAGTAGACAACCCCCAAATCCATAGCCAAGACTGTGCAGAAGTGGGTTACACATTTTGGAAAAACGCAGACATACATCCACACCCACCGATGTTGTCAATACCGGGGCTGGGGGTCAAACCCAGAGCGCGGTAGACTGTCGATCAGCATATTCGTCACTCAATAGGCCTTAACCGATTGAGCTACCGCGCCGGTAGATGACATCGAGTTAGTCAGTATTTCATGAATTTAATTTACTAATTGATTCGGAAGAAACATTGCAAATTTTATACAATTTTTTAAGTAATGAAGAGAATTTTTCTAAAGCGGTAAGTCGGAGGAATCTTAAAATTAAAATAAATATTTGTTAATCTTGCTTTTTAACTTAATTGCATGTAGATATTTATATTTTAGAACTTTATTCCTGGGCTGTTTTTGAAATATACGCATGCAGTTAAGTAACACCCTGTATGTTATTTGCCGTGCAAAATAACTTAAAACTTAACTTTGGCTTTAAAATAAACTTTTTTAATTTTGATATTGTTTTTCGTATGCACCATGAAACAAAGTCTATCTGCAAAGTCTATCTGGTATGTCATTATTCTCATCTGAAGAAGTAGATATTCTTTTTCTGGTTATTTTTCTTCTTTTTTTTTTTTCATTAACATCAGTATTCAAATCGCTAGTGTGCTCTGCCTTTTTGAACTTTTTTCTTGCTACATTATAACTTTCTGAAAATATACAAATATATCAGGGCTAGAAAAAAATCATGATTTTAAATTTTTTTTAAATAATCAGGATTTTTTTATCGCAAGAAATTTATGAAAATAGTGGTTTACTACCACTCATAAAACTTCAAGCAAAAATGAAACATTTTGCAGCAGTTATGTTTTCAGAAGAGGTAATATGCAATGTTAGTAGTGCCAGAAATTTTTTTTTGTTTAAACTTAAAATCTCGACATTTCACTACATTTTAAGCCTATTTGAACAAAAAAAAGTGCGATTATATTTTATACGCTTTCAAATATTTTATTGAAGAAACAGATAAATAAGTTATTTTCTAATTTTGCATGAAACAAAGGAGAGATTTAATTTTTTTTATTTATAGGTTATCTTTTGTCTTGTAAATTTTCTAAAAGGGATATGATGACAAGATGCAAAATTTTGTACAAAAAAATATACTAAACGCAGGAATCTTTTCGTTAGATAAATATCTTTATTTATATGTATCATTACGTTTTACATTATAAAATGTACAAATTTTGCATCGTATCTATACATACCTATACAGTCTTAAAACTCATTTTGGAACCACACGTCAATATTATTGTCATTTTTATGAGTATTATCGATTTTATCACTTTCATTAGAAAATTAAAAAGGAATAATTTTGTAAAAATTATTATTGCCTAATGGCCAAATCAGCCAAAATGTTGTAACTAGGTATGTTCGTCACATCCATACAAGCTACACAATGTGATGACCTATACATTAATTGGACATGATCTTTATTGCTTGGACTTGAAAATGATAAAATAATTTGTAATAATGCTCTATAAAGTGAATGATTTTCTACTGCATAACAGTCTGCCATTAATGAAAAAATGTCTAAGCTCTCGTATCAAAAACTCTCAGATTAACAAAGAGATAGTATTTAACATACCTTATATAGAGAAATATTTGACTTACCTTGTCCGTACAGGTAATTTATAATTTAACTACAAACAACAAACAATCACTAAGTAACTTTCTTGCATTGATTAACAAATTTTGTTCTTCCATTTTGAGTTCTGGGATACAACGGCAACGGCACTAACGACATTTGACAGCACACTGTCCGCGACGTCGCACTGATCATGCGTGTCATGCACTAAAAGCCACAAAGGACGGACGCAATAACCTGGCGCGCAATTTAAAATAAAGGCAGCTTATTTTAACCTCCCCACAAAATTGCGGGAAGTTAATAAAATTGGTCAAAAATCGAAAATTGAGATAACGTCAGATTTGTACGTTTTGTTTTTATTAACAATTTATAATATGACTGTTGTGAAATTTTCAGAAAAAAATGTTGGTAAATATTTATCTTAATAAATACTAACAAATTCTTTTCGGAATATGTGATATTCTGTTTTTGGTACAAAACATTCCATATCCGTATTATCTGCCGACCGTGTTTTTTTCACTGGGCTAAATTCACATGAACTAGTTGTTTTCGCTTTATATCCATGGTGTTCCAGAAAAGTATGTTTTAGAGACATACGGTGTAAACATACACTGTACGTACATACAAATGCGTACTTAAGACGTACATATTACGCCTTGGTACGTACCGACCAAAATATTACCTGAAATGTACGTATTAGAGACGTCGAGTGCTGTCTGGGAAGCTAACCACCAGGTTCTCTAAATTTTTTTGGCAAATATTTTTATATCATTTGTCAGTCCTAAAACGCCAAAGTGCCTCCATACACTTCTAAGGAAGTTGTGGGAATCTCTCATGCCAAATCGATTGCTATTGCACGCTCTCCATGATATGGTGGTTGTGATAAACGTTCTCTAGAAGAGACGGTCGCCCTTGTCCTTTTTAAGGAGTCAGTTCATTCAAAATATTACATTTTTTTTTATATATTTAGAGCTATGGCACGTAGTGGATTCATCGATTGTAGTTATGTCTGAATTTTGATGTTCGGTTTACTGAGTTGATTTCGAAACTCTTTTTCCTCTACGAAAAGTCTGGTAAATGGATCCGATACAGAGGGTAAAAGTCGAAAAAAATGTTTGCAGTTACGAACGTAACCGCGGTATTATAAAAGTACATCAACTCCATATCCCCCCACCAAAGGGTCTAGCCGTACTTCCATGGCGAAACTGCCCCCGATAGGAACCTATATCGCAACCTACGTTATATTGTAGAGGGCGCTAATAGTAGTTGATCGAGTAGATATTAGCTCTATATCTTAGTTAATTGAGGAGCTATTTGAAAAATAGTGTCCGGAGACGACTTTTTTTCAAAGCAATGTATCTTAGTTAATTTTAAAGCTGGGAAAATAAAACTAAATGGCAGCGTTATGGTACACTTTACAGTTTATTTTATAGCATTTCCTATGGGCCAAGCCTAAATAAAAGTATTTAAGAAATGCAAAGACAAATTTTGTCAATCGATTTCTATCAGATCTAATTGAATTACCACTTTTAAAAAAATATATAATAATTGTCTATGTCTTGCCTAACAGTATGCCAAGTTTCATTAAAATCCAAGAGGTGCAACATGTCGAAAAAAAAATTAAAGTAAGTGGACCGCCACCTTACGACCACTATGTTGACGCTTTTAATTTGAATTACACTTCAATAATCTTTGGAAAAGTTGCGTTTTGACAGCTCATAAAAAGTATATCGACGGTTGGTGGTGTCAACTAGCCTATTACAATGTTTTTTTGATCTACTTTTATAGTGACTGTAGTCGGTCTCAGTTAAGAATGCAGTTGTTTTCGTTATGAGCGGAGCACAGTTTACACAGAATATGGGAATTCCCAAGTAAGTGGAATCCCCCATGGCCGACTCAAGCCAGTTGGTACATAAAATAAAAATTAACGGTTTAAATTGGCTCTTATTTGGCATTTGGCTCTTTTATAAATACATTGAAATTATTTAATTCATATTGCAGCATATTTTGTTTAGATTAAGAGTATAATCTGCGGTCAGTGAAATGAAGAAACGAATTATTCGGCTTATTTTTGAAGATAGAAACTTCAAATTTTGTACGTATGTATTAAAATATATATTCTAGTTCGTCACGTTTTTATTTTTTTGTTTTAGTCAAAAACACGTGATCAACGAAAAAATGGACGTCGAAAAATTGGAATTTACAAAAAACGAAAACGTGACGCCCTAGATAGTCCTTAGTTAATTACGTGGATAAAATATAACCTCTTAATTTTCAAACATAGATTCAATAAATAGTTTCCAATTTTGCCGTCAATAGATGGCACTCGCCTCGGCATTCGCATAGCTTTACACGCTCTTAGACTTTAGGGAGGAACTTGTTGTCATGGAGACCAGACGCGAATGAATGCTTGCCAGGGAAGCATTTAGCAGTTCTGGTAATTGTAATCTTAAATTTATTTATAAATTATTTTATCTTACAGGAATGACTTAATAGATGAAATTCTTGAAAATGTTAATACATAAATAAAAGGTGCCAAATAGAGAGGACCGTTTTGTATAAACACTCCTACAAATTTTATTATGAAAATTTGAATTCGGTTTTTAGTTAGGTCAGAAATCAATTTATTCGAAATTATTACCAAGCAAAATGTACAGGCAATAGGTACAGTCAACGCGCTATGCTCGGTTTTCACGGTAGTTTCTGAGATAAGTTTATGGTTCAAAATCCAGTCTGACGTAGGTTTTCCGAGGAATCTCATACTGCTAAGATATTTAGGAATCCAATATGGCGGACGAATTTCGTCATCTATGGTCCTATTCGACTGAAAATCGATATCTGGAGGTTTTCGGGGATGCGGGTTACGAATTTTTGGTCAAAATTTAGGAATCCAAGATGGCGGACGAATTTCGTCATCTGTGGTCCTATTCGAATGAAAATCGATATCTGGGGATTTTCGGGGATGCGGATTACGAATTTTTGGTAAAAATTTAGGAATCCAAGACAGCGGGCGAATTATAACTATATTTTGACCCCCCTTTATTTATGTTATTATTGGAGATAAAAAAAAGTTTCGTATAAAAGTTGTAGGGTTGTGTACATATTTTTTTAAATGCAATTAAAAAACAATTGCTTGCATATGTCACGTGATATAACAATGAAGGTTGCTTTTTAAATGAAAACCCTGTATATTTTTACATATTCTTTTAGATCCTTTATCCCTAATTTCAAACATATAAAGATTGATAGATCTAGTTGTAATATTTTTTGATATATCGGACATTAAATATGCTCCAAACATGCATATAGGTATTTAGGGTTTCTGACGGAGCGCAGTCAGTGGCGGATTTAGGGCGGGGGGGCTATAGAGGCTATAGCGGCAAAATCCAAGGGCGGCAATTTTTTTGAAAAACACCAAAGACATAAAAACAAAAAATTATTATTATTAATATGTTCTATCAGAACATGTTTAATTTATTTGAGAACGTGTTTTTTATATTAACTAGACTAAAGTTCCTTATTATAGTCAACAGTACAGGGTGGTTGTGCAAACGTTAGAACCTCATTTAACTTCTTTATTTTTGGAGTTACGTAAATAAGTTCAAAAATAAAAGTTATGAGATATCACATGTATTTTCCAAACATCATTTCAGCAAAACAATTCAAACAAGTCGAATTTCGGAGATATGAGCTTTACCTTGGTTTTTTTAAATAGAACACCCCCATATATTTTTACACCATTTGAAAGGCCATAGAAAAATCTTTTCAATGATATATGACACAGTATTTTTCTTAAAAACTATAGTAGATATTAAGTTTCATATTTTCTTACATTAAGTCATGGTAGTCCGAAAAATATATTACTTTTTAATTTGTTTTTCTGATTTGAATCAAATTTTACTTAAGTATAGAACAAATTAGGATCTACTTATGACCAGAAAAAAATTCACCGCCTACAAATGCAAAGCCACCTGCGTTACCAAAATATGCGGATAAAATCAAAAAATCATAAGGCATATTTTTATTGGAAAATTTTGTCAATGAAACTTGTTCAGAATTGTTCAGAAACCTTAAGTCCAAAATTCAATCAAAATAAAAAATATATAAATTTTTATTAAAATAATGTCCAAAAATATCATTTTAATGGGTTTTTTCGTTTAGAGAACTGTACCATGACAATTTTATTTGAAATTAAACCCAAGCTGCCAGGTAGTTGTAAAGCAATTTACAGTTTTTTTTTTAAATAATTATTTTCAAAATTTTTAAAGTTTCAAGTTTTTCATTTTTTAATTTTGATTAAATTTTGGCCATTTTGGGCAATTCTGAACAAGTTTTATTAACAAAATTTTCCGATAAAAAAATGCCTAATATGATTTTCCGATTTTCTCCACATATTTTGGTACCGCGGGTGGCTTTGGTACCGTAGGAGGCGAAAGTTTTTCTGGTCATAAGTAGATACTAATTTGTTCTATACTTAAGTAAAATGTGATTCAAATCGGAAAAAAAAAAGTTATTGGGGTGTTACCATTTCAAGTGAAACACACTGTATCAATTATTGAAATTCTCCATTTTATTTAAAATAAACTGAAATTAGACAGAACTAACATATTGTTTATTTTAATTTACATACTTTTGTTTTCCATGGCTAATTTGATAAATTGTAAATTTATAGTAAATTAGACAAAATTTGTTTAAGATAAGCACCACGTATTATATTATAAATACAAAGCTTTTTTTATGGCGATTCAAATGGTACATATATGGAGTGTTCCTTTAAAAAAAAGCAAAATAAAGTTCATATCTCCGAAATGCGACTTTCAATAGGCATTTCCACAAAATTTTAATTTCAATTGTAAATGATAGAATTATCGATATTGTACACTAATTTAACAATTAAAAAAAAACCGCTGCCCAAGGAATCACTACTTCCACATCCAGATTTTCTATCCAAGTCACTCACAACGATAAAATGTTGTATGTGGAAATAATTGTTTAATAATATAATATTTGAAATCGTCTACCTCAAAAACCCATAAAATGATACCCCACATCGGTAGTGGGGTGGGGGTGGTGATAGAGGGTGGTAGTGGGGTGGATAAGGTAAAAAATATTTTGAGGTTTCTGGTTCTTGTTCACACATTAAATCAAAATTTTTTTCCATCCTCTTTAATAATGGGGTGGGGGTGGTAATGGGGGTGGCTAATGCCAACATTTTTTTTGAGACCTTAGCTTCTCTTGTATATAGTAAATACCAATTTTATGAACTCTTACCTGCTTGATTTACCTATTTACCCCAATTTACCCCTCAATCCTTCGACGGAACAAGATGAAAATATAATCTAGTTCTAGATCTCATTAAAGTACATATGCGTACCAAATTACAAGTCAATATCTCAAACGGTTCCAGATTAAATGTGTGCACAAAAAAAAGTTACAGACCGACAGACAGAAATTTTTTTTCGCTCAAACTTAAAATCTCGACGTTTCATGACATTCTAAGCCTATTTAAACAATAAAAATTAAAAAAAAATTGTTGTCGTTACTATACTACCACTGGATGTGGAAGTAATATATGTATCCTTATTTTGCCAGTTATTCGTAATAGAAATCACCCCAACATAGCAAGGATTTTTGGTAATTTTTCAATAAAAATTCTTGGCCTATGAAGTAAAAAAATATTTTGAAGTTTTTGGTTCTTGTACATACACTAAATCACACTTTTTTTTCGTCCCCTTAAAAAATGGGGGTTAGCGGTAGGGGTCGTAATAGGGGTAGCTAATGTCAAAAATTTTTTTGAGACCTTAGGTTTTCTTATATATACTAAATACCAATTTTACGGACTCTTACCTGCTTGATTTACCTGTTTACCTCCCCATTTACCCCAATTTACACCCCAACCCTTCGATGGAATAAGATGAAAATATAATCTAGTTCCAGATCCCGTTAAAGTACATACGTGTACCAAATTTCAAGTCAATATCTTAAACGGTTCCAGAGTAATCGTGCGCACAAAAAGTTAGACCGACAGACAGACAGACATTTTTTTACGCTGAAACTTAAAATGGCGACCTTTCATGACAGTCTAAGCCTATTTGAACAATAAAAATTTTCAAAAATTGTTTTGTTACTATACTTCGACTGGATGTGGAAGTAATTAATATTCTATTTTCAAGAAAAAGAACGCCATTGCCATGTAAACCGGAAGTGATATTTAAAATTTACATGCCTTTTTTTACTTTCCTTTAATAGTCAATTAAGAACATAAATAATCCGATCAATTCTTCTTTGATGTTCAATTATATGTTTCTTAGCGGCATCGATTCCCCGGAAAAAAATACTTATCTCAAAAACTACCGAGAAAATCGGACATAACGCGTTAACTAGGACACCCTGTACACTGTACATTTACATTATGTATCTACAGATAGTTTTTCTTTTAATTAAAACCCACTGCCTCAGGAATCACTACAACCGCATTCAGTTATCCTACTCAAATTACTTTAAATAAAAATTCTTGTGCACCCAACGCGAAATTCGACTCTGTACGACAGAAATATATTTCAACTATTTCTCTTATATTACACAATATGTTAATCTCCTCCTGTTTACGTAAACGGCATATTTCATTGGTCAAAGGGGCACGCCCACCCGTATAAACCTTTTTCATATATATCAATGAAAATATTATTTGTCATACCACAGATTGTACTCTTAATGAAATTTCATTATAGATGTAAATCCTCTAAAAATGTCAAGTGTTATACTACTACTTGCTTGTGCTCGATATCAGGCGAGCTGTTCTTGTCTCTGCCGTTCTGAACTGAATCGTTGCTCTCTCTCGCGCAGCGCACATCGCACATCGAAGTTTATTTTATTGTTTTATGATATTTATGAATATTAATACAAAAGAAATTGTACTAATTGTTCATATATTGTTCGGCTATTTCTTTCCATTTTTATTAAAATCAGACTGCTCTAGTTATATTTATCTCTTTTGTTACAAATAAAGATTCACAAACACGGTATCGCCTGTGCTAAACGCTGTGCGATGTGCGAAGCTTAAGTTGTTGATTCCATCACTCTCATTTAAGAGCATGGTTCTATTTAATTCTTTGTGCGATGTGCGAGGGGCGTCGATATGGCCACTCTCATTTAAAATAATGGTTTATTTAATTTCAGTGTGCGATGTGCGAAGTGCGGTGCTATGTGCGTTGTGCGGTGCACCGACGCGTGACGCCGTGGTCATGCACTTACACGGAGGTTATGATATTTGTGTACACTTTTTAGGCAGGTATATGAGAGAGATCAAAGATACAGTTCAGAACGGCAGAGACTAGAACAGCTCGCCTGATATCGAGCACAAGCAAGTAGTAGGTTTACCCATTTCTGATAACACTGACATTTTTAGAGGATTTACGTCTATAATGAGCTTTTATTACTCTAAATAAAATATGCTGCAATATGAATTAAATAATTTCAATGTATTTCAATTTCAATGTATAAAAGAAAAGTGCTAAATAAAAGCCAATTTAAACCGTTAATTTTTATTTTATGTACCAACTGGCTTGAGTTAGCCATGGGGATTCCACTTACTTGGAAATTTTCATATTCTGTGTAAATTGTGCTCCGCTCATAACGTAAACAACTGCATTCTTAACTGAGACCGACTATAGTCACTATAAAAGTAGATTAAAAAAACATTGCAATATTCTAGTTGACACCACCAACCATTGATATACTTTTTATGAGCTGTCAAAACGCAACATTTCCAAAGTTTAATGAAATGTAATGCAAATGAGAAGCGTCAACATAGTGGTCGTTTAAGGTGGTCCACTTACTTAAAAAAATTTTTCGACATGTTGCACCTCTTGGATTTTAATGAAACTTGGCATGCTGTTAGGCAAGACATAGACAATTATTATATATTTTTTTAAAAGTGGTAATTCAATTAGATCTGATAGAAATCGTAAATCGATTGACAAAATTTGTCTTTGCATTTCTTAAATACTTTTATTTAGGCTTGGCCCATAGGAAATGCTATAAAATAAACTGTAAAGTGTACCATAACACTGCCATTTAGTTTAATTTCTCTAGCTTTAAAATTAATTAAGATATATCGCTTTGAAAAATAATCGGCTCCGGACACTTTTTTTCAAATAACTCCTCAATTAACTAAGATATAGAGCTAATATCTACTCTATCAACTACTATTAGCGCCCTCTACAATATAACATAGGTTACGATATAGGTTCCTATCGGGGGCAATTTCGCCATGGAAGTACGGCTAGACCCTTTCAGACGAAAACTACGGGACGTTTTTTGGCGGGAATTTTTTAGAAATTAAAAAAAAAATTGTAGTTACAGACGAAACTTTGGGTATTTGTTCTATTCAACGTCGGCGTCGATAATGTCGGAAAAATGATTTCAGACGTTTTCCATGTTGGTTGAAATTGATGAAAACGTCTGAATAGCTCATTGTAAGTTCTCGAGGGGTTCAAAAATGATATATTTCGCTTTCAAAATTTTTTATTGATTTGGCATACATAAAGCATTTTTATCGGTTTCGAAACATTTTTAAATGCGTAATAGAGTCAAAAACTGATGACCACTTTAGGGGTTGCAAAAATGGAGGAATATTATGATGTCCATAATATTGTATTTATTTATTTATAACAATAAGAAAACGTATCTACATCAAATGAACTTTGCATTGTTTGCAACTAGTATATTATAACATTTACATTCATGTTTAAATATATAAGGAAATGCAGATAAATCAAATAAATTTAAATGTATTATACTAAATAAGTATTGTGATTTGATAAAAAGTTAACTATCAGAACATTCGTAGAAAGGACTAAAAGTGAAACGAAACCATAGAATCAAATCTGAAGATTGTTATGAAGTAAAGCCAAGCAACTTAAAACATTTTTAATTAAGTAAACTAGTGATTCGCTAAAAGGTTTTCTTAATCAATAAAAAAGACATTTCGGTAAAGATATGACATTTGAGCCGAAATATGCAAATCGGGTTTGCAAATTTTAGCTGTAAATAAAGTAAATATACAATTTAAACTTTATACAGTAAAGAATTTACAGTAGCAGTTTTATTTACAATGAAAGACAGTGTTACGCATGGTCAATAAACGATACGGTTGCATCAATCAGCAGTTTTAGGACGAGAGAGACGCGGGGGGCGGCAAATCGAATGAAAGAGATAGACATATCTGATTTCCGTGCAAAAGACAGAGACAAAGATGCTTGTAGTGTCTACGGGTGACGTAGGCTGTAGACCCTACCGGAATCTTTGTCTCTGTCTTCTGCACGGAAATCAGATATATGTCTGTCTCTTTCATTCGATTTCCCGCCCCCCGCGTCTCTCTCGTCCTAAAGCTGCTGATTGATGCAACCGTATCGTTTATTGACCGTGAGTGTTACGGGCTTCATGCATATGCCACCAGCAGTGCATAGCAGTGTGATACGGGTCACATACCGTCGTAATATAAGATTCTGCTACTGCTCGCTTGGAGCGCGGGAGTCGTCCTTGCGAAAATTTGTCAGTCGAGAACTGATAGGTTAGTGATTCACCGTTACACGCCATTTATTCAAATTCTTGTTTTATTCAAGCCATCCGTGGGATTATGGAATAACTGGCAATAATAAAAATGTCCCTCGCTTTAGTGAATCTGTTCTGTTTGAGTATTTTTGGTATTCATGAAGGTGTTTTATCTGGTTGAGCAGGATTTTGTGTAACAACTAACAACTCTTGGAAATGGTTCGTCGTATGGGCCGAGGATCGATCCGTTCGTTCCGGAGATTGTGACCTTACTTGGAACTTCATTCCCATCGTTCCCCTTGAGAGATAGAGGGTCCAGGGTCTGGGTTTAATATTATCCAAGGTCTGGGTTCAATGTTATCCAAGTCCACGGTTTTGGGGTGCTATTATCCAAGGTTTGGGTTGGCTATTATCCAAGGACCGTAGGGCCGTGATACAGTGAACGTCTGGTACCTAATTAAGTTTAGCGTTTGTTTAGATAGCTTAATTTAGTATTTTGTTTAATTCCCCGCCGGGAAAACTACTGTTTGTATATATTTGAAGTTCATGTAAGATATGTTTTTATTCACGTACTATAGGGTTCTTCACTGAAACCATGGCGGTTATTTGTTAAGTTTTACTACATACTCCTGTACACCGAGTGTAGCTACACGAGGGAAATTTTCCGCACCTTTGAGTATAAAAAGATTAAATATATAAATATAATAAATTACCGGTCGCCCGGTGAAAATTGACAGATAATTATTTGTAACAAAACACAATATCGTACGTTTCTACTTTAGAGAGTGTATCATTATTTCGATTGCGACCACCAAGGATGTAAACCTCCATGATCTTAAGTTAATAACTTCTGTAATTTACGTTAAGCTTGGGCTTAACGCCCTGAGATACCTGAGCTACAGCATTTATGTCGTGGGTACGATACACCACTTATCCGGGCTAAGGAGTGTCCACGATCTGCTACACACATCAGCCCAAGATTGATCTGTTTTCTTTTAATTATCTCGCGGCCCCCTCCGTTTTACTTGAGGGGTCCAAGATTCGTAGCAACAGTTATGAACTGAAGTTTAATCTTCTTAAAAGAAATCATTGTAAAAATAATATAAATAGAATTAATTTCGTTAATGTAATAGTTAGTATACAGAGTCAGAAAATTTTTCATTTGGGTCGGCAATGAGAGCAAGCGAGAGCGAAGCAACTAGGCTATTCTTTTTTATCGTATAACACATCCTTCTGATGCCACCTGCTTTCCCCACCACATGTGCGTGGGCAACTCTGCTTGCGGAATTTCAATTTGTTTCCGTCTTCCACTTGCAATGTAAAGAATTATTTGACTCGTTTTGAAAGTAAAACGGGTTAAATAATTTCAGTTATTAAAGCACGTAATAATATTACCTATACTGAACAGAGCCAACTACATCCTTCCTTTGAATAAATGGTACTGAAATTTTTAATAGCAATAATGATGTATGTACGTGTTTTCTTGATAGCGCGTCATTATTTGCTCCCTCTACTAGAGCACTGGTACACGCCTTTATTGTAGGCGGGTCTGTCAGGCCGTTGAAACTATGCGTGCCACCCAAATCCAACATTTTCCGAATGTGTATAATTGTTTAACTTTAATCATTAACCTGTTTTAGGAAACTTTATGTAATTAAGTAATTTTAAGAATCTTTGTTGAATTGAAAATTGTATTATCAGATTAAAATATTTTAAATCAATTAGGGCAAGACCCATATCAAAAGATTTGCTCTAACTAATAGGATATTGCATAATATATTAACTGTATTAGTCTTGGATCAAAGCAATAAATGGTATTATTTGAACTGTTGAACTTTACTGATTGAATGATTAACTTTCAGATATTGTAGACAGTGTCTCGTCTGAAAGACGAGACACTAATCTACAATATCACCAAAGAGCTGATGGGAGAGAAATTTAATGAGGCTGTGCGCCTAACAGGCAACCGCGACAGATGACGCGATGTCACCAGACGTGCTATACAGCAAGTGGAGGTCAACTAGAATAATTTTTATGAAATACGAAACGTCGGACGAGACGTGAATAAGAAAAATAAGAAGAAGAAAAGTGTTCGCTATACAATATTGAAATACCTATTTTGACCGTATGACTGACCATATCAGTAAAGAAAAGTTTTAAGTTAAGTTATATTACCTACCTTTATAATTTGTCCTTGGGGTGAAAGAAGAAGTATTTTTATTTATACATTTTATTGAGCTGTTGTAGTCCCGTCCCGCCCATCTTTTCAAATGTCATGGCGTTGAGCGTCGTGGATGCCCGACTGGCTACATAGTGGAGTCAAATTAAGGATCAAAATAGGTGAATAAGGAATTCTCTGGCTACAGCAATGCTATTGTTTTAATTTGTTGTAGTTATAATAACAAGTACTGTGAGCAGTTTTTTTTTATTAAATCCGTCCATCGCTTCTTTCAAAACTTTAATAATTTATTTTTCAACACTGAAATTTTCTATTATTTACCTTATTATCTCAGGTCATAGTAATCGTATCGCAAAAATAAAAATACCAAACTGTTCACAATAAAATTATAAATAAAACTAGGCATATGAAAGAACTTTTTGATAATCTGTTAATTTAAAAAAAATAAAATAAAAACCATCAAAAATTGCCTTTTTTGACAATTTAAGAAATATAATGTAATAATACATCAATTTTAACGAAAGTTAAAAGGCAACAAAGGGGGTTCTATTCGCAAAAGGTCGGAAGGAAATGAAATTTGGTGGGATGGTAGACATAGGTCCCCTGATAGTACACCTGAGTTTGCGACCTCGGGGTGTTGCCGCTCGAGTGGTGGGGGGATGAAAACTCTGCGTCGCGACGCTTTTCGGGAAATAGCGCCGTTGTGGTAAGGGCTATTGAAAAAAAGTTGAAATGAAATATGTAGAGAACAAAATTGTGCACAGTATTTTTCGTCTACGACCAATAGTTTCCGATCTACGGCGCGCCAAAGTTGGGGGTTGATTTGCAATTTTCAACAAAATCAGAATTTCATCGCGGATTAAGACGAAGATCGCTATCAAACAATTCGTAAAATATTTTTTATTTCATACTGTCCGGTAAATGACTATTTCCCGGACTCATTTGCGGCCGGTAAATCGAACATTACAGTATCTGATACGGTAATGTGTTACTTGCGAATATTACGGTATCTGATACTGTAATGTGTTACCTAGCAACACTATCACATGATTGTTATTAGTAAACAAGTTTTGACTTTTGACTTTTTCACCTAAAAATATAGGAAATAAAATATTTAAATACACAGTTTTAGCAATTATTTAATAGATGAAAAGTTTATTTTTAAACAACTACAACAATTATTTATTAACACTATTTTCAAACGCTTTTCAAATTCTTTCAGAACTTCTCTCCTTAATGGTGAATATGTGGAATGAAAATCATCGACGATCAAATTATTGCAAAACGGCGATATAATAATATCTATTAATAGGTTATTCAATATTTATAACAAAAATAACTGTCATAATTCAATGAAACACTTAAGAATGGGGCCATAGCCAACTATAAAAATGCGTCCCGAGAAGTGCTTTATTGAAGAAAATCATTCACTGCTGTATAGCGATTTTTTTAAAAAATATGTATATAATATGTAAAATATACTTTCTACCAACTTTAGTAAATGAAGAATGTTACATAACTATAGATTAGGCTTCTACTTACAAAATTTATAATATTTTGCTTACCTAAAGTTAGTAATTTTTATTTTATTTGAACTTATATTAATTCATATGGATACAATTGTGAAGTAAGAACTTTGGCCCTACCACTACTTATAAAACATTGCTTTTCTACCAACTTGAGTAAATGAAGAATGTTAGATAACTACAGATTAGGCTTCAACTTACAAAATCTTTAATATTTTGCCTAACTAAAATTAGTAATTTTTATTTAAGTTAATACATATTGTAATGTGTTACAACCCCTAGAATGATGCATTTGCACCTACTCGAAAAATAACCTACCAGAAGATTCCAAAGTGACATCTGGAATTATCTAGAGAATGGTGGCGTCATCACAGAACAATCGAGATCTGTCATTTTTAGGTATAAAAGACCGACCGCATTCTCGGCGAGTAGTTCAGAAAGTTCAGAAAGTATAGAAAGTGAGGTTAAGACTTCAAAGATAAACAAAGTAATAAACATTGTGATTTTAGTCAGTAAAGTGTATTTAAATTAATAATAGTATTGTGAAGTATCCAGTAAATATTTAATAAAGTGTGTTAGTGGACAATCTCTTGTTATAATTTTTGGAACCCACGGATTTTGCAAGGGGTAGTTTCCTAAGGGTGGAAACACGCGACAAATTGGTGTCAGAAAGCGGAATTTTATGACAAGAGGAGCTCTGAAGTTGTGCTGGAGTGTTCGAGGGTTAGTGCTAACACGGAGGACTCATTTACTGGACATTGTTCGAGGGTTATTTTCGAACAGGAAAATAGTGTTAAGTGCATTTTTGAGACGTTGTAGAACATTTTATTAGGACATTAGTGTGATAATTAAATCCTTTGAACTGTGAAGTGATAGAGGCACTGAAAAAGACTCCATTTAGTGCGTGAAAATTTCTAAAACTTTTCTATTTGGACATTAGTGGAGATTATTAAATTCTCTGAACTGGATAGTGACAAAAGACTCTGGATAAGACTTTTTCGTGCTATTTCGAGATTTGTCTGGGAAGTTCCATTACCGATATTGACGTGACAGTTAAATTTATTTTATTTTAATTTCATCGTATGCCCGTAACAACAAGAAGTATGGCATCCGATAAACAAATACAGGACTTATTCGAACAATGCAAAAAAATGATGGCGCAGCAACGGCAGGAAGACAAAGAAGAACAGGAGAGAAAACGTCAAGAGGAGGAAAAACGACGTCAGGAAGAAAAAGAACAGGAAGAAAGAAGACGTCAAGAGGAGGAAAAACGACGTCAGGAAGAAAAAGAACAGCAAGAAAGACGACGTCAAGAAGAGAAAGAGGAACAAGAAAGACGACGCCAAGAAGAAAAAACCGAACTGCGAAAAATTATAGAAGACCAAGAAAAGCGACGTCAGAAAGAAAAAGAGGATGAAGAAACAAGACGTCAGAAAGAAAAAGAAGAACAAGAAAAGCGACGTCAAGAAGAAAAAGAAGAGCAAGAAACAAGACGTCAAGAAGAAAGAGATGAATTAAAGAAAATGATGGAAAATCTGGAAATAAGACACCAACAAGAAAAAGAAGAACAAGAAAGACAGCGTCAAGAAGAAAAAGAGGAACAAGAAAGACGCCAAGAAGAATTAAGGAAAATTCTGAATGAACCAATGAAAATACAGCAGGACGCTATCATTTCTGCCAACGAAGGATTAAATAGTGAAGTCAAAGAAGAGATAAACAAGGTAGAAGAAAAAGTATGTGAAATCGAGACAGAAGTCAGTCAAGTTAAAGAGAAAGTAAACAAGTTCGAAGAAGTTAAAGGAGAAATAGACCGGCTTAAACGACAGTTGATGGCCAAAGTTCCTGGACGACGTACAAGAGGCAGTTTGAGGCAGCAGCGTGTGCGAACAATTGGGATAATGAGGAAAAGGCCATGGCATTAGTTCTGGCGTTAAGGGGCCAGGCCTCAGAGTTGCTTCAAACTATCCCAGTGGATAAACAAAGGGACTTCAAAGTCTTGGAAGCTGCATTAGACTTGAGGTATGGCGATCAACACCTTGCCCAATTATACCAGGCCCAGCTGAAATCCCGGATGCAAAAAGCTGGGGAAAGTTTACAAGAATTTGAAGCTGCGATAGAGAGACTGGCACACCTGGCGTATCCGAGTGCACCTAAAGAATTCCAGGAACAATTAGCCGTGGGGGCCTTTTTAGATGGTATAAGGGACGAAGAGGTCAGGCGAGTTCTTAGGTTAACTCGACATCAAAGTATTAGCGAGGCTTTGGTGCGTGCCCTTGAAGTAGAGGCTGCCTTTAAAGTCACCCAGCGGTCAGAAGTGCGAGCTGTGACTCTCGAAGAATTACAACCAGCAATGAACCGAAACACTATGTTGACCGATATGCAGAAAATGTTTACCAAATTATTTGATAAACTGGATGACCTCGGAAAGCAGGAAAAACAGCAAAATAAAGGAAAGCCGAGTGGTGGTATTAAATGTTACAACTGCGGCAAGATGGGACACATGAAGCGAGACTGTCGACAGCAGAATTCGGAGAGTCGAGTAAATGCTGTGAATGTTGAAGAGAAGCAGGAAAACAGTACCAGGGGGGTTGTTCTGGCTAGGGAATGCAGTGCCCCCAGAGAAATTAAGATTTCCCAGCTTCGAAGAATCGCAAGCAGTCTGTTGTTGCATGGATATGTGAACGGAAGAAAATGTTTGTTTACCATCGACACAGGTACTACGTCATCAATAGTACGGCCAGGATTTATATCGGGCATAAAGATTACCAAGAGGCAGAATGAAGAAGTGATCGTCCGGACAGCTACGGGGAACAGGGCTACGGTTCATGGAGAAGTAGACCTGGGTTTGCAGATTGGGCATTTAGGTTTGACCACAGGGTCATCGTGGCTGACATCACGGATGACTTCATTTTGGGGCTAGACATCATGGAACAGTATGGATTTATCGTTGACGTAGGAAAGCGAGTCCTAAGGATTGGAAACGAACAATTTATTCTGTCAAAAGAGAACGACCAATGCGAGAAAACCAGGCTGTTGACAACGCAGGCAGGCAAAACTCCTGCATTATCCAGAAAACCAGGCAAGGAAGATTGCAAGCGCTACCCTCAGGTGGGAAAATTGCCGAACATGGTTGAAGTCAACATTGTCAAGGTCGATCTTCCAGACAATTGGACAAAGAAAACTCTGAGGCAAGAGCAATTGCGCGATGTAGAAATCGGACCCATGTTGAGAGCAAAAGAAGAGGGAACGCGTCCAGCATGGAAGGATGTTTCCAACAAAGAAGTGGGGCTGAAGGCTTTATGGTCACAATGGGATTCACTTATGGTCGTAGATGGGCTTTTGAGGAGAGCATGGGAAAGCCCAGATGGGAAGCAGGTTGCCATGCGTTTAGTGATTCCCAGGTGTCGTGTACCAGAAGTACTCCAGAAAGCGCACAATGAAACGTCCAGCAGACACTTCGGCATAAACAAGACATTGAGTAGAGCACGGGAACAATTCTATTGGGTTAATAGTCGCCAGGATGTGGAGGCCTGGTGTCGCAAGTGTAAGAATTGTGCTGCCCGTGGGGAACCATTTTCCATGAGCAACTACAGAAATGGAAATCGAGAACAGCCGAAGAATGACCGAGAGCAGATGAACAAAACTAGTAACCGATTGAAGGCTCGTTATGATCAGAATGCCAGTACAGGGGGATTCAAGGTGGGAGATCTGGTTTGGCTGTACAACCCACAGCGGAAGGTATGGAGACCCCCGAAACTTCAACCTCCTTGGGATGGACCGTATACTGTTATTATCCGAATAAATGATGTTGTTTATCGGATTCAACGAAACAAAAAGTCCAAGATGAAGATCGTACACTTGGATAGACTGGCGAAGTATGTGAAAGAGGCTGAATTGCCTGACCGGGACGTTCAGGCTTAAGGAGGGGGCAGTGTAATGTGTTACAACCCCTATAATGATGCATTTGCACCTACTCGAAAAAGAACCTACCAGAAGATTCCAAAGTGACATCTGGAATTATCTAGAGAATGGTGGCGTCATCACAGAACAATCGAGATCTGTCATTTTTAGGTATAAAAGACCGACCGCATTCTCGGCGAGTAGTTCAGAAAGTTCAGAAAGTATAGAAAGTGAGTGACTTCAAAGATAAACAAAGTAATAAACATTGTGATTTTAGTCAGTAAAGTGTATTTAAATTAATAATAGTATTGTGAAGTATCCAGTAAATATTTAATAAAGTGTGTTAGTGGACAATCTCTTGTCAAAATTTTTGGAACCCACGGATTTTGCAAGGGATAGTTTCCTAAGGGTGGAAACACGCGACAATATATTTATATTGTTAGGTATTTATAGATACCTCTGCTTGTAAAATATAATTTTCTACCAACTTTAGTAAATGAAGAATGGCAAACCATAAAAAATCGGGCTTCTCTTTACTAGATTGTTATTATTTTGATTAAATAAAGCTCTCTAGTTCTAAAGTTCTCTATTTTATTTGGAGCCAATATACAGATTATTTAATTTACACTAAATATGATGATTTTTTCTGGATTAATTTTCCGTTTCTTCAACAGATTTATTTCAAGTCTCCTCCGAAATCTCCATAATACAAAACAATGCAAAAATTATGGTTTTATTTAGTTGACAGTGACAAGCTAAAGAGCTATGGAAAACAATGGTTATAACATCATTACGGTGATGCGATTGTTAGATTACGAATTAATATTTTTCAAAATTCAATAATTATAACTTTTTATTCATTTTAAAAAGAATTTACCGGACAGTATGAAATAAAATATTATACGATACACGTCCGGTAGATTTCATTACAGTACTCGTTCATATTCCGGACTCGGCTCCTGCGTCGCGTAAAACAACTCGTACTGTAATAAGTCACCTACCGGACTTATAACGTAAATTACTATTTTCTGAAAGAGTAATATTTTCTGAGTCTGCAGATGCCCGATTTGATACATTTGGTCGTATACAGTCTGTCCCACTTTTCACGGTAACACCTTTGTAGCTCAGTTATTAGTCATCCAATTTTAACCAAGTTTGGATGGGTATCAAAGACCTCGAAAAGTGGGACCTATGTCTACCATCCCACCAAATTTCATTTCTTTCCGACCTTTTGCGAATAGAAACCCCACCATTGCTTGGACTATTATTGAACTAAATCTCCGTGCCGAATTTTAGCGCAAAATATTTATTCAAACGGCTAAATATCAACAATAATTTCGAAATTTAATTAAAAAATGCTCACAGTACCTGTATCTATAACAATGAATAACACAATATGTAATTGAAACAAATATAAATGAGAGTATAAATATTTATTATCATAATAAATATGTTCCATTTTTAAAATTCAAACATCGTGTGTATACATGGATAAAAAATATCAGTAATAGTCCAATTAACAAGCCGGAAAAGAGTGTAAAATGTGGAAATCAAAAAATGGCACGAATTCCATACTGGAATATGGAATTTCTGAATTTCAGCGACCCAAAAAAATCTCCTAGAGCACACTTCCGCAGCACAATACTCATAATCAAATTTCCGCCCGAAAAAGTGGAATTTTCATTAAAAAATTACACGAATTCCATACTGAAATATGGAATTTCCCAATTTGGACCTCGGAATCGTGATCAGCGACCCAAAAAAACCCCTATAGCACACTTCCGCAGCACAATACTCATATTTAAATTTTCGCCCGAAAAAGTGGAATTTTCATCAAAAATGGCACGAATTCCATACTGGAACATGGAATTGCTCAATTTGGATTCGTGATCAGCGAGCCAAAAAACCTCCTAGGGTTTCTGAGGCGAAATATTAATTTATAAATTTTTTTAAGTCAGCTACTTTTTAGAGCACTTCACCCTCGGAGTTAATAGAGAGGTCAATGCTGATGAATGTTCCTGGTGGTCTAGGGAACACGTGAAAAAAGGAATTTTTCAAATCGGTGCTGTTCCACCACTTTTCCACATTTTCCGGCTTATTTAATTGAACTATAAGTAACAGTAAGATATTTATATAATAAACTTTGTAAAAAGAACAACGGATACAAAAATATTAGCGAAAAGCATCGTATAATAAAAAAAATTACATATACATTAGACATTTTAAAAATGTATATTGTGACTATAGTATACAAAATTTGTAAAATTGTATGAACATTTAGCAATATAATGTGTTTTCCAACCAATCTTCCATTGTAAACGTGGCAACCTGTTTCCCTTTAAGGGCTTTATCATAAAAAATATCTGGAAAAAATAATTTAAGCACGAAATATCTTAGAATATATAATGTGTTACCTATCATGGTCTTCAATTTAATTGCAACCATCAGAAAGTCATCAAAACGGATTTCCCCTCGTTTGCTACCATATCGATGCATAATAATGTTCAAAATTCTGTTATTCAGTCGATATCCAGCAGAATTTAAAGCCTGCCTAAGTTCAAATCCATTAAATGTCCCTGAACTATCAGTATCATATATATTCCAAACATTCTAAAAATGAGATATAAAATTAATATCTTTAATAGGATATTTCTACTATAAACCGACGTTCAAAATAAACGCCCCACTCGCAAATTTCAGTCATAGTAGAGTAAAATCTGGAAGTAAAGTCGCTTAGTTTTCGAGAAAAAAAAAACGGCGTAGAACCAAACCAGACTTAGTGGGATTCTTTAGTAAGATAATCGTGTACACGAAATCATTTTTTGCGACATTTTTTGGTGGTCGAGAACTTTTTTATTTCGAAAAAACTCAAAAAAATTGATTTTTAATGAAATATGTTTTTTAACGTCTCCCCCGCTATATCTCTGAAAATATTTGTGCTAACAAGCTATTTTTTTTTTTAGATTAAAGTAGACACAATAGCGCTTCGAACAGCGTCCCCCGATTTATTTTTTTTTTAAGTTGGTAAAATAATAGGAAACTTAAACTTGTTATTTTCAGTAGCGTAATTTTAGGCAATCGAGAAAAAAATTTATTTATGAAAATTTGTATATACATGCTGCGTACAAATTGAAGCCAATAGTTGAAAAAAGTTTTTAGGATAAACATTTTTCAAGTCCCGTTGATAGTATTGAGTCAGCGATTTTTTTTTAACGGTCCAAAGTCATATTTTTGCGCGCTCGGCTGTAGCAAGCCTGCCGACTGCAACGATCTGACGGTTCCGGTCGGGGTGTATGTAGTAGTTTAACTTATATCAATAGGTACAAAACCAGTAGTGATCAAAAGATCTAGGGGATCAATATTATTGTTCAATATTTCATATATTGTACAGTAGTATTGATCATATGTTGTTAATATTAAGAAATTGTATAAAAATATTAAATAGTCTCCTTTTAATAATAAAAAGACGTAGGTAGATATAAATACCTAATCTATAAATATCAATCAGTGTTACTAACTACTCATCTAATTAGTAAGTTTATTAGACATTTTTAAATTAATGAAAGTAAAAACGTACGCATAAAATGAGTTTTATTGTTGAAATAAATTTTCTATTTGGATAGATAAATATGTAGTATGTAGTTTATGTAGGCCTTACATTAATAGCATTCTAATTCGTTCATATCTTCCTCGAAATCTTTAATAATGTTGTTACAGGAACGACATTTGCACTCGTTGCAACATTTTAGGCCTTCCTTAAAACAAGCACATTTTCGATTGTCACAATTTTTATCCGAACAATGAATACTTAATGATTTTCGACAACGGCCACTTCTACGCGACTAATTTGACCAACCCTGCATACTACAGTACCTAGAGGAAAAAATATGCAAAACTTCGGAAAAATGTCATAATGAACGGATTTCGTTCATTTGTGGCAGTATAATAGTAAATGCTTCACAGAAAAGTTTCTATATTGTGTGGAGGCTTGCTAATTTATAGGGGGTGGATGCCACCCCCTCAGGGTGTGGCATTTAAAAAATATATATATTTATTAGAGCTGAAGCAGAATCAAATTTTAAGAAGAAAAGGTTCTATGCAATTTTTCACATAAATTGATAGTTTTTAAGTTAGTTAACGACTTCAAAATTGCGATTTCAGCTAAAAAAAAAAGGTATTTCCAAACGGCTTTCGTCAAGTATCTCGAAAAGTATTACTTTATCGAAAAAATGTTGCAGACTAATTACAGAAAGTACAAACTGGGTATTAATTATATTTTTTGTTTATTGATGTAGGATTAATAATTTCGGAGATATTTAAGTTTACATTTGGCATCCAAGTCTTCATAAGATAATTATTTAGAGTGAGAGTTAAATATCGCAGAAACTGTGACACCTACGTCAAGGGTGCTAATAGGTAGAATAATATGTTATTAATTAAGCTTTCAACTGTTTTTTAATTTGTTTCTGTAGCATAAAAAACAAAGAAGTTATGACCGAAGCAATGTGCATCTACACATTTGTTTAATAACAACGTCGTCATTTTGTTACTGTAATTAGCCAGTAATTAAAAAAAGGAATTTCAAACACTGTTCCTCATTAACATATACATTAACATGACGTAGATGCTCAAATTTTTTGGTTTGTATACAGCACTTGCTTTAGAAAAAAATACAGTTTAAACTATAAAGGTATTATCCTTTTCCAAATATCTCAATAAATTAGTTTTATTGAAAAATGGGTAGATACCAAAAATAAAGCTCATAAACTGATAATGAATTTCGCTTGTTAATTTATTTACATAGATTTAATAGTTTCGGAGGTATGAAAGTTTACAAATGGCGTCCGAACGTTTGTAAGACGAAAAATTCAGTTTAAATGTTAAATATTTCAGAAATTGTGACACCTACGTCACGCATGCTAAGAAATGAAATTAAAGGCAATTAATTGCGATTTCAAATTATTTTTTACTCGTTCCTGTAGCATAAGAAATAAAGAAGTTATGACGGAAAAATGTGCGTATTTATACTTTTTTTATATAAAAAGGTCGCCATTTTGTTAATCCAATTAGCCAGTAATTTAGAAAAATTATCTCAAATACAGTTTTTCGTTAAGATGTAGCATTACCTAGATGCTCAAATTTTTTTGCTCATTTAAAGCACTTGCTTTAGAAAAAAGTGCTATAAATTAGCACAATATAGAAACTTTTTTGTGGAGCATTTACTATTATACTGCCAAAAATGAACGAAATCCGTTCAATATGACATTATTCCGAAGTTAAAACCTCTAGTTACTGTAACTAGCATGCGAGGTGTATTAATTGCGTCCCAATTTCGCATTTAGCGCTGATAAAAAAAATCGCTGTTGCTAAACGGTACACTTTAGGAAAAAGTATATTGTTTCAAAAACTTTTGTGATTATTAGGCTTTATTTTCTTCGCTGCATGTATGTAAATATTTTCAAAAATAAAAAAGTTTATCGATTGGTGAAGATTTCAATACATAAAATATTGTAATATGTTCCAACCCCTTAAAATTTAAGGTTATGTTGGTTACTAAAAAGAAGGCACAGACTTCAACAGATCGAATATCTGATTGTAGTGTATTTGCACCTACTCGAGAAACCTACCAGAAGTTAGTTCTGGTGACATCTGGAATTATCTAGAGAATGGTGGCGTCATCACAGAAAAATCGAGATCTGTCATTTTTAGGTATAAAAGACCGACCGCATTCTCAGCGAGTAGTTCAGAAAGTTCAGAAAGTATAGAAAGTGAGGTTAAGACTTCAAAGATAAACAAAGTAATAAACATTGTGATTTTAGTCAGTAAAGTGTATTTAAATTAATAATAGTATTGTGAAGTATCCAGTAAATATTTAATAAAGTGTGTTAGTGGACATCTCTTGTTATAATTTTTGGAACCCACGGAATTTGCGAGGGTGGTTTCCTAAGGGTGGAAACACGTTACAATTGGTGTCAGAAAGCGGAATTTTATGACAAGAGGAGCTCTGAAGTTGTGGAGTGTTCGAGAAGTATTCTCGAGAGTTAGTGCTAACACAGGACTAATTTACTGGACATTGTTCGAGGGTTATTTTCGAACAGGAAAATAGTGTTTAAGTGCATTTTTGAGACATTGTAGAACATTTTATTAGGACATTAGTGTGATAATTGAATCCTTTGAACTGAGAAGTGATAGAGACACTGAAAAAGACTCATTTAGTGCGTGAAAATTTCTAGAACTTTTCTATTTGGACATTAGTGGAGATTATTAAATTCTCTGAACTGGATAGTGACAAAAGACTCTGGATAAGACTTTTTCGTGCTATTTCGAGATTTGTCTAGAAAGTTCCATTACCGATATTGACGTGACAGTTAAATTTATTTTATTTTAATTTCATCGTATGCCCGTAACAACAAGAAGTATGGCATCCGATAAACAAATACAGGACTTATTCGAACAATTCCAAAAAATGATGGCACAGCAGCGCCAGGAGGAGGAAAAACGGCGTCAAGAAGAAAAAGTCGAACAAGAAAAGCGACGTCAGGAAGAAAAAGAAGAACAGGGGAAAAAACGTCATGAAGAAAAAGAAGAAAGGAACGAATTAAAGAAAATGATGGAAGATCAGGAAATAAGACGTCAGAAAGAAAAAGAGGATGAAGAAAGAAGACGTCAAGAAGAAAAAGACGAATTGAGACAAATTATGGAAGACCTGAAGATACGACAACAAGAGGAAAAACAGGAGCAAGAAAGACGCCAGGAAGAATTAAGGAAAATTTTAAATGAACAAATCAAAATACAACAGGACGCTATAATTTCTGCCAATGAAGTACTAAAATGTGAAGTCAAAGAAGAGATAAACAAGATCGAAGGTAAAGTAGGAGTAGTCGAGACAGAAGTCAGTCAAGTAAAAGGAGAAGTAACTGAAGTTAAAGAGAAAGTAAACAAGTTCGAAGAAGAAGTCAAAGGAGAAATAGACCGGCTTAAACGACAGTTGAGAGATAGAGGAAGCCAGCAGGTGGTGTCATCAGGTCAGCGACTAAAACCTCCTTCTTTTGATGGCCAAAGTTCCTGGACGACGTACAAGAGGCAGTTTGAGGCAGCAGCATGTGCGAACAACTGGGATAATGAGGAAAAGGCCATGGCATTAGTTCTGGCATTAAGGGGCCAGGCCTCAGAGTTGCTTCAGACTATCCCAGTGGATAAACAAAGGGACTTCAAAGTCTTGGAAGCTGCATTGGACTTGAGATATGGCGACCAACATCTCGCCCAAGTATACCAAGCCCAGCTAAAATCACGAACACAAAAGGCTGGAGAGAGTTTACAGGAATTCGAAGCTGCGATAGAGAGACTGGCACACCTGGCGTATCCGAGTGCACCTAGAGAATTTCAGGAACAATTAGCCGTAGGGGCCTTTTTAGATGGCATAAGGGACGAAGAGGTCAGGCGAGTTCTGAGGTTGACAAGACACCAAAGTAGTAGCGAAGCTTTGGTGCGTGCACTGG